>OU426882.1:43382510-43833591 GCA_911387805.1 Cantharis rustica
TACACCGGAATTGTAAACCACCGGTGTATCACCAAGCATTTACTCGAGATGTTTCTGTTTCGCTTTAGGTCTGGACTCATATTTTTAATGTATATATTTTTTTGTACTTTTGTGGATGAGATATGTTAGAATTTTCTTCCACGTTGTCAAGAAACTTAAATTGTCTCACTATTATCGTTTCACCCGGTACTTTTATAAAATAAATGGAAAAAGTATTAACGGATGAGTTTTTATTTGCCTCTTCCAAAATATCCTATTTTAAAAAGATTTCAAATAACGTAGTGAATCATCTTAAGATCGCTGTCCAAGTTTTACAGCGAAGGTGGAAAGATTAAAATAAAAAGCACATTTAAATTGATAAAAATGATTTTATTTCTTGAATTATTGCACACAGACATTTTTTAATTAATTTAAACATGATTTACTCAATTATGGGAGAATTTTGATTTTATTGAAATTGATTGTCAATGAAAAAATTTAACCAAATACTGGAGCCTCCTTCGATATTTTTCCAATAATTGTTACAGTATTTTTTTGGGGACAAGAAGGTAGCTCCAAGCGATGACGATAAATTGAGTAAATTTACGTGGCGTTCTCGTGGTAGATCAACAGGTGAAGGAGTACTGATAAATTTGTTTTAATGTTTCTAAAAATAAAGGGCAACCACTAGTGAAAATATTGAATTTTTGCCCTCTTGCTATACTAGAGATAGGGAAAACAGCCCTCTTTATTTTTAATAACATCAAACGATTCGGCTAATAAAATTTCAGTCAAAATTGATCTACCTTAGCGAACACGCACGCAGTAAAAAAGTAATACTAGAAAATTCGACCCACCAAACTCTTACTCTGCAAATCTAACAAGTGCAATCGAATGTTTTTCAATCTTACATCACAGCAATTAGAATAGACTGCATTCTTGCAGCTTACGTTTTATTCTAATTGCTGCGTTTGGTTTTGTGCAATATCTGAACGTAGTTGCTCACTTGTACCCAACCAGCTATTGCTTCGTTACAAATTAAAATTTACTATACAACACCTATGTACGTTAAAGGGGCTCACGACCCTAAAATTAAATTCAAAAGAGAAGGTTGCAACGTTATTTGGTTCTAAAACGTTAGCTTTCATTGCAACCTCATTGAAATAAAGCCAAGTAAATTTTTTAAGTTGTAAGCCCCCCGTTAATAAAAATTTGGTCCTAAATCATAATTTTATCAAATCTGTCTGTATAAAATACGAAATAACGTGCAAAAATCACGGATGTGCATGATAATACAGCAGGCAATAATTGAGTGGCCAGATTTTTTTTATCGAGCAAAAGTTTTGATTTTTGGATTATATTTTTGAAGTGGACTTAAAAAATGAAAATTATTAAATGATAGGCAGCGTTTTTATAAATGCGCAATTAGATGATAAGAAATACATATATTATAATATATTATTATGTATATATAATTTTTTTCGTATAAAAGTAGTCACAGCTGAATTTATAGGTGGCCCGAGAGAGCCGGGTCGGATTCGGACTTACGTGAGAAACACAGACAGCCCGAGCTTGTTTTTAACGCATGCTTGGTCTCACGATCACGTTCTATTAGACACTTTTGGTAATAGTCGTAGTCTTTGAGATACCAAACAGGCGGCCAACGATGTTCCACTAAATATGCTTGATTATCTGGGTGCAAAAGTCTTAAACTTCTCGGCGACATACGGCATAATTTATTGTAGTTCACACACAGATGATTCATGCACCAATCTGCCAGTTGGTGAGCGTTGTGCAACTGAAATTAAAAATTTAAGTTATTATCTCCTCGGGCGCCACTCCACCTCCTTACCTTGACAGGCTCTAAAAGTCGTAAGCACTGCTCTATTGTTTCGGAAGCTTGCAGTCTTTCTAAATCTTCTATCACCCTTTGCTCGACCAAGTTAACCAGCCGTGGTAGACATAATCTGTTGCTCAATTCCAATAAATTGACACACCTTGCTGCCGATATTGCAGGAACATCATCGGTGTATAAGTAACATAATAATTTATGAAACGTATATTCGCGTACACCGGGAAATTCTATCTGTGCAATAAAATGGAAAGTTAGACATTGTACAGCTCTAAAATAAATCCATCAGATGCTCACCACTTTAGCTTGACTTTCGCGAAAGTCACCGCTGAACATTGCTTTCATTACATCACAACGGGCAGTCAACATAGCTTTGTGAGCAGCACAAGCACCGTCGTCCAATTCGAACACGATATCCGCAAACAATCCTTGATCCAAACAAACGTCTTGCAATTTTCTCCCCAAATATAACTCGTGACTCTCGCGCAACTGTTCCACATTATTACATTTTTGTAATTCCCCTAATAATACCAAAAGCTGAGACAGTTCTAAAAATTCGGCTACTTGTCTCGTCTCCTGTAAAAAAAATAGCATTATCAGAAACTGCATCTTTATAATTGGTATTTTATGGATTTTTTCACTTTACTGTCGGCGATGAACGGCATAAAAAAGAGTCCAAACCCTTGGGGGGGGGGGATTTTTTATTTCAATCGGCCATAGCTCCGATATTATTGATTTTTTAGGTTTAATTGATTAGAACTTTTTTAAAGATCATTCGCTTATCTACAAATTAGGTTATGACCCTTTATCGTCTAGAATCAACGGATTTCGAGTTATAAATTAAATTAAGGGAAAAATGTTATTTTTACTTTTCTTGCGAACCCCGTATTTCTTAAACGAAAACTGATGACTCGAACCGGATAGGGAATTTAACGGGCTACAACTTTGGTCAAATACATTTTTTTGGTAAACCAACCGTTTTCAGAGAAATTCTGAAAATAACGAAAAAATGAATTTTAATTGTTAAGTAAAGAATACATACTTACATAGGAAAATAATATTTAAAAAACCTTAAAAATTTCATTGAGACACGTGACATTGTTTGGTTCTTGTTTGGTAATTTTTTTAAATTTTCTTGTGTTCTCGTGTTAAATACGACTGATGATCAATAATAATTGTGAAATAGAGGCCTTTATATCGTATTACAAAGTTTTTTATTATATATTGTAGATTTTCATCATTTTTGTAACGCAGTTTTTTCAAAATTCATTTCTGGTTTATTCAAATATTCTTAGTCCAAACCAGTTAAACGTTAATTGGTTGTTTTTTAAATATTATTTTTCTATGTAAGTATGTGTGCCTTACTTAACAATTAAAATTCGTTATTTTAATTTTTTGTTTAGTTTGTTTATTTAAAATTGCATACTACTAATACCGCACTATTCATTTTTTTAGGTTAATATTCTATTATTTCTTAAGGTTTTAGTAATATGACTACAAAAAATAAAAACATACTCATAAAATTTAAATCTGATTATCCTGGTTTATAAACGTAGATCATTGCAATATATACAATTTTCCTTTAAATATTATGTATTTAAAAATAAAATAAACCTCAAATAGCGATGGCCATGGAACCCAAACAAAAAAGATTTGACTTTTTAATTAATTTAATTTGAAGTATTCTGTGCTTTTTTTAAATTAATTTTGCAGCTTTAATTTAAGTCAACAAAAATTAATTTACTGTTATTGATGATAATGATAACAAACAACAAAAATATTTTTACAAAATAAAAAGTTATTTTATTCGATGATGTAATTTATATCACAATAATAATAAATAATACGTAAATTTCTACAAATTTGTTTATTTTAATTTTATTTCCATGGCTACCGTCGTTGAGGTAATTTCTGACATTTTATTAAAAAAAAAAGCATCTAGGTCACTGCGATATAGCATAATTTATTTCTTGTAAATATTCAAAATGTTAAAGGGTTATCAGAATCATTCACTTGTCGAAGTCGAATTTGTTCAATGTAATTATTAAAAAAAGCAGAAACAAAAGATGTATTTTCCTTATTGAGGATAACTAAAAATTGAAAAATATTTTCACAATATGATTTCGAACTGTATTGGAGGTTTAAGTGGGTAGAAGGTACAAATCGCGGATCTGCTATTGCTAGCCAATGGTAAGCCAGGAATATATCTCTACTTAGCGTAGATTAGCTAAAAAACACTTAAGTTTTGAATCGCGTATAGATATAGATATTAATACTATACGGAATTAAAATATAATATAATTATTATAATTAATAAAAAAATTCATGGTAGGCTAGAGGTTAGGTTAGAGGTTATTTTCAATTTTGACTATTAGAATAATTCGTGCCAGAACAGAATTAATTCCTGACGTCGAAAATAATTGAATATTGCACGATTATAAAACTTTTTATATATTATGTGGTATCCACTTTATAAAAATATTGACCGATCGATATTAAATTTGCAAGTCTTTCGTCTGCAGTACAAAATAAATAAAAAAACGTCAATCGGCTGTAAAGCTCCCGCATACTCGACGAAGTGATCGTCAAGTTTTTTCGCGGCAAAACTCACATTATGCATTTATTAACCTTCAGATTGTCATACCAAAGCTTTCTTTTGTTATGCTCATATTGCCAACAACTTCGCCTAACTGATTAAAACAAACAATAGCAGACTACAAAAACAAGTTTATAAATAGCCACCTAAATTGCATTTCCAAATATTTCGCAACACAAAACAATGCTCGTCTCTAATTCCCAATTATTTCGAAAAGAAGCAATAAAAGTTTGTTAATTTAAACACCAAATAATGGTTAAAAGTGCTATTATTAGATAAATTGCGTATTAATCAAGTCATTCAACTTTGATATTGAAATTAACAATGCTAGAACGTGATAAATTTATTTTTAAATCGTCCGACAGTTATTTTTAAAAAATCCCCCCCTCCCCAATTTAGGAGTGTGAGCCTTCGGCACCGCAACTCGCACAACTTTCGTGTATAAGTTAAAATGACTTTGACTTACTTGCAAATCAATTTGGCGTTGATCTACGGTTCCGCTGTACATGAACTGTAAACATTGGCGAATGGCGGTTGCAGTAACTAATTTACCTAAAGTAACAACGGTTTGGCCTTCGTTTTGAACACTTCTGATTGCTTGAAAAGCGGGATGATCGAGTTCCCTCGCAGGTAACAGAGCCTGACAGCTGGCGCGGCGTTTCCAGGTCCGTTGTTCGGCGCGAATCAAGCTTTCGTTATCGTCGCTGAAGTCGCCCAAAGAACTGACCATGCTGGAGTCGCTGGTGCTGCGCGTCATGTCTGCCGAAATTTCTAGTGCAAATAAGCGATAGAAGGCTGGGCTGGCTGCCGATAAAACAAATCGGTGTGCCGAAAAGCCTACGGAACCGGCGACTAAAACTACGTCTGTATGATTTCTTCCCAACCATAATTGACATAAATGTTCCGAGTAAGTGCTGTTGCAAGCTTTCGCTTCTGGTTTCGGCGGAGGAGGCGGTTTGAATGGAGCCTGAAGCAGAGGTCTTTGGACTTTCTTCAGATTGGTTTGCCAAAAGCGTTGTTGGCGTCGAGCTTGTAACGCAGCACGAATGGCGTTTTCGAAAACTTCGTTAACTCCGAAATAGGTGAGGACCGAGGTTTCGTAGTAGTGCAGTCCAAGCTCCTGAGCAACGTCGCGTGCTTCGTTAGGCATAACTAAATCGGTTTTTCTAGTGGCCCTAACGAAGGGACTGCGATCTCTGAAGAAGGTCAAATAGGCTTCGTCGCGATACATAAATCTAAGGTCGTTTTTACAGCCCACCAATATCACCGGTGTGTTTGGACAGAAGCGCCTGATTTCTGGATACCACATGAGACGACAATTCCTCAACGATATGGGATTGTTGATACTAAAGCACAGCAAAACTACATCCGAACGTCCGTAGGCGAATCTTCTGTCTTTTTCGTGATCGCCGAAAGTGTCCCATAAACGCAAAGACACGTTGACGCTGTCTACTACCTCCCACGATCTTTCCAGCACCTGAAAGCAATCGGTTAGAGCGTCTTCGGGGAAGGAGAAACCGGCAAAGGCAACTTACATCCTTGTAGATGCGATACTGGTCGATGGCCCAAACGGTGGGTACATGGGTGGACAAAAGTTGGGCTAAAGACACTTGCTGATTGCAAGCCCTAGCACATATTAACCTGGTTTTGCCTACGGCCGTGTCGCCCACCACGACGCATTTCACGAGCTCCTGGTGGGGCTGTTCATTGTCCATCCCTCCAACCCATCACCATCACCTACCACGTCCTCCTCGACTCCTTCAATTCTGCCCGAAAGGAAATCCAAAATCCTACGCCTAAAACTGCAGAGCACAAACACAATTGCACCTCGGTCGATTCGATTCGATTCGAAACTTATCAGATATACGCAAGCAGCGAGTCGACAATCAATTTAAGTAAATACGAGATAAACAATTTAAATATTTTTTTAAATTTATTCTATTATTAGTAGCTCGCGTCATTTATTTATTTAGAGTTAATTTTAAATTAGAAAGTAAACAAGTTTCTTTCTTTTGTGGAACGGGCAGAAAATTGCGATTGTTGACCCGCGATGAAGTTAATACTTTTGGGCGTACTTACGTGGGCCTTCAAACGAGCTGATTATCCAAATTGCTGAATGAAAGTTTCATTGTACACATCACACGTTACTACCGTTATGAAGAAGCAGCTTCCAAAACGAACTCGATTCGAACAATGAATAAAAGTGGTTTCGATCGCCGCGTGAACGCCCGCCCGCCTTGCAAATTTGTCACCGAACGAAATCTTGTCAATTTTGTTGTCAATTTGTAGCACTCGTCTTCTTTGTAATGTTAATTGTGTAAGTCGAAAACAACAACATCCGTTTATTAACAATTAAATTTGTTATTCGCTGCGCATTACGTTAAGGAGGCGACGAATCCACTTGAACATGGCGCGTTTATTTTGATTACAATTACCATTGTCGATGGCAGGATTAACAACCGACGATCGTTTCCATATTTTACGTACTGCGGCATTATTTGATTCGATAATAATAATAATAATAAGATAATTCATAAATGGCGTGTAGTAATAATGAATGCGAATCGATTTTTGCGTCGTGACGTCAACGTCAGTCGAGGTCGCCGTAGGTTCAATCGGATCTTGAACCCATTCAAAAGCCGCACTCGAATTTCGACTTGGAAGGTTAATTTTTAAACTTATCGCTTCCTGCGAATTTGTCAACGATTACTTACAAGTTCGCCGACAAAATCGATTAAGCCTTCCGAGTTTCAGATTTTTAATTCGCCCACCTTAAGCAAAATCCCGAAAGTTATCACGAATTCCGCCTGATTTCTCCAGAAAAAAAGAACATCGAAACAAAAAAATAAATTCGGATAAATTCGGGTTCGTCGACTTTTTTCTTCGATTTATTCCAATTTTATTGAACTTGCAACTTGGACCATTATAAGATATTTAGGGCTTTGGGCCAAACAAACGTTTAAACTGTTGCTTCGTGTAGCCAGGCACGGGCCGACCGACCCTAAAGTTTTAGGAAATAATATAACAACCCTCAGCCTTTGGCAAGCTAAATTAATTTCTACGACAAAAAATGAGGATTTTATAAGAGTGATATTCTATAATAATTATTTATTAGGTTGAATTATATTTTAAATTTCGGTTCGGGTAAAAATTAGTAGTAATAATGGAAAAACTGTAAGTGCAAGAATAATTTATACAATGCAAGTGATTTTCCCCTTTAAAGATAAAATGTCGAAATGCCTCCATCAAAGGTCACATATTCGATTAAATTTATATATTTCTGCACGTTAACCCCCTTCCCAGGGCCGTCCTAAGATATACAATCAGGGCCACCCTAACCATAGGGCTAAATGGGCTATAGCCCCTGTACGCACGCTTTTATGGGGCGGCAATTTTTATTTTGATCTTTATCAGCCCTGAAAAGGATAACAACTTATTTACGATCTTCTTTGGAACAGACCAAATTAAAAAGTTATATGGGTATTTTATACCGGGTGTCGGGGTAACCGTGGAGAACATTTTATTTTTTTTACCTACACCTTGTTCATTATTTTCAGAATGTATGTGAAAACGATTGGTTTCCCAAAAAAATGTATTTGACCAAAGTTGTAGTCCATTAAATTCCTTATCTAATTTGCGCTGTGAGTTTTTTTCTAAGACGTTTCGTTTAAGAGATACGGGGTTTGCAAGAAAAGTAAAAAAAATAAAAGCTGAATTTTTTTAACATTTTTTCTCTTAATTTAATTTATAACTCGAAATCCGTTGATTCTAGACGATAAGAGGTTATAACCTAATTTGTAGATAAGCAAATGATCTTTAAAAAAGTTCTAATCAATTAAACCTAAAAAATCAATAATATCGGAGCTATGGCCGTTTGAAATCGGAAATTAAAAAAACAGCTTTAAATGGGGGTTTGAACTTTGACAAAAATTTTATTTAAAAATTTATCTTAGAAAAGTGTCCTTTATCACCACTTCAAAGGATCTCAATGGTCAGAGGGACACCCTGTATATAGAGAATGACTTATTTAACAACTTTTGTTTTTTGTTTACTCTAAAGTTTGTTTCTGTTTATATAACTTTTTTTAATTTTGAATTCAAAATTAATGAATTTAATGTTTTGTTTATTGTAATAGTATATTAAATTGACTTTTACTATTTTGAATTTTAGTAGCCCAGGGGCGGGCGTCATATATCTTAGGACGGCCCTGTATACGACGCCCCTGGGCTACTAAAATTAATGCGCCCTCTTTGTAAGCAATCACACAAATACAAAATAGTAAAAGTCAAGTTACTATTAAACTAAACAAAAACATAAAATTAAGATTTTTGCAAAAAAAACAAAATAAAAATATTTCAACATTTTTTTACTTACTTTAATTTATAACTCGAAAGCCGTTCATTTTAGACAATAAAAGGTTTAAATCTAGTTTGTAGATTATTTCACGCTCTTTAAAAAAGCACTAATCCATTTTTATCCAAAAATCAATATTTTCTAGGCTATGGCCAACGTCAACGTGAAAATTAAAAAAAAATAACTTTAAAGAAGCCTAATTCTCGAAGGCTTGAATTTAGAAAAAAAAAATGTTTCTAAGTTATGTAAAGTTTTTTTATCCTTTAAAATTTAATTTATTTTTTTCTAAATAAATTTTTTTATCCTTTTTAGGGCCGAAAAAGATCAAAATAAAAATTGCCACCCCAAAAGGCTTGCGCCCCGGGGCTATAGCCTGTTTAGCCCTGTGGTTAGGGTGGCCCTGCCCCTTCCCCAGTGGCGGATTATCGCACGGGCGCATGGAGCGCGCGCTTGGAGCATCCAAATTTGTTTATTTAAAAAAATCATATTTTGTGTTCTATAATATATTTTTTTATAAAATTAATTTTTACATGTTACATGAAATTGAAATATGTAAAATGTAATCCATAATATTTGTTCAAAAACTATTCAAATGAATGATATTATAGTTTTTTACATATCTACTGTTAACATTATGTTTCGAATTTCGGATTCTCATCAGGCAAACCTGGAAAAATTATTAAATTGATAGAGAAGTTATGCGATTAAATTCAATACTTGATTAAAAAAAGTAAAATTGTTTTGACTTATGAAACGCGCATGAACAGATTAACGAGATTCCTTACCTTTATTCATTCATTATTGTAACGGGCTGTGGTACTAAACCCACTGCACTGAAGCTTAAACTTATTGTGCACCCCTTCACAGAGTGTTGATACTCGCAGGAAGGCCGAGCTGAGATATTCCGTGGGTTCGCCATTCGAACACGGAACTCCCGCTCGTTACTCAACCAGCGATCGTATCAAACCACTACCGTGGACTTTTCATAGCCCATAGATCGATATTGGGCTTATTTAGATCACAGCAGTGCGGCGTGGACATGATCGAGTAGCGAACCGCGGTTTACCGCGTCCTAGCATGATGATTTAAGCATTGCGCCACACTGCTGGTTTTCCTTACCTTTACTAACATAGGTAATTATTAAATCAAGTCTATAACCTACCCAATTAACTAATGGTGTAAATTGTCATACTAACAAACAGATAAAGCGAACAGCCAGTGGGTTGCGATTTTCGTGAGTGAGGCCGAAGGCCGAACAACTGCATCTGACACAATCTAAACAGCTAAAGGCGACCGGTATAGGCCGGTGTGGTTGCGAATTCCCTGGGTGAGGCTGATCAACTATATCCGACACAGTCTAGATGGCTGTGTGATTGCGATTTCCCGAATTTGCCTCAGGATCAAATCAGGTACCATCCCATAACTAATTAATTATTTTTTAATTTATTTTAAAAAAACGTGACAATATATTCGCACCTAATGGAAAAACTAGAAATGTTGTTTACCAATAAGAATAATCTTATTTTTTTAAGATTTCAAACTTTTCAATTTTAGGCAGGACAACGTCTGCTGGTTCAGCTAGTATTAAATATAAAATATTTATAAATTGGCATTAGTTCAATCTTTTTTATAATTTCTAAACAATCACTAATATCGAATAAATAATACGCTTTCCACTATTGTGTACTGACTGGAGGGTATTCCATACCCCCCAGACCCCCCGGTTTACAGGCATCATAGTTAATATGTGTACTTTTTCTGCTTGTTAAGCTTTTATAAATCAGACTTTCTACCATGCACAAGTTGATTCAATTTTGAGAGAATTGAAATCCAATATAATTAATAAAACTGGTAAAATTTAGTTTTTAAATTACGATTGAGACCCTCCCAGTCCAAAAAAGTAATCGCTGGCTCTGGAAATGGATTGACTGGACTGGAATCTACAGCAAATGAAATAATAATGCAAACCGGTGGTTATTAATCTTTTGGGGGGGGGGGGTCGCGAGTATTCAGATTTTAGGGTATTGTTATATTTTATTAAATTATATTTAAATTTTCTAGTGAAAAACCAGTAGGACTCGCGAGGGGACAAAGTTGCTTTTTTTTATTAAAAAAAAAAAATGTAAAAAAAAAACAGATAATACAAAACCTTCACCATGAAAAAAAAAAACAAAATAATTGCATGAGGATGCTGTATTGGCTAATTTCAAACGGTAGTCCCCCCCCCCCCCCCAAATTAATTTCGTTATTAATTTAGTTACTTCAACTAACTGGCACAGGCGGCCAATTATTAAAATCTTTGCAGTCGGTGCCAGCCAAGCTTTTTATGTTATAAAAAAATATGATAAAAATTTTGTAATACAATATAAAGGCCCCTATATTTTTCAATACAATTAAATATAATATTTAATTTTATTCCCACTATTGTGTACTGACTGGAGGGTATTCCATACCCCCCAGACCCCCCGGTTTACAGGCATCATAGTTACTATGTGTACTTTTTCTGCTTGTTAAGCTTTAAAAATCGGACTTTCCACCATGCACAGGTTGATTCAATTCTGAGTGAATTAAAATCCATAACACTGGTAAAATTTATAGTTTTTAAATTCAGGTTGAGACCCTCCCCAGCGCGAAGGAGTAGCCGCTGTCTCTGGAAGAAATCCTTGTACAAGGAATTGTGTTTTACTGAGTGTCCAAGAGACAATGAAAGCCGAATGTGGAAATACCCATAGGAAAACCAATAGCAAAAGAGAAAAAAATGTGATAAATTACCTGAGAGGTAAGAAATAAAACAAAATTAAGATAGAAAAAGTCCAGAATACAAACTTACCGAAAGTAATTATAGAGAATCGGAAACACATGTATATCTACAGAAAATGGAATAATAATGTAAACCGGCCAGGGCGGGGGGGGGGGGGGCGAGTATTAAGTTTTTAAAGTACTGTTTATATTTTATAAAATTATTTTTAAATTTTCTAGTGAAAAACCAGTAAGGGACGGAGAGAACAAATTTTTTTTTTGCTCGCGGTTTGAAAACGCTGGTATAAACAAATTCAAAAAAGAAGAAAAACAGATATAATATAGTATCTCTTCACCTCAGATTTAAAAATTTTCTAACGAAATTATGGTAATTAGGGCGGAAAATATTAATATTAAATTTTATCGATCATTCGCTAATTTTATTTAAAAAAACCCAAAAAAACAAAATAATTGCTATATTGACTGACTGCCCACCCCCCCAAAATTAAATATGTTACTGAAGTCTAAATATATTATAAAGTAGTGTTTTTATTAGATATTTTTAGTAAAACCATTCAAAAATAAAAAAAATGAAGCGGATGGATCTTTGAGTCCACATCCCTGTTGGTCGCCCGTATTCGAAAATAACGGATTTAAAACTCATGGAACTCACGCAATTTGGTAAAAATATAACCGAAGTCGAAAGGCATGGGTCTAAAATTACAGGAATTTTTTTAAATAATTAACGAAATCCAATTTAAAATAAAATAATCAAATATGAACTTAGATAAAAGTGATCCAGCTCCGATATAGTTTAACTACTAATCCGCCATTTTTTTCGTATCTTAATAGTATATCATTTTATTTTGTTTTATTAAAAACAAAAGTGGCGGCGGGACCCGATTGTAAAGCCCCAAACTTGACAGCTCAGAAATTAAAATGATTTTGTTATACCAAACATAAATAAATAATTTATTTTTACTTTCGGAGTATTTTTGACCCGGAGGGAACTCTGAAGAACTATCTTTATACTACCCCCCCCCCCCTCCTAGTGTCTTTCGACAAAGTTGGCTCTGACTTCACCAACATTTTTCCAACGTCAAACTTAAATTGACATTACATCAAAATTTCAGTGTCCCAAAAACAAACTCGAATATGTACGAAAGCAACCACAAATTGATTAAGAAATCTTCGTCAAAATCAACCACCGAGAAATGTCCACCCACAAAGCAATTTCTCTCATCATTTAATTTTAACGCTTTAGCTGCATGTCCAAGACGGGGAGGCTACCTTAAAGTTCTTCTGCCGCGCAAAGTAAACTTTACCAGTGCTTCCGATTTTGCCTCCCAAACAAAATTCGAAACCTCCGGTTCCAAATCCGATACGAGATCGCGCTCGTCCCTTCCTTCAAAAAGGTAAACATGGATGTGAAACTCCACGATAATCAGGTTTTACGTTTTCAGCAAGTTGTCGCTATGTTTAAGTCAAACCTCAAATGTGTCGGCCTCTAACATCAACAACCCCGACAAATTATTGGCCATAACCATCAGTTGTGTCATGATGATGGCTTCTAACGAAAGACAAATCGACAGTAAATATTTTATGTTTGCCGAACGCTATTTATCATGCATCAAGGACAACTTGGGAAATATCCCGCCTAACATCAATGGAATCTTAAATCACATCAAATATTTGCAGCGAGTAAGAACTCCAAATAGAGGTTCCTCTCGGGGGAAAAGTACATCGTCCGCTAATAACTGCGTCATGAAACTCAACAGAAGCGAAAGTTCCATAAAGACAAAGAACCAAGATTTTTCCATAGAGGCGAACAAGTTGAAACCCAATATTGTAGACAGTAAAAACTTCAGCCGGAGCCGAATACCCAAAAGAATTAGTAAACCTTCCGGTTTGGCTAGGAATAAAAAACTCAAAATTTGTCAAGTTAAAAAAAATCATTTTTAGAATCCAAGATGCATTAAATTTTAATTGTCGATGTCAATTTTGTAAAATTTGTTGTAAATTTTGTCCCAAGAAGAAATTATAGCTGTAACCGATTTATCTTAAGATGAGTTTCACATCACAACAGCTCACCAATATATTAGACAACCTGGTCATGAACGCTTCGCGTGCAAGTGAGTTTTTGCAAAAAATTTAGTAAGTTGATTAATTGTAATTATTTCTTAGTACAGTCAAACAAATATGACGTGGAAAAAGTTCAAGTGGAAGTCAAGGTATTATTTCAAATAAATTTTTACAGAAACCCATTTTTCAAATTTTAGGAAAAAATTGGAGATTGCAACGCATCGATGTCGAGCCCCGAACTTGTACAAAGCTGCAACAGCAGGCAAGCGATTTTTTTTTACAAGTCCAAAATCCTCTTGTTATCGCCCAACCTTAAGTCAAAATTATAGTCAGTCAAAATTAAAGTAAAAATGTCATCGCTGTTAAAAAAAAGCCGATGTGGCTCATACTTGTAATAATATTAGCCGACATTATCTTGTTTTATATAACCATCACTGTTCTTTCGCAAACGGCATACGACATCATCGACGAATAATGCCCAAAATTTATTTTCAGTTTAAAATCGGGCGCATCCGAAAAAGATGTCCAGAGTGCCATTTCTACAGCTCCGTTGGAATTACCTTTCATACCTAGTACACCGGCACTCTACAAACCTGCCCCGTACACTTTCCGAATTCCAAGCAACCTATTAATCACCAACGGAAGCAATTTGGCCAAGTGCCCACCGTTTCATATCCAACTGGACCATGCTTTAGCAGTCATCTGGAGTTTGTTCTCTAATTTTAAAACAAAAAAACCGCTCGGTATGAAACCACTTACCAATTACACAACTCAAATGCAAATAAAATATATTTAGATCGCTTTCAGGTGTTGCTCAAATTCAATGGGCTCTCAGCTTTCTGAGAGGAATCCAAGATCAAAGCGGTCAAAATCCCAAAGACGTTGCCGTCTGTATCGACACAATGGAGGAAGCCTTAATACAAAAGTATGCCGAGATGGCCAACACCGTCAAATCGCCCGGCTTGCCTAAAGCAATCTTCAAAAAATCGGAAATAGTCAAAATCCCTGAAATAACTCCACCACCCACCATGCTAAAGACATCCAGTACCCGAATTGGTCAAAACAAGTTGGATTCGCGAATCGTCGTTCAAAAAATGCCCTTTTCGGTAAATTACGCCGACATGGCCAAGCGGAAACCAATATCGGAACAGTCAAATGCAAAAAAAGAAATTTTATCCTTGGAAACCGGCAATCAAAAAAGTGAAAAACTTGACGATACCCCAAAATCCAGTTCCAGCAATTTGGGTAAGTCCACCTTTTCGCGCTTCACAATTTTAATTCGTAATTTTGTAATAACCAGATGAAGGTTACTCCCGTGATATGATCATCAATTTTTTGAAAACATGGAGAAAAGAACAAGTAAATAAAATACAGGAAGAACTAAAACGTTTGCATCTGATAGAAGAATTTATCAGTAACGTAGATCAACAAAATTTCACGCCATATTTAGACACGTCGCAGCTCGACGTTTTGGTCGCTCAAAAATTAAAACATTACAAAGTGGACGATTTGAGTCTACGTCCATCTGTAGATTCTGAAAACAAACTACAAACGAACGCAAAGAAACACTAATTGATCTGCCATCAATTCAATGTTTTCTTGTACACAAATGAATAATATAAAATTTGCATTACTGTAGTTCACCGATCATCCATTCACTATTTGTTTTATAACTGTTGACGGTAAGGTACTTTTAAAATAAAACAAATATTCAAAAAATCTATTGCTTAAATAATTATTAAATGCTGCGTAATTTATGTACAAAATATCTACATCACTCGTCATCCAGCCTTTGTCTAGTGTTGCGTTTGGATCCCAAAGCAAACTTGCGCTTTTTAAATGTAACATTAGAACTCCCTAAACTTTCCACGACCTTCTCCTTGAATTCCCTCTTAATCGGTTCGGGTTCGTATTCAGGTACTGTAGAAGGTTCCCACACCTCTTGTTTCGGCAATTGGAGATCCCGGACTGGAATACTAAAAAAAAAAAAATAACAATTTAGAACCACATCCCCGACACTCCGCAATTTCAAGAATATAAAATTTATAAATAAACCAAGTCTTGGTAAAATTAAAACTTACTCGGTTTTAACCGTTTGCCATTGTCCGTACGGTGTTGGCTTTCCTGCTGGTATAATTGGCGCCGCCACAACGACCGGAATCTCTTCGACCCTCCTTTCTTTCAGTTTTTCTCTGGCAAGACGAGCGCGATCTTCTTCTTGCTTTTGTTTCTGTTCCTGCATTCGGAGATTGTCGTTTAAACGTTCCTTCTTTAATATTGCCTTGATTTGACTCCTCGAGGTATCGAGCGCCACGTTGCGCTGTTCTTCTATGCTTAGAAAACCCTCGCTCGGGGCTTCCCACACCGATTCTGTTTGGAAAACGAGCGATTTTAATTTCTCTATTATACTAAAGTTATAAATCGGAAGGGTGTTTACTCACCGTTGGTCATGGTGTTCCAGTAGTAGGTATCTCCATTGTCCGATTTGGCCTCGTGCCAAACCTTATCAAACTTTTTGTTAATGGCAATGGAAGTGAGATCCGCGTTATTTGCCACGTCAAGTTGATAGGCTTGCAGAGCCGCAGACTCCATTTGTTTAATAGCAACATCAACCTTGACGGCCTCTTTTTCATCTCGTCTGCTTTGTTTTTGTATGGTTTTAATGCGTTTCTCGACATTTGCTTTGTGTCGTCTACCTTTTTCGTGAAATTCTACACTCTGTAATTAATGAACTTGGTTTTGAAATCACCGACACCAGAAAAACGTGAAAATTTAAGAAAAGAGTTTGTGAAAAGCGGAGAAATACCTCAACCTGAGAGAAAAACAAAAAAAAAACTTACAGGTTTGTTGTCCGCAATCCAACACTTACAAAAGTCACAGTATTTTCGTTCTTGTGATTTCCAATAGTCCGCCCTGAATACACAAAAAAACACAGTTGATAATTTGATACGTAATTATTATTACTTCAATAACAATCCAAATTACAATAATTAGGAACTACAAATTAAGTGTATGATGGAACATCGTTAAAATATTTGACTAGCTAATACTGGTTAAAAGGAAGGAACTAGTAATTATTATTTATTCTAAGCCACAACGTTCCCCCTAAACTTTTTGGTCGTGAAATATTAAGTGCGTGGGTTACGATAACGCGTGCGCGGAAAAATAAGTTAGCAGGAACGTTGATATTAAGTACAATAACAAGTGAAACGAGTAAAGGGAATGCAGATTACTTAACTCTCTTTCTATTAAACAACTAACATGTTTGCGTTAAGCACGATTTATATATACGGGCGCTGGACGGAGATAGTTTTCGTATGTAACTCAAAAACAGTGCAGAATTAAATTTCTTGTTCCGAGTGACGGATTGGCAGAAAATTAGCATTGAAGATGTAACGTAACCGTTTACGAGTGGACCTTCGGGACACCAGCACGATACGAATATATAAATCGCTCTTTATGCTTCGACATGCTTACGCCGACCTGGCCGGCCGGCTGATACGTGTTGGTGCACTAAAATGCACACTTATAATTTTCTAAAATATAAAACCGTCGCTTTAGGCGGCGGTATTTCATTAAAATGACTAGAATTTGTTTAATTAGACTCACAATTATAAATAAATTCTTTTCAATACTTCTTCAACACCCTGTATACATTTATAATATCAACTCATGAGCATCAAAGGTGTCGTTCCACCAAACATGTTTGGTTAAAAAAACTTTTTGAGAGCAGCACGAGCTCGAGGCGCGTTTCCAGTGGTCCATCAGTCGAGCGAGGGGAAAAGGGGTTAATTGAGAAGAGTTTGATCCCACCGTCGTCGTCCACGACAAACACAGGATGCTAACACCGCTTTAAATTTTGGATCCAGAATTCTTCATTTATATCACTGCCATAATTAAATTGTTTCCTTATATCTGTTATTGTGCGTTCGTGGCTTACCAAGAACGGTGCAAAATATCAAAAATATCAGAAGCCAGAAGTGTTCGGCATAAAAAAGCGAACACTTTTGGTTGAAAAACGTTTTTGATATTGTTTGCTGTTTTTCAGTTATCAACGAAAGAGTTTCGACTATTTTGAATCCAAAATTCCGGAGAAAGCACCCTGGTTGAACGAGAAAGGGGAGGGGGTCAAAAAAGCTAATTTGGTGAAACGACTAAATATCTTTTACCTATCTATCTACATATATAATAATTATATTTAAGGAAATTGGTATTATTTATCACAGACAAGGTTAGGTCACAAATAAGTCGACTAATTTTCCCTTTTTTTCTTGTTCAATTATCAAGGAGGAAAGTGCAAAATTTGGTAGTATTAAAAATTGTGTGTACTTGATAAAATATTAATCTAAGGTCACTTGAGATTTGGTCACTTCAATCAATATAGGATAATGAATATCTTCGTCGTATTCGCAATTATTCAGCAAGTTTAGGTGTTTTTCCCACACGACGTTATTGTATTTCAACACCAGCCGACATAGGAATCCCTTATTTTCGGCTTGAATAATAAAATGATCTAAGGTGTTGCCGCGTCTGGGTGCCATTACTAGTGCTAAACTATTAAAATTCATCAAGTGCCACAAACAATTGATCAAGTGGACTCGCGCTTCGTCAAAAAACAAACAATCGGCGCACAAGATCAAATCGAACGATTCGTTCACGTTGTGGCACTCCTCCCATTTGAGCACCTTGCAAGCCACCGGACACAAAAATTTGTTATTGTAAAGACTAACTTGTACGTTTTCAACAGAAATTTTGTTCCCATCGGTTAGAGTGATGTGCTGGGCATCGCCGTACTTGGCACACACCAGCCCCGCCAAACATGACATTCCCCCACCCAATTCGAGCACCGTTTTACCGTTTAGCAAGTGTAAATTAGAACCAATATAATAAGTTAACGTTTCTTCAGAAGGCCAAATACAAATGTTCCCCGTATTATTGAACCCCATCAAGTCTTCGGCAGAAAATGTTCTGATTCTGTGGCCGACGTTGACAAAATAATCAACGCCTTCAATTATCATCGAGTATTTGTACCAGGTGCGCTTATTCACGCAATCTAATTTGTAGGAATCGCTTAAATTTACATTGACATTTTCTATTTGTTGTGTAGTTAAGAGCATGAAGGAAGAAATGCGCCGGACAGAACATTCATCTGTTGGACTTGAAGGTTCACTTCCAGTTGGACTCTACACAAAACAATCAAAAAAACTTTGTTTCATCAAAAGTTAAAACTACTACATCTGTTTTGTTATAGGCCAATCAAACTAGGGCTTTTAAATAGAACCGCAATCAGACTCGATCAAATCTGACCCAAAGAAATTAGTATATAAAAAACATGAAAACCTAGTTTTCATTTAAAACGTTGCAATAACCGTATGAAATGTTGCACATTATTTTCTTCGCTGACCATATCGTGCAGTTTCCATTCCCTCTTTTAACATCATCCGGTTTATTTCGTAGTTCCTGCAAGTATTTTGTCAATCTTTTCCGTGTGCTTTATCGTCGAACTTGACTATGCTTTTACATTTCCTTCTCCGTTTGTTGTATTCTTCATACATTGTTATTCATAAAAAAATGTTTTGTAAATATTTTAGTTCTTATGAAGCATTGCAGATTGCCATATTGTTTACCACCTGGACTATAAATAGATATTTTATTACTATAAACATATTTGAAAAATGATGAACACCTGGATTTCTTTATTTTGAAGTAATATATAAAATTTATGTAGCTACCGGTTGTAGATTTAGTTCACGCACTATGATTAATTATGCAACACTGATTTCGTTAAAATAATCTAGACGATTGAAATTTTACACGCAGGATATATATTATTATTTCGATAGACTCGGAATGAAGAATTATGCAGTTTTTATAAAAATTGGTCTTACGGTTTTTGCAGCGTTATAAGTGAAAGGTCACGACTAAAACAGTCAGTCTGATAGTTTGATTGCAGGGCTAAAAAATGTCTAAATTGACTGGCCTATTAGTGAAGTGAACCACTTTCAAAATAAAACACTTGGTTCCGAATGTGATGGAACGTAAAGAGAAGTACGAGCCGAGTGTTGTATATTGAAAAGAGTTAAAAAGTTAATTAACCACAATTTAAATGTATTTTTAAACAGACCTTCAAAGCCTTTGCCAAAATTGCCCAACGTTTACGAGCCACTTTTTTCTTTTCATTTTTATTAATACTTAAAGCTTCGCTTATATTATTATAGTTGCCATTTGAACATAATCCAAGTTTTTTATTGTTTTGGTCCATAGAAGTTACCGTTGCATACGTGCAAGGATTATTCGGAAATGTTGCCTAAAAGGCAACCAAAAATTTTTAATTATTTTACCACAAAAATTCCTTCATGCTTTTAAAAATTAACAACGTTCTAGCTACGTAGAGGTCACACAATTGGGGTTAAAAAATTAATCGAAGGTGGCCTGAATTAAATTAATCTTTACTTACATTTTGTGTGCTGTCTTGAATTTTTAAAAATAATATTTATACTTTAAAAAAATACTTCATTTTTGTAATAATCCTGCCGTCAATACTCTCGCATCTGAGCAAATACTTGACACTGTTGCCAATGGTGAACCGAAAAATAAACAAATGTTACGTCAAACAATGTTAAGGTCCGGCTTCAGCAATAATTGTGGTGTATTGGTATAAAATTGCAATAAAAAAAATGTTTCAACAGTAATAAATTTTAATAACAAGACTTGAATACAAATGATACATTTTCGACGATAACAAAGAGCAGGTAAAGAAAATATCCATCGATGATATTTCAAGATTCGTCGTCCAGTAATTTCTTCTTAGTGCTACTTACGCAAAACAGTTAAAAATAAAGGTTAATAGAAAAACGACATATAAATAAAAGAAGTTTATAAAAATTTTGTATACACAAGAAAAAAAAAAAGTAAGGTACGTGCAACACAAAATCAACAGTTGATTGTTTTCTCGTACATTTTGTGTCATCAAAACTGTGAAAGAAATTAAAAAAATTACGTAATAAATTTACTGAAAGCATTTACAACCAACTTTTGCTTTGCTAATACTGAAAACAGCTAAATGTTCGTAACATTCGACAAATAAAAAATAAGGAGATCCGATAAAAAATATTTTCACTTTCGATTCATATAAATTTTTAAAAAATTAACAAAAACCGTACCTTGTGAAGCAAAAAATCAGGCGCATACGTATTTCTCCAGTTTTCCTGCTTGCAAGGTGCAATTTACTGAACTTAAAACATAAAATAAAACTTTTAACGCTAATTAACTTAATCACACTAATTACGCTCTTCAGAAGAATATTGGCACTTTTGTTATTAGGTCAATTTGGCAATTATTATTAACAATCATTGTAAACAAAATTTAACTATTACGCTTTATTATTTTTAGCTAAATTATGCGTCGCCCAGTTCACCGAAGTTTTCCACGAGTTTGATAATGCTTCATCAAATTTAGACCTAAAATGTATCAGCGCCTCGTCGTCGGTCTTCGAAAGAGCCTGAAACACCAAAACTTTACCCAACTCGCTTAAACAAAACTACAAAACCTACCAAGGTTTCGCGCAAATAATTGAGGTCTTTTTCGGAACTCAATTCGGGTAACCCTGTTGAAATCATCATTGCACATAAAGACAAAATTAAACCACCATGTTTTCGTAAAATCATAAACGCCTGCAACACAAAATAATTTAAATCATTCAATTTGTTATCACAAAAATAGTAGGTTACCTTTTCGCAATATTCTTGAAACACTTTAAATTCTATTGCGTTTTTCTGACCCTTACTAATGACATGTACAAAGTCGTGGGTCAATACGAAAGGCACACGCTCCCTTTTAAAACCGAACTTTTCCTTAAAGTGGCCCAAAATGTGACCGAAATCGATATGGAACAGCTGAAGAGAGAATAAGTGAAATTTCGTTTTTTTTTGTACATAAACAGAAACTTACCTGACCGGTTTTTTTCACCATAATATTATCCGAATGCCTATCTGCGATACCCAAAACGTACGTAGCCACACAGTAACCAGCACAAGACAGCGTGAACTCTGTTATTGCCTTTTTTAGAGCCGACTCAGTGGTGTTATAGTCTCGCAGCCAAGCTGAAACAATAGAAATTATAAAATGTGTCCAGTTAGAATAAATGCTATTCTTCGGGATAATACACAAATCCAAAAGAGTCGAAGTAAAACGTAGCTTCTAAAAATAGCATTTCGAAAGTGTAAAATGGTCTTACCGAGCAAGGACCCTTTTCTGAAAGCGGAAGTCGCGGAAAACATCCCTTTTTCTTTTTGAATATTTGCTATAGTTTCGGCATTCAGCACTACTTCGATCATTCCTACTCTGTATTCCATTGATATGCAATTGTAAGGATTTATTCTAAAAATAAAAAGTAAATAAAGCTTAATTTGGCATAAATAAGTTGCCCACCTTAAATCTAAGTCTTCTTGTTTCCACAACTTATCCATAATACGCAACAATTGTAAAGTCAGCATGTCTTGTCTAAGATCATCACCGTTCTTAAAAATAATATAAATATCGTCTCCGTACGTGTCCTTATTTTCAAACACGATCCATAGCGGTCTCATTTTGCTATCCATCACTTTGCACTTTTCTATCCTAATCTTTTGACACTTAAAGCTAGGATCGAGCGGACTGCGAACGTCTTCAATTACGTGCTCTTTTAAATACTCCAAAAACGACGCTTTTGCTTTATCTTTATCTTTTTTCCCCCTCACCAATTCGCTACTCTTCTTTAATTTTTCTAAACATTCCAATTGTTTGAGCAATCCACTAATGTGTTCCCGACTACCCCTACAGTAAGCTTCTAAAATTAAACCAAACCGCACCGACACGGATGCAACTTGCATTTCAGATCTGCACATATTAAAAAGAAAACATTAGGGCTATTGGTTACGTAACACGAATATCTACTCACCTAAGGTGCCAAAATAAATAATGGCCAATGGTTTGATTATTTAAAGCTCTTTGAAGTAAAAATTTAACTAAATCACAGTCGAGATAAAGTTCATGTTTAAGAGCTTGAATTAATTGCAAGAGATACAACATCAAATCTTCGTCACTAACATTTCCTAAACACTTAACGGCAAAATTTCTAACTTCTTGATCCGCGTATGCGTAATCTAACAACTCGAGAGCCTTCTCTACTGCCAGTAAAGGCCACTCTTGTAACAAGCAGACCACATCGCTCACAACCTGGTGGTCCTCCCATTCTATTAATTGAAGGATTTTTGGTAAAATGTCAGGCACTTGTTGTAACCAATAACGTTTCAGACTCCATATCTTTTTTCTATCTTGGTCATGCATTTCATACAAAGAATCGTTTTCGTGAATCAACTTCTCCAATGCTTGAATATCCTTCTCGTTTATATCATCCCCAGCCGAAGCCTCTTCCTCTTTTCTCAATTTTTCATTTCCAAAATTTATCACCGTTTCTAATGTTGGAAAAATTATCGTCTGATCCTGTCCATAACTAAAAGTCTCAAGTTAGCCTCGCCACTACTAAACTACCACTTCGCTACAAACCTATCAAACGTCAAAGTCAAAGTTGTTGCGTATTTTGTTTTTGGATTGCTGACAACTGTCCCGAGAGGATGAAAGAAGTCGTCGGTTAGCATATCATCGGCATAAGTCCACAAAAACAAAGTCATAGCACCAGTTTTTAATTGACTTTTAAAATCAAACACCGTTGTATTCGCCCATGCAATGGGATTGTAGTACACATCCTTTAAACCAATCAATACAAATTTTAAAACAACTGATTCGGCGTAAACTTGTACCCACCTTATTATTTGACGTTTCTTTCATTCTTTTCGTTTTACTCCCTTTAGAACTTTTGGTAACCTCGCAGACGACGAAGCACAGCTTCGCACAGCGTGGAATATTGTGCACTTTGATATCAAACTTTAAAGTTTCTTCTACTGTACATTCACACTTGTCATTAATTAACTTTTCTGAGGTTTTTTGCGGCTGACACAAAGACTTTCCACCATGAAACAAACCCACTTGAAGTCCCACCTAAAAGTTGTCATTAGAAAATGAGAAAGACTCCTTTCGAACGTTTTACCTCGATGTTTCGTTTTGTATCACAGTTGAGGCCACTTATGGTGCATAAAGTGATTGTTAAGTCTTCCTGAATATTCCAAGAAGATTTATGTTTCCCTTTTTTTCTTAGCGTTAAAGTGGAAAAGGACGATCGTGGCTTTTTATTGTCTGATAGGCTTATTGTATCGTAATCACTTCCCATTTGTACTGCAAGGATACAAAAGTTGTTAGGCTTGACAGCTGTAAATAAACGTAAAACTTACTTGGTACATTATGGACTAACATTGTTACGACAGTGGGAATTAGGTCTCGCGATAGACATTCTTGGATATACTGAAATTGGATGATGGAGTTCTCGCCGACCAAGTACTCATCGCGTCCGCAAACTTTCAAAACGTAATCGTAGGGTCTTTCACCTCTCGTATTCAAGATGTTCGCTTTTTTGGCTAAAATTATTTCTAAGAGTTTGCTTGGTGTTGTTTTGTGCGGGATATTAAAGGTAAAGGTAGTCTAAAAACAAAACAAAAAATGATATTTTTGCGTTATTTGTAAGAACATTAAATTTAATTTGAAATTAAACATTAAGCTAAACTTAGCTTTAGAATTCAAACATTAATATAGTTTGAAGGTAATAAAAAGCAGCACGGAAGAAGCAGAAAAGTATCGTAAGTTTTGACAATTAGCTGATATGTTGGTTAATTAACTTTGAAATATTTACATATTTACAACCAAATCAAATCCTTGTTTAAGTTCAATGCCTCGAACACTTTCACAAATCAAATTTTCAAAAAATCAGAAAAAGAAATTCTTACGTTGTTGTCTTCAAATTTGGAAGTGAGGACGATGTTTCCACTTTGACAGATGGTGTCGGCTAGAGTCATGGCCACGGGTGCTAACCTTGGAGGAAATTGGTAATAGAGACGCTTTTCCCAGGAACGTTTACATCGATCCTCTGCAATTTCGTCTCCCAACCTTCGCATTTTAAATCGGAAGTCGTTGATTTCTGCATTACTTAAAGAATCGAATTCCTGAAGACCTACAAAAAAAAGTGTTAGTTGAAGTTTGACTTCACGACCTGAAAAAAGATTACGTTTTCCAATAAGATGACCAATTTGAACATTGAGAGTGTTATCGGCTTTGTCGCCTTTGCGCTCGGTGATTTTGAAAACTGCTGCAGTGGGTCGAATATCACACAATCGTACATTTTCGTCCACCAGTTCTTCCAGTTCGGCCATGTTGTTGATGTACGAAAAGATGTACACGGACATATCGTGTAGCATGCCATATCTAGGATATTTGGTGGCCTCGTCCCACAGTTCTTCCTTAATCTCAGCAAGCGTTGCATTGTGACTTGTTTCGAAAATAATCATAACACTGTTGGGCATAAAGCAGGTCAAAGTAGTATAGTCGATGGGGCCGGTAAGCCAGAAGTCGTAGCTAAATTCTTTAGGAACAGGAACCATTTTGTATTTTAATCACATCACCGTTAAAAAGCAAACCAAAATTTTGGAATGTTGATAATTAATAGTGTCGATTCATCTATTTGATGTAGGCTTTTCCTTTCCAAGAAACTTCATGACGTCGTCGTCCTTATTTACTTTATGCAAAATCTACAAACTAATTTATAAGTACGTACACATATAAATATATTAACTAATTGATATTTTAGGCAGTTTTTCTTTTATGTTGGAATAAAATAAACTTGGAAATTAAAGTTTCCACTTAAACACTACTGATGTTCATTGACACCCATCAAAATAATAATCGCGCAGTCGCCTAAATTTACAGACGTCAAAAACCCCCACACTGACAATTGTTTTCATAGGCGGAGTTGGTAGTTTCTCGACGGGCGGCAATTACAAAAAGGTTAAATAAATTTTAAATAATTTTGGCGGCAAATTTATAAATAAAATTTATTTTGTAATTTAAAATTTTTTTAAAAGCGACAAAATGTAATTGAGGAATGTTGTTTATTTATTTTATTTTAATGTTATTAATATAAAATATTAATAATTTTTTGACATACATAATATAAAAATTTATTATTTATGTTTTCTTATTTTATTTATAAACCATGTTTATAAATTTTCCTAAAATAAATTTGTTTAAATAGCATTGCAAAAATTTATTTATTTCTTAAAAAATTCGCATTTTTATTCGATAAGTAGGCTGTATTATCCTGTATTACTGTACAAATCGATTTAATTTATATACACAATTAATGTTTTATTTTATGTTTAATTCTTTGTAAGTTCGTATCTTCTGTAATCTTTAAGAATTTTACGACTCTGTTTGTATAATATATTTTATTTCTTATTTTCAACCGGTTTCGCTTTAAGGCAGCATCAGGTAAGTTAAATAATTTTTTTAAATTTTATTTAAAAAATTTGCAAAGATTTATTGAAAAATTCGCCCTTTTGAGCTAATTAGGCGACATCCTGTATAATGATATAATTAAATTTGAAATTTTTATTAAAAAAATAAATTATTAAAATAAAAATCAATACAAACACCGTATCGATAACCTTGTATACCGAGTGTAATTTGATAATATGCAGAAGCTATTCAAGCTTAAATAATCAAATAGAATGTGGGGGTGAAACTTTAATCCAAGTCAACAGCTCACTTTCTCGATTTTTATATTTATTCAAATTCTTGCATTTTGTGCCATCGATGGGAAAATTTATTTTATTTAAATTTTAGTAGATACAAAAATGAAAGATGGACGAAACGGTGCCCTTGTTTAAAATTGGTTCCGCTAAGTCTTCCTACAGTACAATCGTAAGTGTGTTTTAGTTTATTGGTAAATGTGATTTTGGGTATTTTTCAAAAAGATCGACGATGTTCCAAGTTCCAAAACCAGCGAAACCAGTGAGCTGGATTTGAGTATTTTTAACGGCGTCGTGATTGAAGATGACCACGATAGCACTTTCAAGCTGAAACATTCCAGCAACTCGGATAAAATTACGTTCACGTGGAGCGAAATTAACGCCTTTGCTTTGGAAGAACCCGCTAACCGAATTGGATTCAGATATTTTTTTGACCGCACCGCAGAACGACTTCCTCGAGGAAAACAAATTCTGGAAAAAGGTACTTACATCCAGACGTTCTGCTTTGACGAATACTTCATTTGTTTTGTGTGTAGTGAGCGGAATAGCCGAACCAGGTGAGTTGCTAGCGATCTTGGGATCGAGCGGTGCTGGGAAAACGACCCTGTTGAACATTTTGACATCCCGCTCAGCGTCCAATCTTCTGGTCACTGGACTAATCTGCGCAAATGGAATTCCCATAAATTCCAACAATCTAACCAGCACATTGGCGTACGTCCAACAGGACGATATGTTTATTGGTTCTTTGACTGTGAGAGAACACTTGATTTTTCAGGTAATTCCTGTGTTACCTCCATTCCTCCGTTTTTTAAATATAATTTCAGGCTTTGGTGAGAATGGACAAGCACATCCCGTACGACCAAAGAATAAACAGAGTCGATGATGTAATTTCTGAAGTAACTAAAGCTGGAATCTACCAAAAGATCGGCAATTTATTTTTTTGTTTTTAGCTTGGTTTAATCGATTGCAAGAACATGAGGATTGGAACTCCAGACTGGAGCAAGGGTATTTCTGGTGGCGAACGAAAACGTCTGTCTTTCGCTGCAGAGGTTTTGACGAACCCAGCGCTGATGTTTTGTGACGAACCGACCTCAGGATTGGATTCCTTCATGACGTTAAACATAATCCAAGTTTTACAACGACTGGCACGAAAAGGTAAAACTATCGTTTGCACCATCCATCAGCCTTCTTCCGACGTATACTCCATGTTTGATAAGATACTCTTGATGGCGGCCGGTCGCGTTGCCTTCCATGGTACACCAGCGGAAGCCAAAAGTTTTTTTGCCAGTTTGGAAGCTCACTGCCCGAACACTTACAATCCAGCCGATTACTTCATTCAGCTTTTGGCGATAATACCCGAAAGAGAAAAGTCTTGCAAACAAGCGGTCAGTATGATCTGCGATCGATTTGAAACATCCGAAGAGGGAATCAAAATTATTGTTAGAGCTGCGACTTTGGTGAGTGCTCTCGACAGTTTTGAGACCAATCTCACACGTATTTTTCAGGCCAACAAGGATTATTACTACGATTTTCTATTGAGTCAAGTTTCGACTCGGTACAAAGCGTCATGGTGCTCGCAGTTCAGGGCAGTCTTGTGGCGCTCTTGGATCAGCATACTTCAGGAACCTTTGCTCGTCAAAGTCAGGCTGATCCAAACAATCGTAAGTATTTGAGTTTATTTTCAGACAGTCGCAAGATGATTTTGCTCTTTAGATCGTAGCGTTTCTGATCGGAGCGATTTATTACAATCAAGTTCTGAACGAAGATGGAGTTATGAACATCAACGGTGTTTTATTCATATTTTTAACAAGTATGACCTACCAGAACGTTCTTGCCGTCATAAACGTAAGAATTTTCAGTCAGCCCACCACTGACGCGCTTGAAAAATTCACCTAAAACATCCCTGATGTTTTAGGCATCTCATGCGCGTCAGTGATAGATAGTCAACTAATAAAATTACAATTTTTTTTCAGGTGTTTTGTATGGAGCTCCCCGTTCTTCTTCGGGAAAATAAAAACGGAATGTACAGGACGGATGTTTATTTTTTATCTAAAACATTGGCAGAAGTGCCGCTGTTCGTTGTAATTCCAATTATTTTTGTATTAATTTCTTACTACTTGATTGGATTGAATCCACAATTACCGCGAATGATGATTACGATTGAGATTTTAGTTCTGGTGGCGAACGTTGCTACTAGTTTCGGTAAGACGGTGACGGAGTAAAAAAAAAAATGAAAGGTTCTTTCAGGTTATTTGGTGTCCTGTTTGAGTAGCAACATCTCGATGGCGCTTTCGTTGGCACCTCCGTTAATCATTCCATTTTTGTTGTTTGGAGGATTTTTCCTCAACATCAGATCGATCCCGTCCTACTTTAAATGGGTGTCCTATATGTCTTGGTTTCGATATGGAAACGAAGCCCTAATGATAAATCAGTGGAGTGGAATTGACTACATCGACTGCTCCAATTCTGTCAAGTCCAGTTGTCCAAAAAACGGTCAAATTATTTTGGAGACGTACAACTTTGTGGAGGTACAACTTTTCTTTTTTCTTTTCCAAAATTTTATTTTCTTTTGTTTTAGGAAAACTTTTTAATGGATTTGGTAGCACTGGTAGCGTTGATATGCGGATTCCGCCTGTTGGCCTATCTGGCTTTATTGTTGAAAACTTGTAAATTTAAATAAAGTGCTTCACTCGAGAGTTTTCTTTATTGTGTGTTTAAGTAGAGTAGTTTTTTTTCTACCATTCAGTGAAGAAATGGCGACTGACGGAGATTTGTGGAAGAGAAAGAAAGTTGATCTATTGTTCCAAGCTTTCTTTCTCAACGTAAAGTGGAGCAGGAGTTATATCCTCTTGCTTAAGAGCCGGCCGATCTGTCTGCTGCTTGTCATCTGCGGATGAACAGTATAGGTTTACCAGAAGGTGGAGTGCGCATGTTCTCGTAGAGCCAGAAAATCTCGATCTCAGTACATTGTGGATTTTTGCAAGCCGTTCGATGGTCTGCTGTGATTATAAGAAGTGTTAGCTACCCAGAGCTTCTCCATTGCGTAAGTTGGTAGGAAGATTTGAAAATGTATACTCAGGAGTTATCTTCAAGGTTTCATTTATGAATGGAATTTAATACTAGACCTAAGGAGACTCGGTTTCGGGAAGATCCTGAAAAACTAATTAAAACTCTGCTTATGGAACACAAAGTTCCATTCCCAGAAGCAATTCGGGGTTGTTGACGGGAAATCAACGTAGTTAAGAAGTATATCAAACAGGTAGATAGGCGGAGCTTCCGAGAAGTTAACTGTGACTATATAGATTTTTCAGAGCCTAAATATTTAATCAAGGCATTCTGCAGGAAGGAATTGATCACCAAATTACAGTACTCAGTGAATAAACTGAATCTTCTAGTATAGAAGTATGAAGCTGTCTTTCAGTAATGAAAACCAAAATCAAAATTAAATTAGTGAAAATCAAAAATATTTCTGCATGCCTGACATGCGGAGTACTGGACGAACCTGTGAATAGAATCCTGAAGTGTGAGCTATACAGAAAGAAGCGTAGGGCGGTAGAGGATTCCCCCCCCCCGAACCTTCCTGAACAGCATAAGCAAACGCTTGGGATTTACAATTTACAAACAGAAGAAACTAAGTAAAATTCGGTGCTTCAAGAGACAGCGAAACCTACAGCTTAACGTGGAATCCGAACCACGACGGAGGATTTTTGTGCAACCTTTCAAAAGTGCTATCTAATCGACCGGCAGCGAAATATCGAGGTCACACAAGTCTACACGCGGACACTACTTCGGAAGAGTGCGTGCAGACCAACTAAATTTTCAGCCCAGACTGAGTCATCCTTTTTTTTATTTTTTGCGGGCGTTGGGAGTGGGAAAATCTTCAATAAGATACCGCCCGATGGTTTGGGTGGTAGTGTCGGATTTTTACCGACTAAAACCCCACTCCTTAGAGGTGCCGAGAATCGCTAAGCATTTCTTCCGTACATTCTCTTGCTTCTGCCTGTTTTCACCTTTTCGGGATTTTTCTCTTCGTTCTCTCTACTCGTCCTGTAGTTTGGCCTTGGTTGAGATGATATCCACTACCATCTTGTCTATGGTTTTCCAGCACTCTTCGCTACCCAGCATCAGCTTCACGATGTTCGATGTAGACAAGTTCTGCCCCAACTGCGTTTGGGCGGTAAGTCTGTGGTCCGTCCACTTGATGCAGGAAAATATGGTGTGTTCCGCATCGTCTATCTCTCCACAGAAGAGGCAGTTGAGGGTATCTGATCTCTTGAAGCGATGTAGGTAGCTTTTGAAACATCCGTGTCTACTCAGGGCTTGTGTGGCTTCATAAGATAGTTCCCGGTGCCTCTGGTTGACCCATGGCGCTATGTCCGGAATCAAGCGATGGGTCCATCTGCCCTTATCCGACGCTGTCCAGGTGGCCTGCCATCGCTCTTGGATATCCATACATCTGCTTTTAAATAAGGTTTTGTTTGCCGATCTGTATTTGACGTCACGCACTTCCGTCGGGGGCGGCGTAGAACATAATAGATTCTGCTACTTAGCTCAGGATTATTCTCTTTGCTTGGTCAGGTTCATTCACGTTCGGCAATATCCTGCTCAGAACGTCTGCTGTTGCCGCTCCTCTGGTTGCCACTCTTGTGATGTGGGGCTTGAAGCACAGGTACCGGTCGATGTGCACACCCAACACCCTGACTTGGTCGCACGTGGGAATGGTGTAGCCGCCTAACAAAAACTGGACCGGCCTGATCCACCTCTTCCTCAATATTACCACCGCCTCCGTCTTCTCAGGGACCAGTTGCAGACCACTGGCGGCCATCCATGTGGATATGTCATTGATTGTAGCGTTGACCAATCTCTCCAGTTCATCCGCCGTTCCGGTGATGTCGTCACGACCGTGATGTCGTCCGCAAAACCGGTGATGCTCACCCCAAGTAGTGTGGGGAAACTGAGGACGCCGTCGTACATCACGTTCCATAGCAGAAGGCCGAGCACCTAACCTTGTGGTACTCCAGTGGTCACCGGCAAAGTCTGCTGCCACAATTTTTCGTCCACTACCAGTGTCCTCTCTCGGAAGTAGCTTGACAAGATGTTGAGGAGGTATGGTGGCACCTCCCTTCTTTCGAGTTCGTCCATAATCGTCTGCCATCTTGCGGAGTTGAACGCGCTTTTTACATCTAGCGTCGCTAGAACCGCGTATTGCCTGTTTCTCTTTGTGCCTTCTTTCGCCGCTTTTAAACTTCGGACCACGCTGTCGATTGCGTCGGTAGTGGATCTGCCTGTTCGGAAGCCGTACTGCCTATCCGAAAGGCCCTCTGTGTTTTCGATCGCTTGCTGGAGCCTGCGCAGAATAAGTCGTTCCAGCAGCTTTCCAGGGCGATCCAGTAGACATATCGGTCTGTAGGAGCTTGGGAGCTCAAGAGGTTTGACGCCTTTTCTTAGTAGTAGAAGTTTAGCTCTCTTCCACTCTTTCAGGTAGTTGCCTTGCCGCAGACACTCGTTGTAAACTTCTAGCAAGACCTCGGGTCGTGTTTCCGCCAGCTCTCTGATGACGACCGATGAGACACCGTCGGGTCCCGGTGCCTTGTTGTTGGGCATCTTCTTTATGGCTGCTTTCAGTTCTGCCTCGTTGAAAAGTAGGACGTCTCCGTCCACCGGCTTGGTTGAGAATGTCATATCTGGGTGTACTGGGAAGAGAGCCTGGATGATTTCTCTAAGGCGGGCCTCGGTCAAGCCTGGGATGGATGGCCTGCCCAGCTTCTTGGTTACTATTTGGTATGCCCTTCCCCAGACCTCCTTGTTCACTTCTTCCAATAGTTGTTTCCAGTGCTTTTTCTTACTGTCTTTGATTTTGTCTGCCAGTACATCTCGAAGTCTCTTAAGCTCTAGTCTTACCTCTTCACGTGGGGGTACAAGCGATTCCCCCTGGCGCCGAAAAGTCACCTCTCTCAGTCGCTGGTATACCCTTCTGGTCACTACACAGCGTTTCCTTGCTAAGGCGATTTCTTCGGTGAGTCAGACTGAGTCATCCTTGGGGCTTACTAAGCTAGCTAATTGAGGACTATAAATAGAGAATCCTTGTGGAATTCCTTGAAATCAAAAGAAATCCTCAGTTCTAGAGTCGGAATCTCGGAAAAGAAAACCGTCCAGATGCTGCTGAAGAGTTTTTCTCCAGAAGAAGACTTTTTTTGCTTTGTGTAAACGGTTTCAGCATCTCGCATGTGCAGGAGACTAAATCTCTTGGGATTAGGATGGGTGAGATGTTAAATTTCCGGCATCATCTGCTCTCTCTCTCACAGGGAACGCATGGTCTCCGTCGTTAGCTGCTAGAGGTGAATTCTGAAAACACCAAGAGTCTGGGGGAAGGGGAGATTTTGGATCTGTTAGTATGTAAAAGGTTTAAAGAGTTTCTCCAAGCCTCAGTGTAAAAACTATGCCGAGGACTTCTCCTAGAGTTCCATAGGGATTCAGTGCTCTTGGTTATCTATTGCCTAGCAACAGCAGTCCGATGGTTTAAGATGTCGGATTTGTCGTTTCGGCGTTCAGTCGAATTTTCACGTTCAGTCGAAAATTGAATAAAAAAAAACGAAGACCAGAAACAAATGCTGGTACGCTATAACATCAACCCCCCCTCTCCCAATCCAATGTGATAGATGGACCTCTGCTAAGCTAGTATCTTTATTATTTTACTGCTTTTGTTTGGGCAGACCCGACTGTTTCTTTGGTAGACTTCCTGGCATTCGAGGTACTTCGGTGTGTACCAGAAAACCCAAAATTTTTTTTTTTCATTCTGTGGACAAAATAGAATGAAATAATCAAGAGTTTGTTGGTTTTCAGTATTTTCATTGTTTTCAGAAATTTTATTGGTAACGTCAACTTGACGTTGTTTATTATGGTTATACAGAATATTTACAAATGTTAAAGAACAATTAAAATGGACGACAAACCAGATCCTCCGGATAAACCAGATCCTCCGGATAAACCAGATCCTCCGGATAAACCACCTGAAAAACGGGGCGTGAGTTCTGCAGGACCACGAGTGACAATGGATGCTCAAGAAACAAGTTCGATTGGTACAACAAACACAGGGGATGTAAGTAAAAAAGTACTCTTTTCTGACGGTTATTCACTCGATAATTGAGCAGATCGAACAAGGAACGTTTCGATTCTCCAAGAGAAGGCAAGCTGACAGGTTAATGAGCGTCATGCCAGATCTAGAAAAAATTACGTTTAGATGGCAAGATATTAACGTACACACCACCTCTTCCTTTAACACCAAATTAAAAAATAGCTGCAAGAAGCGGCCGCTACCAAGCAAACAAATTCTCAAAGAAGGTAAATAATAAACCTGACGAGTAGAGGAAAAAGCTTAAAATTTGATAATATTTAGTAAATGGAATAGCCTATCCGGGAGAGCTGCTGGCGATTATGGGAGCTAGTGGTGCTGGAAAAACTACCCTTTTAAACATTTTGACGTTCCAACGAACCAAAAATCTTAATATTACCGGAAGTTTGTACGCAAACGGAGAACCCGTGCATTTACACGTCTTCAGGCAAATTACGGCTTATGTAAACCAAGAGGATCTCTTCATCGGAGCCCTCACCGTCAGAGAGCACCTCATTTTTAGGGTAACGATTTTGAAAAGTAAAAGAATCCTTCAAACTTTTTTTTATTCAGGCCCGGGTGTGCATGGATTACCGGTTGAGTCGCCAACAAAAAATGGCGAGAATCGATGAAGTCATCAGCGACGTATTTCATTTTTCATCTCGCTTTGAATCTCTAAATTCCCCAACGATTACTTTCAGCTTGGTTTGAAAAATTGCGAGAACACAGTGATCGGAATTCAAGGTCGCTTGAAGGGAATTTCCGGAGGGGAAATGAAGCGCCTCTCTTTTGCATCTGAAATATTGACAAATCCGTCCCTGATGTTTTGCGACGAACCAACTTCTGGGTTGGATTCTTCCATGGCTGCAAACGTCGTCCAGGTGCTGAAGCGTTTGGCGAAAAAAGGAAAAACTATAGTGTGCACTATCCATCAGCCGTCTTCGGACGTTTACACCCTGTTTGACAAAATTTTGCTGATGGCCCAAGGAAGGGTTGCATTTATTGGAACGTTAAACGAGGCGAACAAGTTCTTCACCAAGTAACTCTTTTGGATTACTTACGCTTCAGTTTCACTATTTTCTTTAGAGTTGTAGGTCCTTGTCCGACGAATTTCAACCCTGCCGATTTTTTCATACAAATCTTGGCCGTGATGCCGGGCGACGAAGAAGCTTGCAAAACGCGCGTCAAAATGGTGTGCGATAAATTCGAGGAAATAACGACAAAATCGCAGTCGAAAGTAAGGAAGTTTTTTAGCCAATGGGAAGAAAAAAAATACACTTTTTTTAGGAATTTCCCGAATGCAGTAGCACTCGTTTGAGAAACTTGCCTATGAAGCACACGGCTTCGTATTTATCTAAATGGGGGGCGGTGTTGTGGAGAGCTTGGATCAGCTTTATAAGAGATCCATTGTTGATTCAACTGAGAGTCTTGCAAACCATCGTAAGAAATTTGGAAACGGTTTTCTTTATTTCTTCCTAAGTTGGTTGCAGTTCTCCTTGGGTTTCTCTTCTACGATCTACAAACTACCGATCCAAAAGGAGTCATGAACATGAACAGCGCCATGTACATCATCATGATCTCCATTTCTCTCCAAAACGCATTCTCGGTTATCAATGTAAGTAAAAAAACTGGAAGAGAACGAAGAAGTGATAATATATTTTTTTTCAGGTGTTTTGTGAAGAGCTTCCCGTGTTTATGCGCGAACACAAAAATAAACTTTATCCAACTCACGTTTACTTTTTGAGCAAAACTCTGGTGGAACTACCAATATTCGTCGTAATTCCCTTTATTTTTGCAGCCATCACGTATTACCTCATAGGATTAAATATAAATGGAAATAGGTTTGCCCTCGCCATGCTCATCCACATCCTAGCGGGAAATGTCGCAACCGGTTTCGGTAGGCCTATTCAATATTAAAAAAAAAACAAAACTGACTGTCACTTTAGGCTATCTGGCTTCTACAATCAGTAATGGAATCAGTATGGCGCTTGCGATTGGTCCTAGCGTAATCATGCCACTGATCATATTTGGAGGATTCTTTCTCAATGTGGAGTAAGCCGAAACAACTATCAAATGTTTGTTTCCAAATTAAAGTTTGCAAACAAACAAACAAACAACAGACGATCGTAACATACCAACTGTTTTTGATGTGTAACATCTTTCCGCTCGCTTATGGGGGTAATTTCGTAAAAAGGGACGGAAATGCGTAACAGGAAGCCAGAAAAGCGCGCGCTATTTGGTTTGACTAATGAGCGCCAAAATTATTTTATCGAAATACATAGACATCATTTGTATTATAAAATGCCATTAAAAAAACTTTGTCCGACGTGAGGTTTGAACTCGCGATCACCGAATGATATAATTATGTTGCACGCACATAACGCAATACGCTGTGATGGTTCATCCTATAATATTCAGGGCCGTATTTACGGGGGGGGTTTTAGGGGTTACAACCCCTCCCGAAATTATTTATCAATAAATAAAGTACTAGAAGTCCGACTGAAATCGTAACAAAATCAGAAAAAAAAAATCTTTAAAACTATAAAAAAAACATTAAACTTGAAGTGTTTAAATAAAAATTAAAACTAAAGAGATATTTCTAATAAATTAAATCAGGTATTTTATCTTAATTCTTACTATTATGGTAAAAATTTTAAATTGCTATAAATTGTTTGAACCAAAAATTTTAAAGCAAACAAATTTTATAACCATCATGGGCAGCATAGCTTAAAATAAGACTTCCGCAATAAATTAGAGTGGTTATTGTAAACCCATAAATTATTTTATATTTTGGGGTTCGTTTTTTACAACGGTTTTTTACAAGACAGTTTAAAATAAAAATATGTATAAGGTTAAAGTTATTAAAAATATCGTGGTAAACAAAACTTTTAAAATGGCACAAACAAAATTTTATCCGCGATAACGCCCAAAAGTCAATCTGTAATCAAAATTTGTCGCTCCCTCGACAAATTATTTTCACCCTTTAAATAAAGTTCACAAAAATCGAAATTTTCTCTGAATATCGAACTCAAATAAAAAAAAATTGCTCAAAACATATAATCACTTTAATTAAATAATCTTCTCACAAAATTTAAACTTTTTTGCGGTCACTTTCGACCAAAAGTTTGAAAGCATTCAAACAAAATTTTTCAATAACCATACTCAAAAATAAAATCTTAATTTCAAAAATACTACTTGCACAAAATTATACTCAAAAAATCGGCGAAGCAAAATCTAGGCTTTTGTCGTTTCTGTCATCTTGGCAAAAAAATCTCTTTCTACTCACCTTTCTGCAAATATTACATTTCAAAAATTAATATAACAAAATTTAAATTTAATAAAATCACCAAGGTGCGGTTGTTCAGTTGCAGGCTAAACCAAAAAATTTAGATTAACTAATAATATTTTTTAAAAAACAGCTTTTCAACGTAATATTTCATTGATTAATCCAAATCTGTTGGTTTAACTTACAACTGAACAACTGAGCCCAAAGGTTTCAAATCAATTCAAAAATTACAACTGAGAGACTGAGAATATAAACTTCTACAAATACTGTGTACCCTGCTAGTGACAACAGCCACCCCGGGAAGAAGTTTCTTTTCACTCAAAAAAGGGAAAAGCTATTTAAGAAATTCTACAGGATAAGAAAGGCTAACAAGACTAGCTCTTATTCTTATGTCCAGTCATAGAACTATGCCAATCCCCAGTGACCTGGTTTTAGGATAAATTTTCATAGTGCAAGATGATTTTAGTTGGTTTAGTTTTTTTAAATTGCATTTATTTTGCCGATTTTAGCATGACTGACGGTTTAAGTTGAGACTTAAACTTTTTTATTTAGGTATTTACCTATTTATTGAGTTCCTTCTATTTTTAATTTTATATTTTATGTTTGCTTTTTATTGTAGTTTTTTTTTATTTTTTAAATATTTTTTATTTTTTGTTTTGAATATTAGTTTCCTTTGTATTTTAATAAATTAGCTATTTATTTTTTAATTTTTTTAAAACCCCCCCCGAAATTCTAGTCTAAATACGGCCCTGATAATATTGTTTTAATTCGTATTATCTGTTACAGATTGGGGTTCGGTTACTGGTAACGTAATGCCGTTCTACCTATTTCGCGATTTTAAATGATTTATAATTATTAATTATTTCAAATAATAATGTTGCTTACTACCAAGGGGATATGTCAGATGTTACACATCATATACGAGTACTGTAAGGTTCGTTTGTTTTTTTTATAACAGATCCATTCCATTCTATTTTATTTGGTTGTCCGTAATATCGTGGTTTCGGCATGGAAACGAAGCCCTGATGATTATTCAATGGGGTAAGTTAAACGAAGAAGAATCCACTTTGAACTTTCCGGCACCTTTAGCGGGAATGGGAAGTCCGGGAGATCTTATTTTAATGTTTTACGATTTTCACGAGGTAGAGGTATTATTAAAGTCATAGAAAATACTAAAAAAAAATTTTTTAGGAAAACTTCACGAACAACGTCATCATGCTGATTGTATTGGGACTGGGATACAGATTGCTCGCGTATTTATGTTTATCTCTTAGAACTGTATTGATGAAATAAATTTTTGTTTTTATCCCTTGCATTTGTTTTCACCGTGTATATTGCTGTCAGGTCGTTATGAAAGTTGCCTTCGAGAAACTCAACACCGAAATTGATATTAACTTTGATCTCGCGCTACTTTTTTCTTTTAATTTATTTTTTTAAATTAGAAATTGGTTTTTTATTTCTTCTCAAAGTGTTATAATGAAAGCTACAATAAGAAGTCCAAAAGCGGATTAAAAGGTTATCGAATAACGCCGAGAGAAATTCAATTAAGCGAAAATTATTATTTTTCTGTAACGATTTATAAAATTTGCCGTAACTTCAAACGATTTATTATTATATATTTTTTGTCCACGTTTTCTAAAAAATATATACAAGGTGTTAAAAATTCGCGCAAAAAATTAACATTTTGTGATTTAAATTTTTTTACTGGAAATAAAACCTGAACTTGTGAAGGTATCAATTTTCACACTGAAACCGATATTTCCAATATCTACTCAGACGACACCTAAAAGGCTTCACAGCCAACTTGTTCAGTTTACAAGAGCCTGCACTTCAAAATACGTGAAAGTTAATTTCGTGCTGGAAATGTTAAAAAATTTGGAAAATCAAAAGTTCAACCCCTTCGAAGTCGAATCTCTCGACGTAAGTTTGTTTTATTTTTTCGTTCGATCGGATTCAACTCCATCTTTTCAGGATGATTCCGATCGACTGTCCACCAGCACTGCGCTGCCGAAACGTCGCACTTACAACCGCTGGTCACCGATGGAAGAAGGGGTGACTTTGTCCTGGAGAGACGTTAACATTTACGTTAAGGGCGAACGAAAACAAAAGAACGGATACAAGAGGATCATTAACAACGGTAAATTTAAAATTGTTTTTGTACTTAACGCTTAATTAACGGCATTTGTTTCAGTAACGGGCGCCGTTAAAGCTGGAAGTTTAGTCGCTTTAATGGGAACCAGGTAAAAAATTTGCTAAATTTTTAAATATTTTTAAGAATAGAATAATTTCTGAAACCATAAACCGGACATCCCATATCCCATGTCGGGTTTGAAATACTATCCAGTGCACCCTTTGCTTTTTGATAGAAAAAGTTAGGATCATACGCGAAAAATTTAGAAATTTATTCTTTAAGTGCCGCCGAAGACCGAACAATCGCTTCAATCGTTTATTGCAAGTTCAAGGAATTGATTCAAACTAGCACCAATAGCCGTCTCAATTACTGGTATACTGAGGGGTATTCCATACCCTCCAGACCCCCCGGTCTTGGATACTAGTTTTATTACATAAAAACTTTTCACTTTTTTAAAACAAAATACATTTACGAGATTGCGGCAATACCCACCAGATCGAGGAGAAGGGGGGGGGGCAGGGAGTATTTAAGTGATTATACAAATTTGACTGTAGATTAATAGCGAAGGTTATAATTACCCAGCCAATCATCACATAATAAACGGTAATTCAACGTCAAATTAACGTCTATTCAGTCTTAGACCGAACAATCACCTCAGTCGTTTACTGTAAGTTTAGGGAATTGATTCAAACTACCATACCAATAAACGTCTCAATTACTGGTGTACTGGTGTATTCCATACCCCCCAGACCCCCCGGTTTCGCATTTCGCTCTCTTTAAACAAAATACATTTACGAAGTTGCGACAATGCCCACCAGCTTGAGGTGAGTGGATGGGGGAGAAGAGAGATTGTACTTCAGTAATTATACCAACTTGATTGTTGATTAATAGCGAATGTTTTAATTATTTGGGCTTAGGCCGAACAATCACCTCAATTGTTTACTGTAAGTTCAGCGAATTGATTCAAACTACCATACCAATAGTCGAGTCACCCAGACCCCCCCGGTCTTGATGAATAGTTTTATTTGATAAAAACTTTTCACTCTCTTAAAACAAAATACATTAACGAGGTTGTGACGATGCCCACCAGCTCTAGGTGGGTGAGAGGGTGGGGGGAAGAGATTGTACTTCAGTAATCATACAAATTTGATTGTTGATTAAAAATGAATGTTTTAATTATCACCACAATCAGCTACTGTAAGTTTAGTGAATTGATTCAAACTACCACACCAACGAACGTCTCAGTTACTGTGTGCTGGGGAGTATTCCATACCCCCCAGACCTCCCGGTCTTGGAGAATAGCTTTATTACATAGAAACCTTTTGCTCTCTTAAAACAAAATACATTTACGAAGTTGCGACAATGCCCACTAATTCGAGGTAGGTGGATGAGGAGGGGGGGGGGGAGATTGTACTTTAGTAATTATACAAATTTGATTGTTGATTAAAAACGAATGTTTTAATTATTCGGGCTTAGGCCGAACAATCACCTCAATTGTTTACTGTAAGTTCAGCGCATTGATTCAAACTACCACACCAATAGAAGTCTCAATTACTGATGTACTGAGGGGTATTCCATACCCCCCAGACCCCCCGGTTTGAAAAACGGAAGTTTTCTGTGAATTTTGATTAGATGAGTAGACCCTACTAGACTGAAAATGTCTTGAGGCGGAGGATTGAAGAGTGTGCAAAATACTTCTCAAAAGAGACCCTAAGAATTTTCCTCATGAACACAATTACTGGTGTACTGGAAGGTTTTCCATACCCCCCAGACCCCCCGGTCTCGGTAAATAGTCTTATTACATAAAAACCTTTCACTCTCTTAAAACAAAATACATTTACGAAGTTGCGACAATGGCCACCAGCTCTAGGTGGGTGAGAGAGAGGGGGGGGAAAGATTGTACTTCAGTAATTATACAAATTTGATTGTTGATTAAAAATGAATGTTTTAATTATCACCACAATCGGCTACTGTAAGTTCAGTGAATTGATTCAAACTACCATACCAATGAACGTCTCAGTTACTGTGTGCTGGGGAGTATTCCATACCCCCAAACCTCCCGGTCTCGGAAAATAGTATTATCACATAAAAATCTTTCATTCTCTTAAAATAAAATACATTTACCCACCAGCTTGAGGTAGGAGAAGAGGTTGCACTTCAGTAATTATACAAATTTAACCGTAGATTAAAAATGAAGGTTATAATTACCCAGCCAATCAGCACATAATAAACGTTAATTCAACGTCAAATTAACGTCTCCCCTTATTTGGCATTAGGCTGAACCATCACCTCAATCCTTTACTGTAATTTCAGGAAATTGGTTCAAAGTACCATACCAATACACGTCTCAATTACTGATGTACCATACCCCCCAGACCCCCCGGTCTCGGCGAATAGTTTTATTACATAGAAACCTTTCGCTCTTTTAAAACAAAATACATTTACGAAATTGCGACAATGCTCACTAGCTCGAGGTAAGTGAGTGGGGGGGGGGGAGGTTGAGATATTGTACTTCAGTAATTATACAAACTTCATTGTTGATTAAAAGCGAATGTTTTAATTATTCGGGCTTAGGCCGAACAATCACCTCAATTGTTTATTGTAAGTTCAGAGACTGATTCAAACTACAACACCAATAGATGTCTCAATTACTGATGTACTAGTGGGTGTTGCATACCCCCCCCAGATCCCCGGTCTCGAAAAATAGTTTTATTAGATAAAAACCTTTCACTCTCTTAAAACATTCACATTAACCTCGTTAATGTATTTACATTAACGAGGTTGCGACAATGACCACCACCTCTAGGTGGGTGAGAGAGAGGGGGGGGAAAGATTGTACTTCAGTAATTATACAAATTTGATTGTTGATTAAAAATGAATGTTTTAATTATCACCACAATCGGCTACTGTAAGTTCAGTGAATTGATTCAAACTACCATACCAATGAACGTCTCAGTTACTGTGTGCTGGGGAGTATTCCATATCCCCAAACCTCCCGGTCTTGGAGAATACTTTTAATCCATAAGAACTTTTCACTTTCTTAAAATAAAATACATTTACCCACCAGCTTGAGGTGGGGGGTGGGGGTTGTTGCACTTCAGTAATTATACAAACTTGACTGTAGATTAAAAACAAAGGTTCTAATTACCCAATCAATCAGCACATAATAAACGTTAATTCAACGTCAAATTGACGTATTTTCTTATTCGGCCTATACCCCCCGACCCCCGGACTTGGAAAATAGTTTTATTAAATAAAAACCTTTCACTTTTTTAAAACAAAATACATTTACGAGATTGCGACAATGTCCACCAGCTCGAGGTGGGTGGGTGGTAAGGGAAGGGAGGGGGGTGATTGTACTTCAGTAATTATACAAACTTGATTGTTGATTAAAAGCGAATGTTTTAATTATTCGTCCTTGGACCGAACAATCACCTCAATCGTTTCTTGTAAGTTCAAAAAATTTATTCAAACTACGACACCAATAGAGGTCGCAATTACTGGTGTACTGGGGGGTTTTCCATACCCCCCTGGGTGTATAGAATACTGAGGGGCAGTGGCGCAGCCAGGATTTTGTTATGGGGGGGGGCTAAAAGATGCGAGCTGTGCCGTAGGCGAGCGCCGCAGGCAAAAAATTTTTGAAAAAAGGGGCGTGGTCATCTTATTTTCGAGTATAATTATTGTGTTACCACTATTACCTACCTTAAATTAAAGTGAAAATTAAAGTACGGCATTTCCGAAATAACTCAGGGCGAAAGATTTATCATTGATTTTTGTTGCCAATCTTTTTATTGTAATATACCTATCTTTATTGGAACGAAGTTCCTTATGGGAGGATACGAAGGGGATACCCTAATCGAAAAAAAACGTCCGTAACGAAAATGCGTAAGATTTTTATATCGTTCGATAATTACACCATCTGGTGGTCAAAAGTGGAACATCTGCTCAGCATTAATACATATTCCGAAACCACGAGTCATAAGTTTGCAAATTTCTCTAGAAAAAAAGTTGCCTTCACCGGGATTCGATCCCTCGGCTAAAATGTGTAGGCGGAGCCCTTTGCTCTACGCCACAATGGGTATCGTTAAAATTAATAGTGATAGGCTATATAAGCTACTTTTGGTGTCCCACGACACCACATTTTATATTTTTTTTCAATAAATAGCAGCCTTAAAGTTAAGAATTGAAACTGATTGCTAATTATCCATAGTAAAGTTATTTTGTATTTAAAATTTCCGTACACACTAAAAATCTGTTGACCACGCCCCTACCTGCGGCCCCCCTCTCTTTGCGCCGGTCCACCCTTGTTAGCTCTTAAGTATAACAGGGGCAACATCTCAAAGTAGTGCCCATAGGCGACAATTTGATAAATCCGCTCTTGGAGGCCCGATGATGCCAGACTTAAATTAACTGGCTTGGCTTTTTGGGTTTTTTTTTCATTGCACCGGTAAAACAGCGGCTATGGTCATTAAAAAAAAGAAGAGTGTCTGGGGGGGGCTATAGCCCCCTAGCCCCCCCCTTGGCTGCGCCACTGCTGAGGGGTATTCCATACCCCTTAGACCCCTCGGTCTCGGTGAATAGTCTTATCACATAGAAACCTTTCACTCTTTTAAAACAAAATACATTGACGAGGGTGCGACAATACTCACCATTTCTAAATAGGGGGGGGGGGGAATTGTACTTTAGTAATTATACAAATTTGACTGTGGATTAAAAGCAAAGGTTTTAAATACACAACCAATCAGCAATCAAATTAACGTCTCTTAACGTAACGTAACTATGTATTTTGATGCTTACTAGTGTTTAAGTCTTCTACTTATTACTAGCTTTACTTAATCATTATTTCTTAAATAAATTTGTACCTATTGGATTATCGTTTGTTTTAGCGGATGCGGTAAGAGCACTTTCATGACGTCACTGGCGTATAGAAATACAGGTGAGTGATACAATTCACAAAATTTCACGTAACACATAAAATTTAGGAGAAACCCTAGTCGAAGGAGACATTTTGGTCAACGGACGGCCTGTCGGAGCTTACATGCACAACTTGAGCGGTTTCATGCATCAAGATGACCTCTTCGTAGGCTCTCTCACGGTATGGGAACACATAGTCATGATGGTAAGTTAAAAATCTCAAATTTTATTTAAAAATATAACTGGAATGATTGTAGGCGCGTTTAAAACTGGACCGGAACACTCCCAACGAAGAACTGGAAACCAAGGCGCGGAAGTTACTGAAACATCTTAGTTTGTTCGACTCCCGAAGCACTAGAATCGGATTAAACGGAAACGAGAAAATTCTCTCGGGTGGCGAAAAGAAACGATTGGCGTTTGCGACGGAACTACTCACCGATCCGCAACTGCTTTTCTGTGACGAACCGACTACCGGCCTCGACTCCTACTCGGCCCAAAAAATTGTAAGCATGATGAACTTGATGGCTTCGTCCGGTAAAACAATCGTCTGCACGATTCACCAGCCATCTTCTGAGGTTTTTGCACTTTTCGGTCAAGTTATCTTGCTGGCAGATAGCAGGATTGCATTCATGGGTTCCACGGCGAACGCGATAGAGTTTTTCAGCAGGCAAGTGGGCGGGAATTTTTTAAAGTGCTGAAACTTAATGGTAACTTTTGAATTTAGGCTGGGGTACCAGTGCCCGGAAAATTATAACCCAGCAGATTTTTTAATCAGAACTTTGGCGATCACGCCGGGATTGGAAGAAGAAAGCAAGCACGCTGTTAAAAAAATTTGTGATTATTTTGCGGTGAGCGATTATACCAAGGAAATTGATGTCGTCGTTCAGTACGAGTTCCATATGGGCCGATCCAGTGAGGTAAGCATTTGCACGTTCAGTGAATTATCGAGAAAAAAACTTTTGATTTTAGCCGCAATCATTTGCAGGAAGAAATAATTTGTAAGTAATTTATAAGTGGTGGCCGTTACAATTTTTCAAATTTTTGTTTCAGCAAAGAAACGCTGTGGTATACCAAAGTCTACTGGCTAATTTATCGTTATTTTATCGAAATAGTGAGGGACAGTTCGTTGCAAACCGTGAGGATATTGCAGAAATTTGTAAGGGAAATTTGTTGTTTGAGGTTTTTTTATGTTTATTTAAAAAACAAAAGATCAATCGTTTATGACCGCAGTTTCGGTGTTACCCAAAAGTCGAGTAAAAGTGGCACTTTAGAAACCTCTAACCCGCCGGATGAACATATAAGTTTTAATATTTTGAAAAATATTTTAGGTAATTGCGCTCATCATCGGATTGTGCTATATTGGAACAACGGAGAAGAACCAAACCGGAATTCAGTCTGTGCAAGGAGCGCTGTTTTTGTTCGTCACCGAAAATACTTTCAATCCCATGTATTCCGCACTGGCGGCTTTTCCCGTCGACAGGCCGTTGTTTCTTAGAGAATACAGATCGGGATTGTACTCCATCGAAGCTTACTATATTTCAAAAATTGCAGCAATGGTGAGTGGAGTAAAAAAAATCGCCCCCGGGTGGGCTCGAACCACCAACCTTTCGGTTAACAGCCGAACGCGCTAACCAATTGCGCCACGGAGGCAGATGTTCTACTTCAAATACACTTGAATAGTTAACATACCAAAACAAACGAACGGCTTTTGTTTTTTAAACAAAATAAGTATACGGATTTTCACGTACTTATCTTTCGATTGTTTTCGAAATTTGATGTTAAAACAAATAAAAAACTTTTGTTTTAAATTCTGCTCGCGTTACCTGATTACAGCTAATTTAATTAACAAATTAACTCGAGCGTACGTCCACGTTTATAATATACCTTTCCAATCCCTTTTAACTTTACTTGTTAATTATTGTAATTAATAATCGATATTTTAACATAATATAACTACTCGTATTTGAATTAATTTCTAATAACGAAGCCTCAAGTTATTTGATACAAAAAATATTGTATTAACCTGGCAAGTTTAATTAGCTTTAGCTTTGTATACAGTAGCGATACCGAACACCCTTAAGTTTTTTTTTTGAAATTTAATTGGATTTACCACTTCTAAAATTTTTTTTTTTGAGAAACTCAAAGCTAAATTTTTTTTAACTATTTACCTAGAAACCCTGAAATTTTTTCAAGAGATAGCGCGCGCCTATGCAGCCTCAAAGACAAACTGCTACCTTTTGTGTACTGGTAGAAAGAAAATTACTTTTAAAATTATTGGCAATTAAGATTTTGCGTCTTCCCATTTTGAAAGCTATTATATTCCGTCCATATGATAAGCATTATAATTTACCATAACGAGATAGCAATTTGGGAATAAAATTTTAACCTAAGGTTAAGCACGACTAGCTCCGATGGTTAAACAAATTATACAACCCTTGCCTAATTGACTAATAAAGTAATTATTTTGTTCCAAATTATATCGACAGGATAATTTGGAATAAGAGAATTTTCAAAACGGCCAGTTGCTGAAAAATTAAATAATTTTCTAAAGTGCGTTTCTTATAATTAGCTTCCAGGTCTAATAATAGAATCGATAATATTTACATTAATTTCGTATTGGTTGGTTGGACTAAAGTCATCAGCTAATGCATTTCTAATAACAACTCTAATCGTTACATTAACCATAAACGTGGCAACGTCTTGTGGTAAAAAAATTCTCTACGAAATTTTAAACCAATTAACTTGATTTCAATTTTAGGAATTTTTTTCTCCAATGCTTTCGATTCCATTCCAAATGCGATGACATGTTTGGTGCCAGTTGATTTCGTGCTGATGATTACTTCAGGACTGTTCGTGAAATTAAAGTAATTTTTGCGAAAAAAAAAAAGAAAATCCCGCTCTTTCGTTTATTATTTTTTTTAGCTCACTCCCCAGCTATGTATCGTGGACACAATATTTTTCGTGGTTGATGTACTCCACCGAAGCCCTATCGATCGTCCAGTGGAGTAATGTACAAAATATCAGTAAGTTTAATTTGGATAACTCTAATATTAAGCTTTCGATTAAACTAAAAAAATATTAAATCTATTAAGTTTTGAAGAAGTTATTGTCATTTCAGTGATTCAAGATAATAATAACTCGGAAACCGTGCAAAGTAAATAATTAAATATTAAAAATTTTAGAAAGATCTAATGGATTTTACAATAATTTGATTGCTGAAAAGTTGAAGATTCGGACAATTTTAAAGTTATAAACCACTTAAACCCAATTTAAAAGTCTCGACCACAATCTAAACCTTTTATCCCGCTCTCATCGCGTCGCTAGTTATTCTAGAGTCGACTCTACCGGCTAAACAGCTTATAGATAAATGTACGGACCAATGAGAAGTGCTTTACAGAAAAAACAAAATGACTGCTTATTAACTTATTAGATAAGTGCATATATTGCAATGTTTCTCCTTATAAATATTATTGCTTAAACATTTGTCTTTATCCGGCAAATTTTTTTTAGTAATTTTTAGTATTAAGAGTGCTCTGGAAAAGATGCACTGGAGGGTATTCCATACCCCCAGACCCCCCGGATTAAACAAGATTTTAAATTTTTAACGAGTAGAATTATAATTTATTGTACTTTAAAACAAAAATTTATATTTATCCCCCCCCCCCAAAGAAACGCGCCTGAATATGTAGACTTCTCTGGAAAAGATGCTCTAAAGGGTATTTTATACCCCCAGACCCCCCGGATTGAACAAGATTTTAAATTTTTAACGAGTAGAATTATAATTTATTGTACTTTAAAACAAAAATTTATATTTATTCCCTCCCCCCCAAAGGAACGCTTGAATATGTAGACTTCTCTGAAAAGGATGCTGTGGAGAGTATTCTATACCCCCCAGACCTCCCGGATCTATAATATAGACCTCCCAGAGGTCTATAATTTATTGTACTTTAAAACAAAAATTCATATTTATTCTCTTCCTCCCCCCCCCCAACAAACGCGCTTGAATATGTAGACTTCTCCGGAAAAGATGTTCTGGAGGGTATTCCATACCCCCCAGACCCCCCGGATTGAAATAGATTTAAAATTTTTAACTAAAAGAACTATAATTTATTGTACTTTAAAACAAAAATTTATATTTATTCTCCCCCCCCCCCCGCCAAGAAACGCGCCTGAATATGTAGACTTCTCTGAAAAAGATGCTTTGAAGAATATTTCATGCCCTCCAGACTCTCTGAATTGAACCAGATTTTGTGTTTTTAACAAGAAGAACTATAATTTATTGCACTTTAAAACAAAAATTTATATTTATTCTCCCCCCCCCCCCCAAGGAACGCTCTTGAATATGTAGACTTCTCTGGAAAAGATGCTCTGGGGGGTATTCCATACCCCCCAGACCCCCCGGATTAAACAAGATTTTAAATTTTTAACGAGTAGAATTATAATTTATTGTACTTTAAAACAAAAATTTACATTTATTCTCTCCCCCCTCCAAGGAATGCGTCTGAATATGTAGACTTCTCTAGAAAAGATGCTCTGGATCAAATAATATAGATGCAAATAATATTATGTTGGTAATAAAGTGGGAAGAAAAGGAAGAACTAACAAGGCGGTCAGCTGTGAGCAGTCAAATAAAATAAACATAAAAATAAAAATGTTTTTTACAAAATTACAAAGGGGGGCATTGCAATATTTTATATACTCGAAGCGGCGAAGTCCCTACTTTACCCTTTCAGTTGATGGTGTAAAGTAGATAATTATTAATAATTAATTAATGCAACACAGACTTCTTAGTGGAATTAAAATGCCGACGATTGGTAAGACAACCTTTGTCTTATGTTTGTGTTGTGCGTTGGAAGTATTATCATACACACCTCGGTGGTTTGCCATTGCCTTCCGAGAGGAAAGGGTTAAAATAAAGTTTTGCTAAGCCCGGAGTCGAACCAGGCATTCAGCATTAGTAGCAACGCATTTAATCGCTTTAGTTGACGACTGTTTGGTATTGGTGTACCCCCCCCCCCCCATTGAAATAAATTCGAAATTTTTAACGAAGAGAACTGTAATTTATTGTACTTTAAAACAAAAATTTATATTTATTCTTTCCCCCCTCCCCCTCAAGGAACACGTCTGAATATGTAGACTTCTCTGAAAAAGATGCTTTAAAGGATATTTCATACCCCCCCCTCGCCCAGACCCTCCGGTTTGAACCAGATTTTGTGTTTTTAACAAAAAGGTCTATAATTTATTGCACTTTAAAACAAAAATTTATATTTATCCCCCCCTCCCCCCAAGGAACGCGCCTGAATTTGTAGACTTACTTTACATCTGTTATTTCTTCACAATAACCGCAATATTTACATAAATTTTTTTAACTATCTAAGATGAAATACTTTGGTAATTTCCAGTTTTCCTAATTATTTTAGAAAAAAAATTTTCAATTATAAGTTTTAAATAATATCATATAAAATAAATTTAATAAATTAGTTTTTGTAATGTAAACAACATTTTTCCTTTGCTTATTCTTAATAAATTAGACGAATATTGGGTGTAAAACGGAAGCAAATCAAACAAATTAACTGCTGGCCAACGTTTCGGACTATATATTAATCCATCCTCGGGGCTAAAATATAAAAACACTGGACACTCTTATTTTAAAACATTGTAGCACCTCTGTTTTTATATTTTAGCCCTGAGGATGGATTTATATATATAGTCCGAAACGTTGGCCAGCAGTTAATTTGTTTGATTTGCTTCCCCTTTACACCCAATATTCGTCTAATTTTTTAAACATTAGTTTCTATAGCCGTAAAAATCATGAACTGGTCAAAGAACCCAAAATCGGTTTAGGATATTTCGCCGTCACCGTTTCGCCGTCGCCGTTGAAGAATTGAGCATCTATAAGATGTTTTCAGCACTCTAAATTTTTGTAAATATACATTGCTAGTAGGTATATTATTTGGTCCAGATGGAATTGTGTAGCGGGTTGCCTAATGCAACCCTACAACCCCCCCACCCCGCCAGGGCCGATATATAGCGATATATATCGGTACCTAGCAAAGCGGTCTAGCGGGGGGGGGGAGTGTAGAGTCGGTTAATTTATAGTTAACTAATCAGAAGTACATTATAACCTATAAAAAGTCGCCGTTAAAAAAGTGTGTTCTTGCCGAAATCAAACTCTTTGATTCGGAGAACTTAATTTTGAAACTATGGATGATTATACTGTCTCCTGATGATGATTACTAGATAGCCGAAACCGGTCAATACGAAAAATTTGATTTTAATATCAAATCAAAATTATTTCTCTGTGTGTACACGATATTGATAAAGTCTACCATTTATCCCTGTTCTTTTTAGCGGCTAGCGTGGCGGAGGCGGAGGTTTTATATTATTGGAATTTATCGGGAACTTTGAACTAATTCAATCTTTTGACCACTAACTAAGCGTTTTATAAAAAAAATTGCCGAATAATTTTTTCTAGAATCAACCATTGGCTTTCCAAAAAGTTTAATAAAAATAAAATCGAATAATTTGTGTAGAAGTTATCGGCATTCGACCGAGGCAAGGTGCTAAGATTTTGTTTCAAGTACATTTAAAAAAGTTTCCATCGATAAAAATTGAATGTATAATAATTTTTATTTCAAAATTAAAGTTAAGAGTTTTTCCTTTGTTTTACCCTAAGTGGGTCATCGATTTTCTTCGTCTCGTACCGACTAACATTTTGGAGACTACCACAGAGCTTCGAGAGAAAAAAAAATGATGCTGTTGGGTATAAATATTTTTGTGATTGAATGAAACATAAAATTCGATGTCGTTACGACCGAAACTTATCGACAGCCCCACGTAGGTGGGCAGGAAGAAAACTTGCTTTTTTTCCGTTCGCACAAAAAAGTTTAACCGAGTAGAACAACTTTTCGTTCACACTGTTCAAAAAATTTAAACAGCTTAAATTTCATTTTGCGGTTCATGTCGCGAGAGCATGGGTGAAAAATTCAGTCGATTAAAAACTTGGTAACTTTTTTGTTTGCAACTTTTTATTTAATGTTTTCTTATTTTTAGCTTGCGAGAACGTTAATCCGGACTTACCATGTTTAAGAAACGGATCAGAAGTTTTGGAAAAGTATAGTTTTTCATCGGAAAATCTAAATCGAGATCTTTGGTGTATGTTCGTTTTGAGCGCAATTTTTTACGTCTTAGGTTTTGTCTGCTTGTGGAAGAAGACCAAATGACAGTTTTTTTTGAATTTTGAATGTAGTTAATGTTAAAATTTTGTGTTTGTAAATAAACGAGTCGAAAGTATAACATGTGGCGACCTCGGTGCGAATGTAAGGCAATGGTATCCGGGACTCCGGATCAATGTAGACCCGACTCCAGGGATTTGGAGGTTTTATTTCGAGCATATCTAAACAATTAATTTAATAATTGTTTAATCCAGCCTAATTTTGAACGTTAGGATCCATTTTGTTTTTTGTTTCTATTTTGTTTTACCACTTCCGATTTTCGGATGTTTCTGACGGTTGTCAAAAGGCAAAGGTCGACGCCTGTTGAAGACGTCAATTTTGTTGATGAATCTAAAATTCTTTGTTTGCAACAAACAAAGCAGCAAAAATTAAATACATAATACAGGAGCGCAAATTTAATAAGGTAAACCGGCGGATCATGCGCAAAGAAGGAAAAGTGAGAGCTGTCATGGTGTCTATTTGACAGCGTGTAGTGTGTTGTCTTAATAAATTTCGGTTTTATTCAATGATATCTTGATAACATAAACATCGAATCGTGATTATAAATAATAAAAGTGTCCAATTAACTGTTAGTGTGATAATTCGGTGAAATTATAATTTGTTGTGCCCCAAAATTTTAAAATAGCCTCGTGCAACCCAGAAATAGTTACTACACCTGTGCTGATTACAGAACGGTAAGTAAATAGATTTATTTATTTTTTTCTGCCACCGGCCATCACATACTTCGACACACAATTTCCCCTAGAGTAAGCCGCTGGTTTGTCTTGGATAAAAAATTATTGGCAAAGGTTGCTAATTTAGCGTTTCAAGGGCTTCTCATTATTTGAACTCGCGTGTTTTGGTATTTAAATTTCTTAGAAAATATATTCAGGTAATCTCGAGTAGTTTTATAAAAATCGAAACTATAAATCTTGAAATATAAAAATAATCTTGACCTAAACAACACGAAGTATTTTTGAATATTTTGCCGCCACTCCCACTCGTCATATGTAAGTTTACGTTCACTTTCTATGGTCGCTGCTGTGTTCATTGAGTAAAACGCGATTAGCGTCGATCACTTTCTTTCCTTATCTTGATTTTTTTATTACTTTCCCAATGTAAATAATAATATTGTACTTGACAGGAGATTCGCGATGTTCGTCTCGAGCCAATTAGAAAATGTGTGCACCGGAAGGAATCCTTAAAAAAAATTATATCGATTTCGATAAATATGCGCTTTTAAAGGTCGACTCGAACGACAATAAAAATTAATTTATTGGCGTCGAGTTCAGATGAAGTCAATCGGGCACTTGAAATCAAGAGGAATCTCGACGCTTTTCCACGCTCCCACGAAGTTTTCCTACGTTTTCCTTTTTTCTCGAATAAAGCCAGGATTTATTGAAATGACCTTTGACCGTTGAGAATCACGAATGCGAAATTATAGACGGATGGTTTCCTAAGGAAATGAAGAAATTGGTCAAGGTTCGGAGACCTGTACAACTGCCGGTGAGGGAATTCACACTGACCTACAAAAGTATCGATGCAAACAAGTTTAGGGGAGCGGGATTGCATGTGAACGAAGAGAACATTTTTATTGAATTTAATTCAAAATAGACAACGATCACACATTCGAAATACGCGAACATCGCAGGCGTGTTTAGCACTTGGATGGGCGACCTTCCGGTGAAGCTTTACCTACCATTGTCGCTGTGCGTAGTTTGATCAAGATCAAGAATTACTATTGGACGCTCTTCACTCCCTCTCATGGTGGTAATGGGAATTTATTTATTGTTCCTTCCTATGACCTTTACCTCAGGATTTGTTACGAAATAGTAATTTCTATTGTTGACTCTTGGGAAACTGCATTTCTTCTCTTTTCCTTTCCAGAATCTTTTCGTTCGAAAATTTTCTTGTCTTCTTTCTTGGGATGTTATGGCTTATGAAAGTTCTAATCTGTCTGAAATGCTTTGGCTTCTTTCCTTAACTCCTTGTCCTGCAACAGAAAGAGAGAAATAAAACAAAAAAACACTCGACCAGCTCACACTGGATGGTGGTGCGGGGTTTCTCTCTTCTTAATCCAATTGTAATTTACCTTCCTATTTATAGCACCGCGAAAGAGTGGTGTTTCCTTTTTTCTTAACGAGATAACAGAATTAATCCTTTTCTTTATCTCTCAGGTAGGTGATCTTTTTATCCATAATCCGTACAAAATTCTTCCTTGCTGCAAGCCGGGGTAAAACAATCAGTTCCGATCTAACCTAACCTAACTTTAACAAATAAATTGACTACCGGTTAACTTTTTACTGCAGGCAAAACAAAAAACGATCGCTATTTTCATTATTATTATTTATTATTTTACGATTATTCTCACTGTTGACGTGAAGTCATAGTATAATATCTAAACATATAACGCTTTGTTTGGATACACTATGACGTCACGTCTTTTGCGGATTTGGTTTGAAGCCTACTTCATAACAAAACAAATGACAATCGAAGAAATAAGAATCCTGATTAATAATAAAAGGAGGTGACGAAGGTTAGGGAAGATCGGGGTCAGCTGATTAAGAAAAAAAGGCGGTAAAATCACAACATAAAAAGTGAAACCTATTGCAGCTTATTCCAACCTAACCTTTCTTTCCTCAAATGCCGGCATTTCAATTTTTCCAAATTTTTAACCTTCGTTTATATTTATACCAATAGGTCGATGGATGCCTGCGCCGCTGTTACGTTGCTCCGGGAAGCGTCGCTCGTTGAGCTTTTGCCTCTCAGAGAAGAGAATGTGAGCTTTTGATCTATGTGAACCCTAAGGATTTTTATTTATTCTGAAGAGAATGCTCGATATTAGACTTCTTCCTTGATTTTTTAATTCTTCAGTTTACTTACATTGGCATTGTTTTAATTCTTAATATGGGTTATGTGGAAAAACGCCATTAAGGATTAGAAGAAATCCGGGAATTTTGACGAATAGATGAGTAGATTCTACTAGGGTGAAAATGTTTTGAGGCGGAGAACTGGAGAGTGAGCAGAATTCTTCCACAAAAGAGACCTTAAGAATTTTCCTGTTGAAAACAATTACTGGTGTACTGAAGGGTATTCCATACCCCCCAGACCCCCCGGTTTGAAAAACGGAAGTTTTTTTGGGAATTTTGATGAATAGATGAGTAGATTCTACTAGGCTTAAAATGTCTTCAGGCGGAGGACCGGAGAGTGTGCAGAATTCTTCTCAAAAGAGACTCTACGAATTTTCCTGTTGAATATAATTACTGGTGTACTGGAGTGTATTCCATACTCCCCAGACTCCCCGGTTTGAAAAACGGAAGTTTTCCGGGAATTTTGATGAATAGCTGAGTGAATTCTACTATGCTGAAAATGCCTTGAGGCGGAGGACTGGAGAGTGTGCAGAATACTTCTCAAAAGAGACCCTAAGAATTTTCTTGTTGAATACAATTATTGGTGTACTGGAGGGTATTCCATACCCCCAGACCCCCCGGTTTGATAAACGGAAGTTTTCCGGGAATTTTGATGAATAGATGAGTAGATTCTACTAATCTGAAAATGTCTTGGGGCGGAGGACCGGAGAGTTTGCAGAATTATTCTCAAAAGAGATGCTAATAATTTGCCATTTGGATACAATTACTGGTGTACTGGAGGGTATTCCATACCTCCCAGACCCTCCGGTTTGATAAACGGAAGTTTTTTTTGGGAATTTTGATGAATAGCTGAATGAATTCTACTATGCTGAAAATGTCTTGAAGCTGAGGACTGGAGAGTGCGCAGAATTCTTCTCAAAAGAGACTCTAAGAGTTTTCCTTTTGAACACAATTACTGGTGTACTGGAGGGTATTCCATACCCCCCAGACCCCCCGGTTTGAAAAACGGAAGTTTTTTTGGGAATTTTGACAAATAGATGAATAGATTCTACTAGGCTGAAAATGTCTTCAGGCGGAGGACCGGAGAGTTTGCAGAATTCTTCTCAAAAGAGACTACGAATTTTCCTGTTGAACAAAATTACTGGTGTACTGGAGGGTATTCCATACCCCCCAGACCCCCCGGTTTGAAAAACGGAAGTTTTTTTGGGAATTTTGACAAATAGATGAATAGATTCCACTAGGCTGAAAATGTCTTCAGGCGGAGGACCGGAGAGTGCTCAGAATCTTCTCAAAAGAGACAGTAAGATTTTTCCTGTTAAATACAATTACTTATGTACTGGAGGGTATTCTATACCCCCCAGACCCCCGGTTTGAAAAACAAAAGTTTTCCGGGAATTTTGATGAATAGAGGAGTGAATTCTATCGGGCTGAAAATGTCTTGAGGCGGAGGCCTGGAGAGTGTTCAGAATTCTTCTCAAAAGAGACTCTAAGAATTTCCCTGTTGAACACAATTACTAGTGTACTGGATGGTATTCCATACCTCCCAGACCGCCCGGTTTGAAAAACGGAAGTTTTTCAGAAGACTTTCGTTCTTTCAGAATAAAGCACATTTATTGGTGGTTAGAACGCACCAGACGTACGGAAAACTTCTCGGCAATTGTATGAATTTAATTATGGATTAAAAATAGTTCTAAATATATGCGAGTGCAAATTTCGTTCTACCCATAAGGTTTTTACCCTCACTGGCTCCCTGATTGTACAGTGAAGTTGCTCTAGATCTCTCTGCACCTCCTAGCATCTTCATGTTCTTGTTAACAGCATTTGGGAGTTCAGCAGACTAAAGTCAGGCTGCTGTACAGCAGCTTTGTCATGCTGCTACTGCACTCCCATCGTGGTTACCATGGAAACGTAAAAAATTATAGGATTTTGCCAGACGAATCTATGCTGGAAATATGGCTCAAGAGATTAATTTGTTTGGGGCCAAATTCCAGTTACTTAAATTCATTAAACAGCTTTTCATTAAGTCCTAGACCAGTGGTCGGAAAATCGCGATCTACGTTCCGCTTTGGCAAAACAAAAGCATATCAGTAAAATTGTACTCAATGAGTACAAAAAGCTCACCAGACTACACGAGATTGGTTAGGCTTTCAAAAGAAATTTTAATTGATGTACTGTTGATATTTGGCTCTGTGGTCTCAGACCAGTGTTTTCCAATTGGAAATCGTGCTTCTGAAACAAACGCTTAAATTTTAAGAAATATTTCAATTTTGGTATATTAAAAAATAGACACACTGGCCCAAACCGAGCTTTAAAAAGCTAAGGATGTCGTCAATATCTCAACTCATCTCCTCAGGTCTGTATCGGTTAACCTTGCTTTATCAAACGATGTTGATGTTATGTCGCCCTCGTGACAATAATATGACGTTGATGCTGTTAAGATTTTAATTTCGAAAGGCTAAAAATGGCATTCTATTGTTTACATCGGAGGTCTCAATTAAATCGAATAAAGGTCTCCCATCAGAGTTAACTTTTTATGAGGGGAAGATGGGAATAGCGAGAGTTTTAAATTCCTTTGCGTGAGATGAAAATAAAAAATTGAACAGTTTATCTTGTTCCTCTTTAAAAAGTCAATATTGAAGTGATTTTTAACGCATATTTTAAGTTCCAACGCATAATTTGCATAATTTTGTTGTTATATACTCGCACTTTGTAAATTTTGCACATGCCATCTTTGTAAGCAAGCATAGGATGTTGATTTTGGAGCGAAATTTTGTTGAAATATTTGTATAATGAATCTGGAAATTTTATTGTTAGAAATTTGTAAGCTTCTTTTTTGTTACAAGTAGCAGATTAAACAATCGTAAACTTTCGGTTCCATTATCTAAACATTTTGATTTCGGGATTGACACGGGGTAGATAGTTGGCTATTGAATAAGTGATGCAGAAATTTCAACAACCTACACAATCAGAGGTAAAACTAAAATTTACTTTCTCCTCCAGTGTTAATTTAACCCTTCAAACCTAAGTGAACGAGCAAACATTTTACCTTGCATAAAACCCTCTGGATGCTCGGAGGAAAATATTGTTTTCCTTCGTTAATTTAATTGTGCAGAACTTCGGAATAACATTTTTTCGGGAAAAAAGTTAACCGCCAATCCAGAAAGTATTTTATGTAAATAATTCATTCTTCGCTCCTTCCATGTAAAAATTTAATCGCGAGGTGTTTTATTATTAAAATTACCAAGAGGTCGGTCGTTCATAATTTTAATTGAAAATAGGTGAGGAGTTTTCGGTGTAATATATCTTTCGAGTAGTGTTTATTTCGAGACGCCGCCTGGTGCTTTGTGAAATAATTTAATGCATTTTGTTGTATGCCAACAAAAGTTTTAGTCGTCGGTAGCCAACACGAATGTTAATAGTTTCGTGCATTTTTAAACAATTATGAGTGGGTGGTGACTGTTTTAAATTTTTCAATACCTAAAAATACATTGGAATAGGTAAAAAAACTTCCGTAGATCTTTTCCGAGTCTGCATGTTAATTTTCTCTTATTGCGGTTTAATGTATGAGGGAAAACGTGCAACTATTAGCGAAAGGGTGACACATTGTGCACCATAAAGGTCATTAAAGAAAGCTTGCACTAGGACAATTGCGTTTTAGTTATTTTCTTTCGGATTTATTGCTCTATAAAGCATTAAGATGGAGCAAACATACACTGCTTGCTTTTCCTGCTTGGATTTTCATGATAAACGCTTCGGTTCATATTTCTTAATGAGAAACGCTCTGTCTTTCGTTATGGTGAAAAACTGCCGATTTGAATGGAAACACGAAGATTCAATTATTATTTCATAGATAAATTCAGTCTGGTCTTCTGGTCGGAACTAAGTTCAAATAAGCAAAAATTTAAAATTAACTATCTTCTCATTCCAATGTTAGAGAAGCGATTTTAGTCCCCACAGCTGCCTACACCGGCTTGGGGAATTGTTTACGGTTAGTGGTAGCATTAGTTTTAATTTCGCTAAATTAGTTTTTCATACAGCATAGTAATTGAGCGCTTTACTAATGAGCTAACCGCACAACTAACATAACTAACCAGCTAACCGTCGTGGCCTGGGCCAATTAGAACGCAAGATTTAAGACTTCTCAATAATCGGTGACAATTACTACGAAAATATTTTACATCTTCATCATTTATTGTTGTTGGCAGTTGTGACGTTGCTTTGTAAACCGCCTTCGAATACTGGCAAAGGCCGGATCTGAACGTAAAAACAAAAGCTATAATCTTGCGAAAAACAAATGTGCGATATTCAAGCCTTTCCGCTGAAAGCTGCAACAAAATTTTCAGGATGCCGGAAGTTTTGCGAAACATACCAGCATTCATTGTCCCAAAATGTAAATACAGAAATATGAAGTTTACATTATATATTTTTGTGAAATTGTTAAATTTATCGAAATAACGATCGTTAATTTTTATTAACGTTCTTCATAAATTTGAAACGGGAAGCCCGCACATTTGATGCGGTTTTTATTATTTTTTTGTTACTTAACGAAGTTTTGTTCCATTAATTTGCTCTTTATTTTTTTTTATTATGTAGAATTTCAAATTACATTTTGTTCAAGTGTGTAACTTATATAAATTATAATGAAATTTGATCGAGAATTTTTAGGGTTGCATAAAAACACGAAAGATACGCGTTTTATTAAGCAACATAAATTTCATTAAGGGTGGCGAGCGTTTTTGTGGTTTATTTTGCTACCAATGTTATATCCAGTAATTTGGGCTGTGTTACATAGTACTAGTAGATATTTCTTTGACCAGCACATATTTTAAGACAACTTAACAATCCTCCGGTAGGGGGGGAGGGTAGGTTAACCATAAAAATGGGTTTTTTAAATTTTTTCTTCCTCGTCGATGTACTAAAAAGTGTAGTCGTGCTTATGTAATTCTAAATTTAAATCCAGATCGAGCTAATGACATGTAAAGAGTGACTACAAAAAAGCAGGTTCCCTGCTGGTGTTTATCGGCGCTGATAAGCGTAAACATTATGACTGCGTTTTTAAACAGAGCGTTCGCTACATGAAATAATGCAAGTCGGTTCTTTTGAGCTCATATCATAGGCGACATGATTTTATCGCGACTGTTTAATTTTTACTCAATTACAGAGGAGTTGGGTCGAACCAAAATGGTATCGAAATTTTAATTGGGGGCACTGGTAGGCTTGTTTTGACGTTTTAATTAGAAAATTAGATCGGGGGCTGATTACGTTTTACACAGCATCACGAACGAATCGTGGTTCGCGACTTATAAAAAAAGTTTTCTTTTGATTATTTCGAAATTTATCGTCGAAGTTTGAAGTTTGCATGTTTCAGCATTTATTGTATTTCATAAAATGCGCATTATTATATGGATATGTTTATTATCGTTAAAACTAAATTACAACCTTAAACGACATATTATTGGTTAGACAATGTCGGATATTCCGAATAATTCGACTTCCAGATATTTTTGTCGTAAAATTTAGTCGACTATTTGGAATTGTTTTAATATAACAATTAATTGTCCCAATATAATTTATTCACGTAAGAAAATTATTGCGCATCTTTATGGCAAGACTAAAGTTTCATGAGGATATTAAAATGAGTTTACGAGATATTTAAACAAATTAATACCGATGTTTATTTGATCTTTAAAACGTAATTTTCAAATTCTTTACGTTTTATTGTACCTGCGTGATCTATCAGCAGAAGTATTCAGACATTCAGCTTGTATGCTGAAAATGCTTGCTAGATAACTTACCAGTCTACCGACTTCAGATTGACTAGCAAGCTTGCAATTTAATAGTTAAAAGAGTTCATCTCCTTGCTGCAACCAAATATCCCTACCTCCCAGACTCTTCTAATTTACACCTAAGTTTTGTATTTTTAAGAACCAGTTTTATAATAGCAGTTTAAGCTTAGTTTATAACTTTTAAAATTCGTTAAACCTAAGTAGAAGCTTTAATTTTTACAAACTTAATATATTTTGATACAATATTTGATTTTATTTCCTCTGTTCCTGAAGACTAAAGGCGAATATTGAAGAATAAACAGACTTTTTGTAACATACGGCTGACTTGGGCTCATAACCTGTCAAAAAATATATTCTTACCTTTTCTCACAAGTTCTCCTCCTATATTGCGATTGGGTGACACCAATCATCCCATGGAATATATTTCCATACCTCACAGATTTGTATTTACATAGCAGCTTAAGCTAAGTTTAGCTAAACTAAATTTTGACAAAATATTTTAAAAGTTTTAACAAGGAATTATATAATACTGCAATACATTTATAAAGAAGTCTCAATTCCAAAACATAAAATCTCAGTAATCCTGAATCCCGATTTGGAACATATAATATTGAGATTTTGATTGCAGGAATTAAATTGGGGGGGGGGGGTTGAATTAATTCGTTATCCTTCTGGAAAGGTTATTCGGATTTTTTAAAAAATTTAACACTGTGTACAAAAACGTGGAAATATCATGGAATTTTTGGAAGTTAGTGTACATAATTATTGGGGAAAACTTAAAAAAGATCGTCGGAATTCTCCCAGGAATTTACGAAGAAATAAACAATGCAATTTATTATGCATTTTAAGGGAAACCCCAATGTACAGAAAACTAACCTACCGCACACTAAACTTGATTTAGCTAAATAAAATCTTTTTTATGCGTAGGAAGGGGGAAATTTTTCAAAGGCACCGCCAGCTGGTCCTGGTTGGAAGTGTAGGATTTTTACTTCTCTTCTGAAAGGTATCTTTTTTTACAAGGGTTGGGGAGGGGGAAATCCTCACAGACACTACCTTTTTTTTTGTGTGTGCGGTGGAGGAGAGGAAAATACTTTATGTACTAACCTCGGCCTTTAAAGGTGTCGAGTTTTCCGCCCTTTCGGGACTTTGCTCTTCGTGGTGTTGTTCGAGTTCGTCTTGCACTCTGGCTTTATTGGCCATTATGCCCACCAGCATCTTCTAGATTGTTTCCCAGTGCTCCGGGCTATCTAACATCAGACTCCCCACATTGGAGGAGGTGAGGTCCTGACCCAACCGTGCTTGGGCGGCGCTTCTCTGGTCCGACCATTTCGTGCAGCGAAAGATGGTGTGTCGCGTATTGTTATTTTCCCCGCAGAAGAGGCAGTTTGGGTTGTCTGAACGCTTGAAGCGATGTAGGTAGCTCCGGAAGCACCTATGTCCGCTTAGAGCCTGGGTCATCACCTTCCCTTGCTCGATGCTCTCTAGTTTTCCTGCCATCTTTCCTGGATTTCGGTGGTTCTCAGGGCGAGGAGAATCTTGTTGGCAGCTCTGTATTTCGCGTCGCGCAGCTGTGCTTTGAGGTGAATCGGCATGAGGGACACAATTACCAAAACCGCGTTCGTAGAAGTGGTTCTGTACGCGCTGCTTATTCTAACTGCCTCCAACATACGTCTGTATGTCACCTTTCGAAGGGCAGGGACCCATACTGGGGAGACGTACAGCATGATGGACTCCGTAACCGTGTACAAAAGCCTTCTCTTGCGCTCTCTCGGACCTCTCATGTTTGGCATGATTTTGCTTGGGGCTGCTGCCGCTGCTTCTGCCACCATCCTCGTAATGTAGGGCTTGAAGGTCAGGCCCCGGTCGACATCCACACCTAGCACCCTTACATGGTCCGGCGTTTGTATGCACTGCCCGCCGACCAGAAATTGGACGGGCGTAGTGCATCTTTTTCCCGCCACAACGACCGCTTCTGTCTTCTCAGGGACAAGTTGAAGGCCCCTTATTGACATCCAGGCTTGTATACCTGCCACTGTAGTATTAACCAGGTCTTCCAGGCTCTTCTCTGTTTTGTCCTCTACCACAATCGTGAAGTCGTCCGCAAAACATGTAATGCTCACCGCGGGTGGTATGGGGGCCTGAGGACGCCGTCATACATCACGTTCCAGAGGAGGGGACCCAGTACCCAGACCCCTGCGGGACACCGCTGTTTACCGGTTACATGTGCTGCCAAAGCATCTCATCCACCTTTAGGGTTCTACCGTGGAAGTAGCTCTCCAGGATGCTAAGGAGATATGCTGGAATTTCCCTCCTTTCTAGTTCCGACATGATCTAGTCCCATCTCGCAGAATTGAAGGCGTTCTTGACGTCCAACGTAACCAGGGCCGCCAGCCTTCTTATTCTTTTTCTCTCGTTTGCCTTTCCGGACCACGTCGTGGACCGCGTCGTCGTCGACACTACCTAGGGGTGATGGTGTCTGACTCTTACCGACCAAAATCCCCTCTCTTATGGTTAACTGCAGGAGCGTGGTATCAGTCTCTCGACGCCGCTCTTGCAGGTTTTTCTGCCCTTTCTTTCCCTTTCGGAACTTTTTTCTTCGTTTTGTTTTGTATTTTCTATCTTCCGTTCTGTTCGTCTCTCTTGTTGTTTCTTTTGGGTTAGGATATATCTGATGTAGCTCGCTATCATTGTTCATTTTTCCTGGCCTTCAAGCATCTGGGGTATCAGGATCTCTTGAGATAAGATCGTCCTCAGTGCTTCATTTTTTGTAGATTTCTGCTCTGACCGTGCCCCGATAGGATCTGGGTAACGTTGAAGTCTACCTCCTTGTGTTCTCTATCCAGCCACGTGTCCAACGTTGGAATTGCTCCACCTGTGTTGCCAAAGTTATCTCAGCTCTTGTTTCACTTCTTTCTTGCTTTCTTTTTGGAAACTTTTCTATCGATCAAGGGCCTGTAGATCTATTGGAGTGTCCTCCGATATGCCGAGCATCGCGGCTCTGGAAATGGTCCGGTATGCACACACTGTTCTTATGGCTGCTCTTCTCTGAATTTTGGCAAGAATGTTCTCGTATGATTCATACCGCATCAACAGCAACAGCACTGAATGTAGCACCGTGCTCAGGAGCCTCCTTTTGCTGGTCCTGGAACCTTTTTGAAGGGCAGTTTGTATCTTTACCGCCTTGTTTGCGACCTCGATCAGATTCTGTCTTTAGGTTAATCCTTTGTCGAGCGTTATTCTAAGACTCACTAGAGTCTGTCTCGGGGTGATTGTCTCACCCTCCACCATCAAATGCGTATTTGACGCTTCCGTCTTCTTTGACACCATTTGGATATTTTGCTGTTGCATGCATTCACTTAATGTTTTTAGTGTTTTATTTATTTTGGCGGTTAGCTCTTCCTCCTTTCTTGCCGACGCGACGCCACTACGGTTACATCGTCCGCAAAGGTCACCAGGGTTACCCGTCTGGGAACTTCATCAAAGGAGCCACTCCACTAGTAATGGGTATTTTGTCCTGGTAGACGTTTTCTTCTATCTGAAGTTTTCATGGTGAGAGGTAGTCCGCTAAGATGTTGTATAAGCAGCCCGTGATGTTACTCTTGCGCAAGGCTTGGACGATGTCCTTCTATCGGACGGAGTTAAAGGTTACTTCTTCCCCTGGCAATAAAGTACCAAATCAGCCGATTACTGATTCAAAATGTTTTGATTCTGCATGACAGAAAGTGAATTTCAAACATTTCCCCTGCTCGCAACTTTTCTTAACTCAAATCCATGTAGTGTTTGATCCAAAGGCAGAAGAAGTTAAATCACCGCATGTACGTCTGCAAACGGTTTATCAAATTGCTTTTACGACGAATCTGAAGGAATAGAAAAATTCAAGGAAGATTTAAATTGCTACTTCTGCTGGTAGAGATGTCCTCATCCAGTGTTACAACGATGCTAAATGATTCACCTAATTATCTGAACCGAGTCGACCATTACTAATCTATTTAAAGCAGGTGATCCACTTCTGAAGAGCATCGGGAATAACTATTTGGAGACCAACAAACTCTTGAATATTCCCTAATATCTAAGCTTGCATTCGGTTAAATAGAAAACAAAAACCGTGTTCTAGAATATAGGCAAGAAAAATGAATAATCGCACGTGGTTACGGTTGCCATAGCAACCGTGATACAAGTGCACATCATATTTAGAGAAAAATTTTTTTATCGATAAAAGAACTGGAAAACAGCCGAAATCAGATCGACTGATTGGAATGTGCGGAGTAGTGCACAATAAGAAAGTACAACTTGAACAAATGCTCGACTTATAAAACAAAAGGATGTTGAAGTTTAAAGCAATTGGAGGTGATATTTGAACTGTCATAAGGTCGTTAGGTTGCATCTATGAGCTAACTCGAGCAGTTTGATGTAATTTGTCAGTTGACTTGGGCAAAGAAAAATGAAGAGCAGTAATTTTTCTTTCTAGTTAAAATGAAATCAATAATTCATTATATGTTTTGAAAGTTATAATGGAATTTCGTTGAAACAGTCTCATAATGACCCTTCCTCCTATTTGTAAGTCGAAAACCGTGCGTATGTCCTGTTAAAATGTTTAGATATGCGAAGAGCGTAAACGATGCGTATGCTGAATATTAATGGTTAATTACTAATAAACACGAACATAAAATAATTAGTGACATTAATCATCGGACCTTTTGAACCAATTTATCTTTTGTTTGCATATCTTTTACTGTGTTGTTTAAACTGCTCTTGAAGACGACGACGCTTAATTAAATCTAAATAGTGAACTAGAAAAATTACTTGTCTGAAATTTTTTGAGTTAATAAATTTATTTAATTAACCCTCGTTTGAGGTCATTTTACGACTACGTGGTTTTTCCAAATTTTCCCCTGATGTTTTCAGATGTAACAAACATTTTATGTGCCCTTTATTTAAGATCCATGAAATTATCTTGACTAATTAGACATTTAACGATTTAAGCTGAACATCATTTTGCTGGATAATTTATAATCACATACTAGCGCTATAATTAATGTTGAAACTCATTAATAGCTTAAAGAGTGAAGATTTACCGTACAGGGTGGTCTAATTTAGGTGCAATTATGTTAGACACGTATAAGCTGACATCCTGCATGTCGGCTTGTGTGTTCTGAATTTTTTGCGGTTAAACTAAAATATCGTATCGTCACTTATCTAGAAAACCATTTTACATGCACCCAGCGATGTGTTAATTCCTACTATAATTGATGTTGGGGGATGTAGACAAAAAGTATTAATTTGTTTCCAAACTGCACAAATTTACAATCCCTAAATGTGTTTCGTGAGGCATTTACAATTTGTTAATGGCTTTACATTTTTTATTAGCTATTTTCGACTACTGTCCGTTAATTTTATTAATTTTTTTATATCGCACCAGAGGCAATTTATGCATACATGTACAAATTTACTGCCGAACGCAACATAAACCCAGTTTTATTTTCGTTTACCTATTAATGCTTTCTAACTCTACGACCACTCGGTCGCTTACGGTGTTAAGTGTCCGCTACTGCCACTTACCGGTCATGGTCGTCCCTTGAAATGTTATATGTTAGAAAAGCAGTAGCGAGAGATAAAGAGAGCTGCTTTGGTTTTTTCTCTTTCTCCCTATGAGCAAGCACTGCAATATATGTAATGAGGGCGCTTTAACGCTTGAAGCACGTTTTTCCAGAGGATTACGTGAAGAGTACGTACAAAAGCTCTCGCCAGGCAGAAGAGTGTTTTCATACCAAAAACGCCAAAATGAGCTACTTTAGTGGCGAGTAGTTTCTCAATTTTTTTCCCATAGCCTGAGGAAGAACAGAGAAGAATATCATGAGTCATCTTTCTTGAAGATAAGAACGACCAAAGCTCTGTGACATCGTCAAAATGATCTATCTAAATCGTGAGGTTAAAACGTACTGGACCGGGAATGGAACATTTCGCCGTCTCCACTTCGCCTTTTATTATATTTAATTATTTAATTTTTAAAAATCACATGAGCACTGTCTAGAGGTGGTCAGCGAACCGTATATATTTTTTTACAATTACTTAAACAATAACGCGAAGAATAATAAATTGTTTGTTCTAGTTCGGTTGTAAATATAATACAAAACAACAATAAATAAAGCGGCTAAATGAATTTGAAAGAGATTTTAATTTTCCATTGTACAACATAAATAAACTTATTTTAACAAACAGATTTCGGTCGATGCTGAATCTTCAAATTGCACATATTCTTACATTTTATTTAAGATTTTAATACAAATTTATAGTTATATTGTAATTTGGTTAAACGTAGTTCGAATAAAATTAACCGTCACATTTTAGACAATTATTTGTTTTCAAATTTTTGTAAAATTTGTATTTTTATTTTATGTTATATAAGGAAACTTTGGTAAGATGCCACGAATGGCGCGCTACCAATCAAAACAAAATTTGTAATAGTATAATTTTTAAAATCTCGAATGGGAGCGTTTGTAATTTTTGACCTCCCCCCCACGTAAGGGTACGCAAGATTGTGACAACCCCCCCCCCTGCCTTATGTAAGAATTTTTTAAAATTAATTTGACCCCGCCCTCTACTCATATTACATTCTGCTGGCTAATTTTTGGCAACTTATCTTAAACCGTGATTCCAATAAGCCGGCGTTCGCTGTATAACAATTAATAAATTATTGCTTATTGGTAAAATTTTGAATATTATTTGTTACCTATCAACGTATAAATAGAAAATTTTAATTTAAAAAATATTTTAAGTCAAACTTACGTAAGGAATATGTCACCCCCTCCCCGTCCCGTAAGATTTCTAATATTCTTCCCCCCCTTCTGGACTGGACGGCTCCAATGTAACTAATAGTTTATCACCAATTTTATTAATAATGTTGCCGATTACGTACATTCTAACTGCATTATGTTATATACTGTCGTGTTTCGAAACCATAAAACCATTAATTCTTTTATTTTATAAAATTATTTGGAAGTTTGTTTATTATTTTGTAAATTTTGATTTTTAAATGGTTTTAAGAATAAAAGTAAACTATAATTTATTTAGAGTTGTTTTAATTAAAGTGAAGTGCTGATTGATAATAAATTTGTAATTTTTTGATATTTGGTTATTTGTTGAAATACGTCGCAGCAAAATTTGTTTGACCAGGCGTCCATGTGGACAACTGGCGGAGCGAAACCACATTGCAAGGTAACAAATTTTACAACAAAAATTTACAATTTTTAAAAACAATTTGAAGAGTTTCTTGTTAAATTATGGATGTACACCCAGCTGAATGGGATCAAAGTGAAACATAAAACCCGAAAACGAAAATTAAAAAATTTGTTTAAAATTTATCGGAATTTTATAAATCATTGACTTCATTGCAATTTTCTCGTAATAATTATCTAAGCGTTGAAAATTCAGCCGACGCTGATTCTGCAAGTTTATCTTGTAATTAGCCCCCCCCCCCCGTTGCGTATTACCGTGGCATATAATAGATGTATTTATTCTGAAAAATAAAATGATTTCTACTGTATAAAATCCGGTTTTTGAGACCGGGGGGTCTGGGGGGTATGGAATACCCTCCAGTACACCAATAATATTAATTCTTATCCATGCCAATGTTGCAGTAATTGTATTACAAAAATCTAGTTGTTACTTATTTGTAGAAACTCAACCCCGACAGGATAACATAGCGGTTCATAACTAGATCGACACGCAGACTTCTATAAGTATTCCAAAGGTACATAGAAACTGAATTCAATATCCAAATTAATCCAGATTAAAGTAAATAATTTGTAATACGATATAAAGGCCCTTATTTCACAATTATTATTGATCGTCAGTCGTATTTAACATGAGAACCAAGAAATTCTTGGTTATTTATAATAATTGTGAAATAAGAGCTTTTATATCGTATTTTAAATTTTTACCATTTTTATAACGTAATTTTTTTTTAAATTCATTTTCTTTGTTTATTCAAATATTCTAAGTCCTAACCTGTTAAATGTTTTTTGTTTTTAATTGTTTTTTAAATATTATTTTTCTATGTAAGTATCTATTCTTTAATTAACAGTTAAAATTCATTATTTTAATATTTTGTTTAGTTTGTTTATTTTAAAGGGGAAACAAATCAAACAAATTAACTGCTGGCCAACGTTTCGGACTATATATTAATCCATCCTCAGGGCTGAAAGATAAAAAAGGAGCGTTTTCCTGGACACTCTTATTTTGAAACTTTGTAGCACCTCTGTTTTTATATTTCAGCGTTGAGGATGGATTAATATATAGTCCGAAACGTTGGCCAGCAGTTAATTTGTTTGATTTGTTTCTCTTTTACACCCAATATCCGTCTAATTTATTTACTAACGTAATGATCTAAAGACAATAATGACAGTTATTGGATTAATTTGAAAGCTCATAATATTCGAAAGCTTTACTACGCTCTCGGGACTGTGTTTCAGATAACCAATCTAGCTAACTCATGTAAAATAATGTTAGATTGTCTAATGTGACTAAAATAGTGATGTGATCGACGCGGTGAGGCTGGAAGAACATGAGACTCATTATTACAAAAAAAATTGATCTACTGTTAGTAGGGGAACTATGATGGTTCCGCCTCATTTTATCTGTTTAATTATTTTATTACGATCGTCGCTCTCTCGCTGTCCGAATGAGTGGAAAGGATAATTAAATTTTGTACCAATATGATTTGAATTGGATTTTCAACATTTTCAGCTGGAGTTAAATGTGTGTTCCAGCTAGTTAAGCACTATAAAAATTGCAAAATCAATGCCGCTCGCTATTAGCAGTGTGTAAAAAATAATAATGGAAAAATTCTATTAATTACATAAATGTTGGACATTGTATGGCACTCTATTATCATTTATCACTCCTGCATCAAGTTTATTAATCTCCACGGTCGCTGAAAGCTCCCATTTATAGTGGTAATGTGTTGAAGGAAAAAAAAGAAAGCGCAAGTTGTAAACAATCGCCTAATTGAAAAACTAAATATAAATCCGATTGCGGGCGAGTGATGAGAGAAGATGTGATTAATTTTGTCAAATCCCGAATAAAGCTTTCCGATGAATTAGGAATTTGAAGACCATTTGAAAATACAATCGAAACAATAATTACATTTCATTATCCAAGTAAATAAACGAAAAAACCATTCACCAGCGGATTATTTCTCACTCGACCAATTATAAAGAACCCACTAAACTATTTACAAGGTTCGTTTTACTACGGCAAATAGGGCTGAACGTTAACATCAAAATGAAACAAATTAAATTATCTCCTAATTGAATTTTGTTTATATCAAAACATAAAATTTTACTAATGCATTATTTCATTGACATTGACAAATTAAATTATTTTCTATGATGTAAATTGATTGCAAATTACCGGCTGAGCACGCAATTTGCTAAATTCGATAGATACATATAAAATTAATTTGCCGGGTGCGTTACGTATGCGGCGTCGGTGCGGTGCCGCGAGCGTCGAAAAATCTCGTAAATCGTAAAGCGTCGTAATCCCTAATTATGAGTTTTAATAAAACCTTGGGCTGTAAATTAAAAAAAAAGTGACAATTGACCCCAAAATTGTCGATGACTGCCGAAAGGAGGATCCCTGAAGCTATTAGTTACAGCTGCTTTTGTGAGCACATCACATCAAATGCCGATTCGAGTCGCACAACTCAACCCCAGAAGCGCACAATTTCCAATAAAATTATAACTTCTCCATTTTGTTTCGGCTATAATTAACATTACCTTTGGAAGCTTAACTTCCTTTCAGAAAATTAATTTTCCACTTGCGCGACGATATACTTTGTGGTTTAATTTAAAAAAATTTTTTAATTGGGGAAGTTAATATTTGAATTTTTGTTTCAATAATTAGACGTCGGGAGTGTTTCCATGAAGACGGCGAGCGTGTTCGAGCCCCGTGCCCACGCAAACAAAAACGTAATTAGCGGCACAATGGTTAAATTTGTTTACACTCGACAAATTTGAAAAAAAAACATCTTTTTATCCTTCGACGACACTTTTTCCTTCGCATAAAAGCGGCAAACTAACCCACTTTCGTTTCGAATCGATCCCGCTTGCAAATATGCCCATCAAAATAATAAAAATTCAAATAAAAAAGCAAACTTCTATAAAAATATTTAGTACAGAGCAAATTAAAGTGAATGCGAGTGTATTTTCATACAAAAATAATGTTACAAAAAAGTGGCAAATAACCTAAGATAAGATCAATTTATACGAGTAGCAAGAAAAAGTCATAAAAGATCCTGAAAAGTGGCCCTATAATTCGAAATAAAATAATACGATCCTTGTACAAATGGCCTACTTGGGTAGTATCGAAAAAATCTTAAGCCATCGCATTATACCGAACTACTTTTTAAAAACAACAACTGCAATTTATCCGAAATCCGGGCCCATAACCTGTTACGTTCAAGTCGTTTTCTTTTGCCTCTCATTTTAATTAAATTTATTTTGTTTTAATTAGTGGAAGTAATTTTTAATTAAAAAGCTCGACACAGGTTTACTTTGGCGAGTCCTTGGAGACCTGAAAACTGATATATTCGTTTAGACAATTTGTAACCACCTAAAAAAAAAGTAATTAAAATTAAAGAAAGCAGAAAAAGTAATTACGACTGTGGGCGAAAGTAAATAAATTAAGCAATTTTGTTCGGTTTTGTTGAATAATTTGTTAGTGGTATTACCTCCAAGTCCAAAACTACAACAGAGACAATAAATTATTTAGCCTATCCAGCGAATAAGAACGTAGCCCAGATACGAACAGAAATTTCCTACTAGGGGAAACGAAATTCCCACGTGGTTTGCGTCCAGACTCCAAAATCGCCAGTAACTTATCCGAATTTTTAGTAACACGATCTCTTAGAGAATATAAACGTTTAGAAATTCAGAAATATCGTTGAATTATACATCGTATCGTACAAAAGCATAATAAAACGTAAAAATGCGAGATTAATCGAAACGATAGGGGCATTAAATTTCGATAAGAAATCCGGCTGTATTAATGTTATAAAAAATTAATTGTTCCTTTCGCTTGCGTGTAACCGATTTGTTTATACCGATCAAACCCGCAAAGCGGACAGTAACTTACACCAAAGTGGGAAAAATAATCAAACTTAACAAAATGTTAAAATAATAAAAGAAACTAAAATGACAATAATTCACACTTAGAATATTTGAATAAACAAGAAAAAATTACTTAGAAATAAAAAACTCTGTAACATAATATAAAGGCCCTTATTTCACGATTATTTTCGCTCATCAGTCATGTATAACAGTAAAAATAACAAGAAGTGAGAGCAAATATACAGCGGGAAAGATTTTTTTTTTTTTTTTGGGAAATCTATACCCGGATAAAAAATGTGTTGTTAGTTGTTCGACTATCCATAATTTTCCATTTTAATGACTTTATCGGCTATGACGGACGCCACAGTCACGCCATACTATTTATATTAACATCGTATGGCAATTAATACGTGTTGGTGTCGGAAAGTTGTTAAATATTTAAAGCAGGATCGGTTATCGAAAATTACACCTTTCGTGAGTTGGTCCTTAGATTTTAATTAGCCGGCTAATAGACGAACAAGCTTATTCTCGAAGGTCGTCATGCTACAACCGCTAATATTAACACATTGACAATCGTAGACTGCGTCCAGATTAAGGCTAACTATGAATAACGCAGGATTCGGAAAGCACGACTGGCTAAGCTCAGGTCGTGTATACTAATTATCCTTGCTTCCTGATCATGAATTCCCCCATTAGGACACCACTAAATCATTTAATGTTAATGGCAGTCCCCGATTACGAAACTTATGGGTATTCGAAAGTCAAATATTGCGCCTACACCCTTAAACAATATTTATGCAAATTTGAAAACATTTTGGGAGCCACTAATTATTGCGGAACCCTCTAGGTGCGTATTTATCGTCACGATATACAAACAATACAAATTTAGTATAATAAATTATCAACCATAGATATCAGAAATAATACCGTCGATGGCTGCTATTGTTGCGCGTCCCCACGTTACTCCGGATAATTAGAAAAAAAAAGTTGAACGAGATAATTAATCAAGTATTGATTATTTAAATAACCTGTAGATGCGGAAACAATGACGCATTTTGATTATTTTTTTAGCCATCGGTGTGTACGATCAAACGAACGCCGGCAAAGAGTAGCGGGGGGGGGGGCGCAATTCAAATCGATAACGCGCGTTGCGATTAATTTCGCGAAGATAACAAACAATATCCGACAGTATTTGTGCAAAGTATGACCTATTAGTAAAGCTACACAACATAATCTTACATCATACTAAACCCTCGCTCATTGTGACAACAAGACAAGTAATCAACGCAACTCTGATTAATAATCATGTTTTGTAAAGCAACGTCTGTAAAGGAAACCTGGAAGTTGCTGTTTCACGAATGATTAATTTCGGTCAGAAAATTCAGTCACGTCACAAGATAATCACTAAATAGGGCTGTAGGCTTTGAAAATTATTCGCAACTAACAAAAAATGCCACGTCATTCGTAGCAATAAATTTGTTTTGATGCAAAAAATCTAATCGATCTAACCTTTAAACCGTAAATCCAAAAAAATAGAGCGGGAGACATCTTTTACAGGTGTTCGCGCTCTGGGCCTGGCGTGCAAAGAGGAATGCATTCCCAGCATTGACAGTTCCATTCGTATGAAAGCAGCTTTTCAATAGCATTGCATTCGAGAGTTATGGATTGCAAAAAAACGACAAACTTTAACTTAAAAGATGGAGCGATACAAACTTCTGCACTTTCCACCAAAACGGCAAAAATAAATCAAACTAAATTCATCAATCCTCGATACGTTTAACTTTGAATATCTTTGAGAACGCGGCGATTATAAGGATTTAAAAATAAAAAACCTGCTTAGGGGGTTATTCTGTAACTTTTCCCTTGTGTAAGGGATTCCTTAGGTAAAGACAACCGTCCCAAAGATAGCTGAAAGGAAACCTTTGAACAGCCATTCTGTAACGCGTCCGTAAGACGTCCCTTAAGCATAAAGGTTGATCCTTACATAAAGGAAACAAGTAATGTTTTTAAACGTGTAGTATGGACCTGATGCATTTTCATTGGTTAGATTTTGTGTTTGATTTTGAGTTTTGACACAATTCAAAATATTCACAATTCAAAATTCATTATCAGTCAGTTCATTATAATTATATGTAAGCAGTGTACACAATGGGAGACAAAGTTGCCAATAAGCGAATTCGCGGCTCTAAAACCACCGAAGAGCAATTTAGGTTATACGTCGATCTTTTACGCTTCCTGGGAATCTTGCCTTTAAATTAAGGATATTTAAATCCAAATCACAAATAATTTGTACATTGATACTGAAGAAATTCTTTCGGTTTAAAAATACCAACCGTGGAAATTCTAATTTACCTACTGGCAGACGGCTTCCACTTTCACCAATGTGTGTGCCATCTATGCATCTTCGAGTACCTGGGATACCGCAATATGCAAAATAAGCATTTTTGATATGGCTTATTTGTTGAATATTGGTGGGAAATCTTATCACGTGGTGCTTTCGTTCTAGTATAACATCTACTACTTTGTGAATGCATCTACTGACCGATGCTTGAGACATAGAACACCGGTAATCTTGACCCGCTGATTTTTGATAGCTACCATGTGCCAGAAAATGTAATATTGAAACAAAGTGTACTATAGTTGGTATTCTCGTAGATCTACTATTTGGAGTTTGTAAATGAGGCTCTAATTTTTCAAATAGTTCTAAAGCAACTCCTCTAGTGAAACGATAATATCGCCTAAACTCTTCTTCGCTTATCGAAAATGGATCACTGACATCTCTTAAATTTCTTTTTAACAGTGCATTTTCTTTCCTTCCTTGAATTTCATTCAAAATAATATTAATTTTTAAAATTATCAATTAAAATACGTTATAATTATAATATATTTTTTATATTATCAACACTTGACAAACGTTCTATAACTTGTTACGACACCTACTGAATCATCCCTTAAGTAAAGGTCCGATTTCACGCTGTCAAATGATTCTTTATGCAAAGGAAATGTTACAGAATAACCTATTCCTTTACATAAAGGAATTCTCTTCATAAAGATCTGTCAGTTAAAGACAATCTTTATGTAAAGGGTCCCTTATAGTTACAGAATAGGCTCGTTCTTTGCGTAAAGGTTTCCTTTACGTAAGGGTTCCCTTATAAGTTACAGAATAACCCCCTTAGCTTAGTTTCGCTGTCTTTCGTTAAAAAACCACACCGAACAGCAATTAACAGTTTGGAAATAATCAATTCATCTTGATTATTCTGCTTATAACAGTCGAAATGCTGCTACTTATGAAGCGCAGGTTAAATCTTCGAAAAGTTCAATTCTACAGGATTGTGACGCAATGGCATCGCCGACCAGTTAGGATTTCGAGTCTTCTGTTGGTGATGAAGTAAGGGACACCTTGTTCTGAATCACCTGGATCTTTTGATGAGGTCTGGGGTCGCCGTTCCTCAGACTGGGGCGGTTTAAGTCATGGCTTTGAAGATGATATCTTGCTCTTCCGGCAGAGCATCGGCCAGAGCTTGGTGGTGGTACCTCTTGCGCGATTGGTGACTTTTGAAATGAGACGGTTGTCCAGGGTTACCCGTAGATATTTGGATGTTGTATTCCAGGATATCTAAGTGCGCTAAGTTTCGAACCATGATACCCAGCTGGGGTATCCGATCTTTTAAAGTGATGAAGATAGCTTTTGAAGTCGCTCAGGACTTGGGTAGATTCATATGCGAGCTCACCGTGTTTTCTGTTGAGCCATGCTCATCTACCCTTATCCGACGATGTCCAGGTAACTTGCCACCGCTCTTGGATATTCATACACCTACTATTTGGCGTCTCGCATCTCTTCCTTCAGGTGGATTGGCAGAAGGAACGCCAAAACAAGCACTGTCTCTGTGGATACCATTCTATAGGCTCTGCATATCCTCAGGGCGCTCTTCCTCTGGGTTGACTCCAGTAGGGGCCTGTACGTCACCTTTTCAAGGGCCGAGACTCATATCGGGGTGGTGTACAGTATGATGGACTCCGCTACAGAACTCAGGAGCTTCCTCTTCACTCATATTTGGAATGATCTTGCTCAATGTCTCTGCTGTTGCTGCTGCTCTAGTTGAAATTCTTGCGATGTGGGGTTTGGACGATAGGCACCGATCCGAACCGGACGAGAACGAGAGCCATTCATTGAAATATGTCTGCCACCGTGAAGTTGACCAGTCGCTCCAATTCTTCCTCAGTTTCAACCTCTACCACGACCGTGATGTCGTCCGCGAAACAAATGATGCTTACCCCTGGTAGTGTGCCCCACGTGTGAGACTTCTACGATACAAGGAATTCAGTGGTAGTCTAAACGCAGCGCCATCTACGAAGCGACGACTACAATATATTTAAAATTTTGTTTTTAAATCAAATTAACCAACTAATGTGGTTCAACGATAATGCTACGATCGATAATCCCCCTGGAACCATCACAATCCTGCCTCCATGTTTATTTAATGCTTTTAACGGTAATTTTCGTCTATTCATTAGTTAATTATTTTTGAAAGTTTTGATATAAATAGAAGTTCTACCAAGTTACCGATATCGAAAAAGCTATTATGTGACAAAATCGCTGCTGACAGTGACGCGGCTATTTTTAAGTTCTTCTCGAAGATTGTTAATGAACTTATTTAAAAATCCAATTTTTAAGTTTTAATGACCGAGTTTGAAAAAAAATGTATTTCTGATTTGTTTACTTATTTTTAAGATGATCATTAATGGAGGAGTTTTCCGAGTTGCCGTCACTTGCTCGAAAGTAACCAAGATCGCGTCGAATTGATTTGCGGGGATTGGCTTGCGTAAAATGAAAGTTATTTAGAGTTAATTATTAATTTATAATGCGCCATAAATTATTGAAAATTTTAAAGTTGTTCCATTACGACGACACGTCTGATTTAATAGCGGCACTGGCGTTTCAATTTTAATGTAGAAAAAGTGTAGCACCATGCATCCAAGTACGACTTTGTTTTAGCAGTTAAATACACATTTCATGTTTTAATTATGCTTTTAGTGGTACCATAAGAGCTTCAACTAATGGGGTCAGTTAGACTGAAGAATAGTTTCATCTCATAATTTGTTTTTGGTGTCTGTAGTTAGTTAACTTCTTGTTTTGTGTCGACACAGTTTATTTTAGTTGGGGGAAACTTTTTGTTGTGGTTTCTGCACAAGATCTTTAATTATTATAGTTTTTCTTTGTCGTGCGTTTTTTGGCAGTAGCTCATTTTATAAATTAATGACAAGAGAAACTTTCGAAATAATTAAGTCCAAGTGACGCCGTCCGCGTCGGCAGTCATTTTATATTGAATTTCTCGGTGCGTCTACTACCCTCTACCCAATTTTTTATTTCGATTTTTATATTTTATGTTATGTCATATTTACTTCGCTCAAGTTTATTACCAATCACGCAAACACTTGTTGCTCGTGTCCAACCTTTTACATTATTTCCTTTTTCTGTATCGACTGACCCATAAATATACCTATCATATTTTTGTCCACCTATTTTTGAAATACGTGCACTCACCAAAATTTTTCATCTACTAGACGAAGCTTTTTTTCTTTATCGTTGCGATGTAAGTGGATCAAATTTATACCAGGTTTATGTGAAAGATAAACAATTTTACGTCGTCGTTTTGGACTTAAAAAAATTGATCTCAATTTTACACTTTCAGCTGAATTTCGGAGATACCCTTTCAGCTGTGTTATAGCTAAGGACGTCTCACATTGTTTACGTAACTTTCGAAACTTTTCAAAAATTAAGTCAATTAATAATGTGATATCTGCCTTATCATTCGAACTATCAATAGAAATTTAAACTGGAAAGTTTGTCGTTCTCGTCGAAAGTGGTTAAACAGCAGCTTATAATATGGAATCTTGAAGATCATTAGCCTCTTGGAAGTCTAAAATCTAAAATAGAAGAAAGCAGTTGTGGCGGTAATTGGTAATCTCAAGGTCAAGTTTTTTTTTTTTCTTTTCCTTGGATGAAGTCAGCACTTGTATTGCAAACCTTTGCACTCATCTGTCAAGATGGTTTAAGAAACCGGGGATTATAAATCATTCCAGGCTAAACCACGCCTGTCTTTTGGCTAAAACAAAACTGAATAATTTCTCGAATAAAAATTTGAAAGAGTGCACTGGAGGGTATTCCATACCCCCCAGACCCCCCGGTTGAAAACATTTCATTCCAGATTAAGCTAAGTGCTTATACTGAGTTTCTCTGCGTTTCGGCTATGTTTTTAACTTATTTTATGGAAACTGAGGAGTTCTCAACATTGGCATCTGAATAATTCCTGGAACAAAAAGGAAAGAGTGAACTGGATGGTATTCTAGACTCCCCCCAGTTGAATAACAACGTTTAACTCAAGATTAAGCTATGTAAGTGCTTAATCTAAATTTATTTGCGTCCCTAATATTCGCCTGTCTGTAACTTGTTTTATGGAAACTGAGGAGTTCCCAACATTGGCAATTAAAAAATTTCTCGAATAAAAACGAAAGAATGTACTGGAGGGTATACCAGAACCCCCAGTCATGTTTAATTCCAGATTAAGCTGTGTAAGTGCTTAATCTAAATTTCTTTGCATCTCCAATATTCGGCTATGTCTTTAACTTATTTTATGGAAACTGAATAATTTTTCGAATAAAAAGGAAATAGTGCAGTGGAGGGGTACTCCAAACACCCCCCCCCCCTCCGACTCTCCGGTTTGGCACTGTATTTAATTCCAGATTAAGTTAACTTCTTTATCTACATTTCTCCGCGTCGGAGAAATTCGAGATATTTCGCGATTCGTTCGGAATTTTAAAGGTTTAATAATCAGAAAAAGTATACATGCTGGCTATAGCGATAGTAACCGGGGGGTCTGGGGGGTATGGAATACCCTCCAGTACACAATAGTGGAAATGCGCATTCTGAGCTTTGATTTTTCGAAGCAAAAAGCTGAGTATTCGTCAGTATTGTCATATTTTTTATTTAATACAAAATTACAAACTTACCACAAAGAGGGGGGAATTCCCCAAACTGGAATTATGACTGTCAACAATATAAACCTTGAACCTTCTTTCTAAACCATAGCAGTACAATAGTTCAGTGTAATACTGCTTTCACAAAATTCACAAATTTTGAGTCAATTCACAAAAAATTTTCAGCAAAACTCGCAATTGTTAAAAATATCAATTTGATTTATAGCATTTGTTTTAATGTCAAAAAGGAATTGTAGCATTTGACGTTTGAGCGACATTGTTATAAAGCGCTTTAGTTTTTTGGCGATGTCTTTAAGTTATTTTATGGAAACTGAGGAGTTCCCAACATTGGCAACTGAGTAACTTTTAGATTAAAAAGGCAATAGTGCACTGGAGAGCATTTAATACCCCCCAGACGCCCCCCACCTTGGCTTGACAATTTATTTAATTTCAGATTAAGTTACGTTCTTTATCAGCATTTCTCCTCGTCCCCAACATTCCTCTGTCTTTAACTTATTTTATGGAATCTAAGGGGTTCTTGACAACTAAATTCCTCAAAAAAAGGAAAGAGTGCACGGGAGGGTATACCAGACCTCCCAGTTTAATTCCAGATTAAGCTAAGTGCTCAAACTAAATTTCTCTACTTTTCTAATATTCGGCTATGTCTTTAACTTATTTTATGGAAACTAAGGAGTTCCCAACATTGACAACTGAATAAAAAGGAAATAGTGCACCGGAGGGTACTCCATACCTCCCCCCTCTCCCCCAGACCCTCTGTTTGGCAAGGTATTTAATTTCAGATTAAGTTAAGTTCTTTATTTACATTTCTCCACGTCCCCAATATTCGACTGTCTAACTTGTTTTATAGAAATTGAGAGGTTTCCCACATTGGCAACTGCATAATTTTTCAAATAAAAATGGAAAGAGTGTACTGGAGGGTATTCCATACCCCCCAGACCCCCCGGTTTGAGAACATAATATTTAAATCCAGATTAAACTAAGTGCTTATACTAAATTTTTTGGCGATGTCTTTAAGTTATTTTAAGGAAACTGAGGAATTCCCAACATTGGCAACTGAGTAACTTCTCGAATAAAAAGGAAATAGTGCACTGGAGAGTATTTAATACCTCCCAGACCCCCGGGCTTGACAATTTATTTAATTCCAGATTAAGCTAAGTTCTTTATCAACAGTTCTCCTCGTCTTTAACTTGTTTTATGGAATCTAAGGGGTTCTTGACAACTAAATATCTCTAAAAAGGAAAGAGTGCACCGGGGGGGGGGGGGATATACCAGACCTCCCAAGTGCTCAATCTAAATTATACTTCAATATTCGGCTGTCTTTCATTTATTTTATGGAAATTGAGGAGTTCTTAACATTGGCATCTGAATGAGTCCTCGAATAAAAAGAAAAATGTGCACTGGAGGGTATTCCAGACCCCCCAGATTAATAACATGTTTTATTCCAGATTAAGCTAAGTGCTTTATATAAATTTCACTGCGTTCCCAATATTCGGCTATGTCTTTAACTTATTTTATGGAAACTAAAGAGTTCCCAACATTGATAACTCAATAATTTCTTGAATAAAAAGGAAATAGTGCACTCCGTACTCACCCCCCCCCCCAGACCCTCCGGTCTGGCACTGTATTTAATTCCAGATTAAGTTAAGTTTTTTATCTACATTTCTCCGCATCTCCAATATTCGGCTGTCTTTAAGTTGTTTTATGGAAACTGAGGGATTCCCCACATTGGCAACTGCATAAGTTTTCAAATAAAAAACCCCCCAGACCCCCGGTTTGAGACCATATTTAATTCTACATTACGCTAAGCGATTAACATAAAATTTGGTATATCAGCTTTCTTTTTACAAGATTTTTTTGCTTGTAATGGAAGTAGAACAAGGATAAATACCCATCAATAAAATTTTTTTTTTTAATTTTGAGACTGGGAGGTAGGGATTTGGAATACCTCCCAGCGTTGGCAACGGAATAACTTCTCGGTAAAGAATAAACCGTGCTCTGGAGATCCCAGATTTGCGCTAGTGTTTTGTGCATTTCAGGGAAGACTTTATAATTATTGCAGGTGAAGCTAACTTTTTATAAACATTTTCTCAAATATGTTGAACCTGGGCCCATAACCTGTTATTATAATAGGAAGACAATGCTTTATGAAAAATATATTGTTACCTTTCGTTGAAGATGAAGAAGGAACTCCAAATGCTCTAGATATGTAAATGGAATCACAACGGAATGTTCCCATCAGAATTTCAATATTTTTTCTTTTGGTTAAGATTGGCCATCGCGGACAGCATCTAAGAGCTGCGTAACAATAAAACATCGGTTTTACGATCGAAGCCTCTGGTTGGGAGCCAATTACTTTCGCCAATCGTCATCACTTGGTTGCTTATGTAATTGTAGACATTGCACGCGTCAGCTAGCTTTGAGTTTTAACTTACAGTTTTTCAAGCTTTTGGCGGGATTTTAAAATTGTTGACCAGTTGAAACAAATTTAAAAAAATAAGAACAGGAACGGAACACTTACCGAATACAAAACAAAGCAAGTAATATTAACACATCGCTGAAAGCTGAATAGCGAAAGAATGCAAGCTGAAATATTTCTCTGTGTGAGCTTTACTTTGGAGAGATATTAAAATAATCTATAGAATTGATCACCCTGTACGAAATGGTTGTTATCGGTTTCAAAAAATGTAATTATTCGGTTAGATTCCCGAACGAGAACAATCATTGGCAAACGATTATTGATCGTAGAGAATTTCGTCAATTTTCATTTCCATCGGAATTAATTTGAAGTAAGCGCAAAAAATGTTGTTTACCGAAAGCGGCACAATGGACTCATTTTAAATTTATTGCATTTTTGTGCGTTTCACATTATTCGCATTCTAACTCGAGGGCGCAATTTTAGCCAGTTTTCGTAGACTAATAATGCCAACCTAAAAAGTTTGTTTTATTTCGTCTTTCTGAATTTGGAAAACGGGCGAAGGTGGACTAAGTTATTGGAACGAATAAAATTTTGTGGGCAAGTCGTTTTAATATTTTATCATTTGCAGAAAAGGCGCCGCGTGCCATTTGGCAAGGCTAACAGTAATATGGGTGTTAAATCGTCACCAAAAATGAGATACTAGGAACACCAAAGACTGGAAGAAGACGATTTTTCGCGGCAAGCAGACGATTGGCAACTATGGAGCCAAATATCAAAATCTCATGTATAAGCACGAAGTTATTTTAGATTTATGTGAACCACTTCATCACAAATTTAATACTGAAAAAGGTTTGAAATATGAATCAATATTTCGTGAGGGTGCAATTTTTTTGCACCACGAATTATTGCATGCATGAATTTAATCGTGCTACAATCAATTTCGGAACCGTTACTACTTTTACTCATGATAAACATGTGAAACTCGAGAAAATTACGCTTTTTCACTTTTATTTCGCAAGAAAAAAAGGATTAATTGTCTTTTGGCGTTTTTCGGCTCTTTGCGATTCCTCCTGAAGAACAATGAATTTTTTATATGCATAAATGGGGAATAGAAGCTATTTGTGGCCGCTGCTTTCGTTCATTAAAATTTTGTGGGTGAAAACATCACAAAGGAATGGTGTTGTGTTTATGTGTACGAGTATTTGCTGTTAACGTCAAAATTTATTAGCTAACTGCTTTGTTATGCTAAATTCACCCTTAAACCTTTTGTAATATTTAGGGTAATTGTTAATACTGTGTGTTTTTGTTTTGACTTTTCAAAAGGATTATAGTTTTTAGAAGTTATGCTCCAGCCAATGAGGTCATTTTGTTTTCCTCTTCTAATTTACCGTGCGAATAATTAAAGCTTGAAAAGCAAATTTAATTAGAAACCTTGATTTTGTTTTTAAACTCTTTAGGTTCAACAGTCGCCACCACCGCGGGCAATTAAAAAATTAATTCCGATTATGCCCAATTAGCCTTATTGCTCATATTTTTCCACTCAACTTGATTCGTCATTGCATTATGCTAGAACAAGGAGGGCTAGCTTGTCAGACCGGTGCGGTTGCGTGGGTTCAAACACAAACGGGGAATTGTGTACCTAGTATTTTTAAGTATAAAAACATATTCTATCTTTTTGCAAAAGACTGACCTGGGCCCATAACCTGTTATTAATTTTCTCGATGGAAACATGAATATGTCGACGAAGAAAAAAAATAATTAAATGTATCGACACTTTTAACGTCACAGCTTTAAATTTTGGAAACAAAAGAATAAGCTACTACCCTGTAAACGACTTATTGACCACTGCATAGATAAATTATAAACGCAAATGAATGTTGGTTATTATAAAATTTTAAGTAGTAGGTAGGCTTTTTAGCTGTCAGAATATTTTAACTAAGGCTTTCCATCTTTTCTCTTTCAATTCTTTCAGTTACGTAGCTATAAGGCATGAACTTTTACGTGCCTTACATACCGATAAGAATTTTTTCAATTTTCTCTTTTGTTTATTCTTTTCTCAATTTTATCTTTAAATATCAATTTTCTTTTTGAGCTTAACGTATGGCGGTTTTTGATTCAACTTTTTCTTTGTTTAATAGGGGTAAGGTGAAGTAACGATTTCCATTTCCCGTATTATCTTTTTGTTTCGCGCTTTTCACGATCGCATCGGTGCGTCCCCTAAGCCCTCATTATATCGCGTGGCACTTGAGAAATCCCTCGCACGCGGGCGACCGGTTACTTTTGCTCGGCTTAATTTGTTGTTGTTATTTAGGTTTTGGAGAGGACAGGCAACTAAAAAATATAACGGAGTGCTCGGAATGATAGTAAATTGAGATGCACTTGTTTCTTTTTGTGACGATAAATCTAAGAAATTAATCGAGTGGCGTCTAGGATAGAGCCGGATAAGAAAAATTAAAGGAAAAACAACAAAATAGTTGTGTTAGTGCCAGCATCGTAGTAATCTGAGACATTCGCAGGGCTGGCTGACGTAGAGGCATGCGATAAATTAAACATTATGTTAGGGGGTGGTTGTGACGTCAGCACAGCGTGAGATGAATTCCGGAATCGGAAGTTCAACGTTAGGCTGTCCTTTCTATCGTGATTTCAAATTTGGCTAGACATCCATTTAGACGAAATTGATGGATTACTTGTGCGAAACAATTTGCACTCGAGGTGAAAATTTATTAATTTCTGGTTTCGAACCTTATTACTGGAACTTGCGACGAAGAAAGTTGCGGTCGTGTTTGGTATTCCGAACGACGGTAAAAAGTAACTTTCGAGTTTGTGAAGTATACAAATAACGTGGGGGTGCTTCTAAGTTTTCACGCGAAAACATGATTTATGTTGAACTAACATCGGTCATTAGCGAAAATTTAGTCTTTATAAAGAAAATTTTCCAATAATAAAAAGTGAATAATAACGCAATATGTTTGACTGAGCGAGACATAATTTTAATAATAATTTTTCGTTTGTACAAATTTGTGTGGGTGCCAAGTGTAATTATGTCAATTTTTCAATTTCAAATATAAATTTGTTGCTTGCTCCGATAATGAAAAATGTCGAAATATATCACTTCGGAAAGTATTAAGCTTCTTAGCTTTTCTCTTTTGCATGTAAATAGCAATATTGACTTTCGTTCATTTTTTCTTGCGATTCCTTAAATAAATTCTAACCTAATTTTAATTCGATAAATTCTAACCTCCTACGTCAAACCCAACTTTGCTTACGTCCAGGTGGCGCTTTTAAACCGAAAGACCCGATGATCTTTTGTTTTCATCTGAAGAGAATCGATATCCACTTCGTATCCGATATTCCGGTTTATTAAAGGAAGCAGTTGAGACCTTTTTATAACTTTTAGCGATGATAAGAAGCTTTACCGAATTTCGGTGTTGTTTTCGTGATACAGGTCAGGGTTGTTTTGTCAATATATTATCTAAAAGGGAAGTTTGCCGGCAGCATACATATGTCTACAAATAAATTCGCGAACTAAAGCTCTTTTGTGTTGCCCCATGAACGCGTTTAATATTCTAAAAGCCAATATAAAAACCGAACTAAATTTTTATATCAAATGCGATATGATAATACTACATTATTCATATGTATGGAACAGTAAACAAACTCTTCATTTTTAAAATGGCGGAATTTCTAAACTGCCCTCCTGCTTGTTTCCCCAATTTATAAAATTAAAATTTTGCGAAATAACTACAAAATCGACACTTTTAAAGTAAATACTCTTGTTTCCGGTTTGGAGTCTTGGAGAGAAAGATGACCATCACAACCACAAAATACAGAACACCAAACCTCAGGCAGAGCTGTTTGTTAAAACTTCAATTATATTGTATTGATCTCAGAATCCGGATCAGCGCTTTTAATCATCCATTGCATTGTAAAGGTTGTGCGGCCTGAAGGCCGCACTAAGGATGGAGAATCCAGGCTCAAAAGTTGGTGACGCAACAATAATATCGTCCAGATACACGAAAGCTTCCTCTTTATGCAATACTGAACCCAAGCTGTGTTCCATAGCGCGCTGCAATGTTTGAGGCGAATTAGATAACGCAAAATTCAAAAAGTCCTTTGCCCGGTACACAAAAAGCAGTTTTAGGCCGCGAAGACCCTTCCAAGGGTATTTGCCAAAAAGCTTTCTTAAGATCAATAGATGATCTATTGATAAAGATCAATAGATCAATATTTAAAATGCTGTCAGTGCGGGGGAGGGGGTAACTATCCTTGACAGTCAGGGAGTTTAGTTTACGCCCGTCAAAACAAGTTTTCAATTCCCCGTTCTTTTTCTTTACCAATAATAAGGGGGATGACCATGGCGAATTAGATTCTTGTATAACCCCACCTGCTAACATTTCGTCAATTTCTTTATGTAGTTTTGCCTGTAAAGCAGGGCTCAATGGATATTGTCTTTGTTTAATAGGTTTTGCATTTTTAGTGTCAATGGTATGTTGTACGCCGCGCGCACAACCTAATTCTCCGGTAGCTAAACTTTCAAATTTTTTAATTACGGCATGCATCTGTTTCTCTTGCTTAGAATTAAGAACCGCGAAATCTGAAATACCTTGAGTAGTCGCAATTTTGCTAACATTCGGAGTTTTCCACAAAAATTCATTAAAATCTAATGATTTTAATGAATCTAAATGTCTGACAAAAACAACACCTAAAATACACTCGTTTGCTAATTGATGTAACCATTTACCCCAATCTACCATATCATAAACTTGTTTTGGGCTATGTTGTTTTAATTGTCTAATTTCCGCACACTTCCTCTCCAACGCCCACGACTTCTGCCGCGCGACACAACACGATTCTGAAGTCTTAAATTGTTCATCGAAACTTCGATTGGGGCTTTGACTAAATTGTGGTCGCTTCCCCCCGAAATTGAAACGACCTGTTCCTCGTTTTTTGAATCTAAAGGAGTTGTTGAGTGGTTAGATGGTGTGCATTTACACAGTTTTGTCTTAGAATATTTTTAGCACCACAACCATAGCAAAAAATACCCCGCTTTTCTTTCCTACACTCGCGGTGGGAATGTCCTGATTGTTCGGAATTCCAACACACAAAAACCGAGGAGAAACTTGAAGGTCCACTATTTGCTGATTGATAGGGGATAGGAATCCGGGCGAGGTTTCACTGATTCTGGCCATGTTAGGCCAGAAATCCCGCAACATGGAATCTCTTTTTGATGATAAGGCTGGGCAGTGACATAGCACATGCTCAGGTGTTTCATCTGCTTCGTTGCATCCTCGACATACAGGGCTGTCTACGACGCCCATTGTGTTTAGATGTTGGTTTAATCTGCAGTGACCAGTTAATATCCCTGCAATTGCCGTAGATTGACTCTGGATAACTTCAGATAGTATTTGGAATGCTTACTTGAGGGTGCTCTTATGGCCGCCTTCGCTTGTTTGCATTCAGTCTTTTTTTCCCATCTGTTGGAATGCAGATTTAGGATGTATTGTTTTAGGAGAGTATCAAAGGTTTTTACAGATGGCGCGATCATCGGAAGGCTGCTTGAACCGTTTTTCGCCAGCGAATCTGCTTTTTTGTTATCCTCGTTGCCTTGGTGACCCTTAACCCAGCGCAGGGTAAGATCATTGTTTGGAGTTGATATCTCGTTCAGTGTCTGCATGCATTCAAGCAGAAGGCCGGAAGTGATCTTGTGACCCCTAAGCGCCACAAGAGCAGCTCTACTGTCTGTAGATATCTGTATGTTTTTGTTGCGCATACTTTTGTCTTTAACAGTATGCCCATAAGTTCAGCCTGGAAGATGGAGGCATATTTGCCTAGCGGTATGCTCATGTTTATCTCAAGTTCGACGGATGATATTCCTGCACCTGAGCCAGCATTGTAGCATTGTAATCGTAGGTTTCTGTTGGTTCCAGCAGAACATTATATTTCCTGCTGAATATATGTTTAGGGTGAATTCTGTCGGGCTCCATGCGCAATAGAGGCACTCCTGTTGAGTAGTCCGCTAGAATCCGCATGTGCCCCACAGTTATCCGCCTATCTTTCCACAGCCGCCAGCTGCGCAGTCTCAGAGCAGCCCTAACCGCGATCTCCTGCACATGAAGATCAAGTGGAGGGAGGCAGAGAAGAGTCTCCAGTGCCGCAGTTGGAGCCGTGCGCATCACCCCAGCTACAGCCAGACAGATCACTCTCTGGAGCCGGTGTAAGGAGGCTGCTGTTGTCACCTGCTTGGTTCTGGGCCACCAAACAAGCGCTCCGTAGCAGAACATGGGTCTGACGATCCTAGGGGAGAGACCCCAGGACTGTCCTACCGCTCTTCGGCACTGCCAGAAGGCTATTCCCGCTTTTCTGAGCTTGATTTCTAAATATTTTCCCCAGTTTAGCTTTTTGTCAAGTGTTATGCCCAGATACTTGACCTCATCCGCCAATTACAGGGGAGTCCCCATTAAACTAGGCATTTTCATGCCCCGTAGTTTCCTTTTGTTGATGAATAGAACAAGCTTGTGTCTTAGTCGGATTCTCTAGTATTTTGAGAGCATTTTGCATTTGCATGCATACTGTGTTCTCAAATTTCCCAGTAAGCAGTATGGTGATATCATCTGCGTAACCTATGGTATAAAATCCCTTCTAGTTTAGGCATTGGATAAGGCTGTCAACTACCATGTTTCATAGCAGTGGAGAGAGTACTCCGCCTTGAGGACAGCCCTTAACGACAATGCCTTTAACTCACCTCTACAGCTCTTCACTTCAGTATGAACTGATCCATTTTGCAATGGTCGTGGGAACCCCGAATCGGCGTAGTGCTGAATTTATGCTATTGAAGGTAGCCTTATCAAAGGCCCCTTCGATATCGATAAACGCTCTTAGGGTGGACTCTTTGTAGTCCAGCAATCTTTCGATTGCCATATCTCTGATTACCAAAGAGATAAACAGCATAAAAGTTCGTCTGACACTTAAAGGGCTCTCTATCTCAAAGAAGAGGTTACCAAAGCATCTGGTAACTTCTGACTCCACATCAGAGTCTAACTTTTTCCAAGGATAAACTAAGTTAAATTTCCCATGCACGAAGAAAGTTTTTAAGTCAATCTCTACAAACTTTGATGGAGAACTGAAGCTCTTTGAACTTGGAAGTGAACTGCACACTGTGGGATACCACGCACACCCTGGTGTTATTGTAGAGTTATGCAGCAAAATCACTGGAGTTTTCAGCTTATGAGCTGCGCTTCACTTGGGCACCTAACCCACGTCAATCTTTTCTTTCAGGGTTCTGCTCTCGTCTCAGACAATGTAGTATTTAGACCATGTAGCTTTATTTTGAGACAGTACTAACGTAGTTTATTTTATTGCAGGTTTTGCGATGTCCTTCCACGTGCATTCGTCACGAAATGCCTACCACGACTGGTTGTTGTGTTAAATTGAGTAAGTAGTAAATTAAAAACAAAGCTCTCGGACGCCACTCGAATGCATTTTGTAGTTTTATTATTCGTGCAGGCTTGATATTAAAAGCGAAATTGTTATTGTTAAATTATTTAAAGATAAAAGTTTTACAACTTAAAGTTGTGTTTGCGATGTTAAAATTGTTAATTTATGGATGTTATATTCAAATTTTGGTTGATTTGGATCTTTTGTGTGCGTCTCAAATTTTATGTATAAACTTTCTAACAAGTTAAATTAAGTTTTCTAAAATTAAGACATAAACGACGATCTTTCTCCAAGCTACGTCAAGATATGTAATATGTAATGTTTGATGTTTTAACTTTTGTTGTTAAAATTAACATGCAATCGACTGCAATGATAATTATTGTTCGGCTTCTTCGTACCACGTAGTGTTTAGCCGCCATTAAATATTATCCGTTTGAAGTTATTAATTGCAATTTATTTCTTGTATCGTTTCGAGTATCTCGAATAGGTTGCATAGTTTCTGCTAATTTCATTGTTTACTTAATATCGTTTGGCCCACTTCCAAAACTTTGTTTTTCGAAACGCTTTATTTATTATTGGTCCTTCGAACCGGATTCGCATTATCCACGTACCTACAACTTCTTTGATGGAAAAAATGCTATTTAAATGAAAGTCTATTGGATTTCGTATTCCCACATCTGAGCTGAGTCGCATGTCAGCAATGCAGCATAAAATTTAGATATAAGTTCACCGATTCTGTGCTGCTGTCGACATTTTCGATTCCGAAGAAGCAGACATTAACATTAGCGGCACGTAGCAGTAAAAATTGCTACGTTGGGTTTGCTGCGAAGGGTTGCCTGTTTTTCTCCTTCGATCTTTTTGCTTTTTTGTGTAGGATGCCACATCTAACCTATTTTAGACCAAAGACAGAAAGCCGTCGCATTATTTGCTTCGCTGCTTCACAGTTTTGTTCCTATTATTATCCAACGGTTTATTTATGAATTCACGTTTTTTTTCTTACGTCACTTCTCTCCTCTCCGACACCCAGAGGGTCGGTGTTTCGCGTTTTCCTCCTTCCTCAGTTTACTAATCGAATGCGATTAATAAATAATACCTCGTCAATTATGTAACGGAAGTAATGCATTATTTATGCATAATTAATGATAAAACTTTAAATGAACTCTCTTTGGGATTAGACATAAAATTTCTCTCCGACTTTGTTTACTCAACTAAAAATAGACAGGGTCGGACCGGCGGAACTGTGAAAATCGTATTCTTCAACGCTCAAAACGTTACATCGGATCTTTTACCGTCATTATCCACGTTAACGAGCGGTGGTCGATAATTAATCGATTTATTCCACAGTTTGTAAAGGTATAATTTATGAAATCAAATGAAAACCTATTGGACTTCTGGAAAGGACGGACTTGATCGATTTTATCGAAACGTATTTTTGCCATTAAGTGGAAACGTTGTTGGAGTGTAGCTGCAGATGCAAATCCGGAAGTAAGCCTAAGCTAACTCTTGAAGATCTATCCGGTTGTCCTGTAAGTTGAAATTTGAAACCGTCTATTGTTGGAAATCCTTACAGTTATTTTGCGAGTATAGTTTGAGTGTAAATAATTTGCATTAATTTGATTATGTAACGAGTCGTGAAGGGTATGATGGTTAGTTAGTGGAAAACGTTTGTTTGTTGGAAAGTTTGGAGTTAACACTTTATGGACGGACGAACTCCGACTTCAAATGTATTTTTATTGCGAATTCAATAGATACAAATTCAGATGGAGATATGAATTACTATGCAGTTAACGGGCACCACAAACTTCAAACTTTTGCTATTTCAAGTTGTACAACAAACCAAGGTAGTTCAATTTTTTGCCCTCAAGTATATTTGCGAGATTTATTGTAGTTTACTGAATGCATTGCTTTGTTTATCGTAATGGAGTGGTAGTTTGCTCCGGTAATGTAATTTATCCCCACATCAAGAAAGTTTTTCAGCTCTGCTACCAACTGTAGTAAGTCAGATGAGAGATAATTAAGAGATTTGCCACGAGCAAACAATTATTATCGCGCTTGATTCACCCTGTATGACGCTCTTCGTATTTCTTTTAAACTGAGCGTTTAAAAACAGAAACTCGCCTTAATTTTTTTATCGCCGCCTGACAAATAGGACCAAAAGAAAAACGACGACAGTTTAATTTAACGAAAGTAATTATAAATATTGTTTCTTTGAGGTCTCTAAAGAACCTTTCTTTAACTACCCCAAGGGTTGTGGCTAATTTCCACGCAGTAACCTAGTGCAACTTAAGTGCTTCGCGTAAATTACGCAAAATATTTTCTAACTGCCCTTAACGAATTTTGTTTCCTTATTCCACCATATCTACCGGTTATTGTCGACCTTAATTTTGATTAAAATTCATCCCGAATGCCAAATTTTATTAGGACAAACTAAAAGGAAAATAAGTTGATTTTACGAGCTTTGTTTTGATGTAGAAAGTTGAAAATTTTGTCAAGTACGTTCTTAGTTTTTCCAAACTAATAAAAAAATTTCCTACGTCTGAAGGATGTAATAAAAGTGCTCCAGGATTTTAACGCGAAAGCGGAACGGGGAAAAGTGAACTGGTAACTTTTATGGAAATTCGACGACTATGGAAACGGATAAACAAATATTTGGAGTAATTTAACCTACCGCAATCGAGAACAACTTTGCACGTTCACAAAATTAATTGCGCCGAGGTAGCAGCGAGTTTTGTTCTTAATCGATCTAATTTCTACCGTAGGCGTGAAGACGTCCTTTAGACCGCTACACCTATATGTGTGTGTCTATTGTGTCAACGCCATCTATTGATATTTTATCGAAGCAGTTTTAACTTACACGATGTAAAGTTGAATGGCTTTCGACTCCTTTGGGGACTTCATTTATATGCATTTCAATTTTCTTTTGTAGTCGAACTGCCAATTTTCGTTAAGATTGCTATTTGAATGAATTTTAACATGTAAAAGTGTTTCGAGCGAAACTTGTGTGTGAAATTATCAAAAAATGAAAATGTTATGTTTGGCAAACGTATGGACTGAAAGGTTGGAATTTGAACGAGTTCGGGGGCTTCTAAGAGTCTCGAAAGGCCATTCGGCCTTGTAGGGGAAGAAGCTTGAGATATGCTGAGCGAGCTCACACCACACCATCCGAAATTGCAACGCTTTGCTAAAACCTCGAACCCTAAAAACTTACAAACGATGCGAACGTCTTAGTATTAAATTATTGACGAAATAAATCTTTCTACAAATTAATTTGCCCCGATATGTGTATGCATTTTTGCTCAAGTTGTTTATTTTTCTGGTGTCGTGTTGTAACTCAAATTATCCTCTAATTACAAGAGCGAGCAAGGTAAAGATTCTTTTTACTCGGTAAATGAAGCCCTTGTTCGTATAATTAAACCGGAAGACTTTTTATTCGTTGGATCTAAACTACGTCCACCCTTTGTTGGTCTATTTTTCTATTCGGCTTTGTTGTTTTTAATCTTAAACAGTTTTGAGATTGAGGCGTAATAAGTGTGGAGGACACTTCCGGAACGAACTCACTTTAGCTTATTAAAAAGGATAAGAATTCCGCCTCCGGGGTATAAACAAAGCGAGATAAATGTTTTCTTATTTAGATAAATTAAATTAAAAAATTTTTAAACTTTTCTTTTTAAATTTTATAATTATATAAACTTTATAATGACAAAACCGAATTTTAAAGGCCGGGAAAGCTGTTCTGCTAAGCACAGATAAATTTTTACCGGAGTAATTCTCGCGCTAAGCAGCTAACGCTTAAAAATGTAAAGATTTCCACTTTCGTCCGCAAAAGTAGTTACCTACTTTAGTCATTGATCTGAGAGGATAACGTCGACGATTATTTGCCATGATTCCCAAAATTTCTCTAGAAAACTAATAATTCCTACGTTTTTAAGGTTACGAAACAATGATTAATTATATTTGATGACTAATGTATTGTCGTGTTTCGAAACCATAAAAAAAATTGTTTTGTAAAATAATTTTAAAGTTTGAATTTGTTTTATTGTTTATTTGTATCATATTGTGTAAAATAGTTAAATTTTAGCTGTAAATAAGGTGGGAGAAATATAAAGTGAAGAGAATGGGGCTTGAAGGTTATACAAGACACTTGGGCTGAGGCCTTCGCCTCGAATAGACGAACGGATGTTTGTTATTCCCGCAATTTTAATAAAAGTTGTTGTTTTTTTATGTAATTAATAAAGTGCAGTTCAAATAAAAAAAAAAGGAAAAGTTGAAGAATTTGTGATAATTTTTGGTTGATGTGTAAAATTACGTCGCAGCAAATTTGTTTGATCAGACGCCAGCTGCAATACCACATGCGCTTGCAAGGCCGCACATTACAAGAGCTCATAGCTATCAAATAATGAATGTACACCGAGCAAAGAAGAATAATTTAAGATTGAGCAAAATTTTATAGATTTGTATAGCTCGGGGTCATCTCAGTATGATGAGTCATACATGATAACATCGCTGTCATTCAAATATTGTTTAGTTTGCAGTCTAGAAATGTATAGAAATTCTATGGAAGTTTCTGGAAAGCTGCATTTAGGTATAAATACAGATGATTTTCGGTGACGATGAATTCCAGTTTGAACTTACAAATGTTAACATAAATAAAGTGTAAATAATAGTGAAGTGATAAACAATATACCAAGTGTTTGAATAAATCTAGACTTATCGCTAAAGAATTGTAGTGTAATTTAGTATTAGTGTTAATCTTAGTGTAGTATTATTAACCGTATCTGTATAGATTTGCTGTAGCCCTTTAGAAATAAACTAACCTTTTAATTTTTGTTACAATAATATATTATTATTTAAGGACAGTAGATTGGTTACCATGGTTACCAAGACATTTTAGTCTTAATTTTATATCTTGGATATCGGCATAAACCAATGGAACTTCAGAAAATTACCAAGATTATTAAATTTTACACATAGCGAACTCCTGAACTCTTTCAGGTCATGGTGTACTATTCTATACCTCCCAGACCTCCCGATCACAGAAAGTGTGGGTATTTTGTGACTAATTTTATTAATTTGCACAATTTCTGCATAAAAATATTTGTGTGTCGCGGTAATACACACTTCGGAGGGGAGGGGGATATAATATTAGTTTTATTTCTATTATTGTTATTACATTTAAGTAGGAGGGCTATGAGAGAACCAAACCACTTTTTAAATTCTAACTCTAAATTTGATGAATCGAATTGAATTTGAAAAATGGTCTGGTTCTCTCTTGGCCTCTTTACTGTTTTAATGTAGTAGTAATCTTTAATATTGAAATTAGGATTTAATTATAAAATTAAATAATCTGACGAAAAGTTTAATTTTTACCGGTGAGCAAAAAATAAAATTTATTCCTTGTTTAAATATTACTAAAATAATTTTTATATTTATAATGAAATGTAGATTTTTAGTACAAAATTGTTAAGATCTGACATGTTGAGATTTTTTTAAATCATACGGAGGTCAACTGCACAATGTAATATAACTGAAAATTGCTAACTAGACACAAAATTCTGGCATCCACGTCTCAACATTTCTTTGATTTTTTGGGAGATACTTTGTAAGTCTACAATATTAGAATAATCAAACTTAACAAAATGTTAAAAAAATAAAATTTTTAACTGTTAAGTAAATATTACATACTACAAAGAAACATAATATTTAAAGAAACTAAAATGACACTAATTCACATTTAACAGGATTGAACTTAGAATATTTGAATAAACAAGAAAATAGAATTCTGAAATAAAAAATCTTATGTCTCTGCTTCAACCCCATTTAATGGGGATTTAGGTTTCATATTCATTTACTTAACCTAAAATTTCATTTAGACACATGACGTCGTTTAGTTTGATTATTTGGTAAGCGCAACATTTAAAGTTTGGTTAATTTCTTGATTTTTTAAATTTTTTCAATTTTTTGGTATATTTGCTCTCACTTCTTGTTATTTTTACTGTTATACATGACTGATGATCGCAAATAATCGTGAAATAAGGGCCTTTATATTATGTTACAGAGTTTTTTGTTTTTTATTTTAGTTTCTTTAAATTTGTAGTATGTAATATTTACTTAACAGTTAAAAATTTTCTTTTTTTAACATTTTGTTAAGTTTGATTATTTTAACATCACATACTACTAAATACCACAAAAATACTTAAAAAATTCTATAAGTTATTTTCTATTCTACAATATTAGACTTTTAATTATTAATTATTTAATTTTTAACTGTACATTAAAAATGTCGAGTTCGCTTCTTCGCGTCTTAAAGAATCCTAATGATGCAAAATGGCGATCGTGAAATGTCTTAGACCGCGCATCGGGGGGTCTGGAATTTCATTGTATTTTTCAAGCTTTCCGGAATTGAAAGTGCTGTATCTGATGTTTTCGTTGCATTCTTAATTTTTTTTGAATTATTGATAGTAGAGAGGCAACCAGAGCTGTTGAAATTCTATTCTCATTCTCAACAGTCAAGTTCTAATTTGATTAATCGAAGTAATTGGTGATTGGCGGTTTGCTGCTTAATTTCATGCAACGATTAATTAAATCTTTAACCGTGGTGATGATGATTATTGAAAGCAAAAATAATATGTAAGGTCGATTGGAGCGCGTCCGGCCCTGGTCGGAGAGGAAGTAAAAATTCTTTCAAGTGTTGAAGTATCAAATAGGAAGAACAAGTTAGGAAACACCTTTGACATATACAACTGTTTGAATGAAAACAAGAAAATGAAATTCCCGACTGGAAAAACGAATAAAAGTTTAGCATTGGAAAACTTATTGTGAAATTCAAGTAACATAGACAGACAATCGAAGGAAGTATTCGCAGAAAGTCGTCGTCGTCACAAGGAGAAAGGAACGAAAGAGCGAGCATAGAAATTGGGTAAAGGTTTGGAGAGCTTTTTGAAAGAAAAAGCTCCGAGTTTTACAGTAACCTTTTCGTCCTGGGTTAGGTTATTGGATACATCAACTGTTTACAACTTAGCGCGACTGATCTTATAAATTGCCTTTTAGACTAAACTATGAGATCCCTCTGGAAAAAGGTCAAAGTTTTTAAAAACTAAATTACCTTCGTTTCCTGTTTAGTTCTGTAAAATAATTGAATTTGCGTCGTTTGAGCTTTTTAAAATTAATTTAAAGAGCAAAGTTGCACACACACACATTAAGCGACACCGATCGAGTTTTAGCAGCGAAACTTGGAGAGACTCTTAGCAAAACTATTAGTGGAGCTTATTGGGGGCACGTGTTGCCTTCGAGCTCCAACTTCCGTTTTGTTATGAGAGCTTTCATTTAGCACACTGTTAGCACGAAAGACTTAATTTTATCTAAAAAAGCACACATTACTGGAGTGCTCTAGATTTTTTGTTATCAAACAGTTGTATCATCTTCAAAGGACATAAATATAAAGAAAATCATAAAAAATTGAATTTCCCTTTGTTTGGCTGAAAGCTTCATTTTCCATTTGTGATATTTTTTTGAAACGTATTTGTGTTTTTTCTATGGTTTAGATTTCGTTTCGTTATAAAGGGTTGAAGAGGATCAAATTGGTTGTTGTTTGTCTTTATGTAACCCAATAGAAGAGATTTATGTTTTCATGTATGATATCAAGATAAACCCATTTGTTTTCTTTTATTCGACCGAATTTTATAAAAAACATGAAATCATTTCACTAAAAATATCTCGGATAATCAAGTCACATTTTCTTCGGTCCGCCCGCTTGCCATTCTTTTTGCGCCCGATAATAATTCGAATTTTAAATTTTTGCATAGTATACACACTTCCTAGACATATATTTCGTACAATAGTATTTCGAAGCACATATTTCAATTTCAGAAGCTGGTTTATTTGATTGCATGTATAAGAATTCCAAGTTTATCTTTGAAAGCATCCGTTTGCTCCAAAAGCTTCGCTATTCATCACGAGCGTTCGCCAGAATAGCGGGATATCGCTTGTTGTCGCCTGACATATGAACTGACGATATAAATACTTCTTTTCTTTCCTATAAAAAAGAATTATTTGATTTATTTTTAATTATTATTCCGTTTCCTACCGAAAATGTTTATCGCTTGGCACACAAATCGCTGCGTTCACCAACTCAAACTTTGCCGAAATTTTTCAACACAATGCTTTTCTACAGCTTAAAACTTTCAACCAAATTCTTCTTTTATTTTTATAATCCCTCCGAAAATAAACAAGTTATGATGATGTTTGGCTACAACGCAGCGCCGTTTTTTTTTCAAACGAGGATTTTAACGCTTCCTTCACGTTTACGCGAAAATGATACATCCCACGGTTAAAATGTGCAAGAACGAAATTATAGAGCTTAAAGTTTTACACAACTTTTATTAAAAGCATTTTTTGATAAATTCAGCGGTTTAAGTGTTATCGTTATTTTACTACCACTCCTTTTCTTTCTTTTTCTTTAAAATTACTTGAAACATTTTGTTTATTATTTTAAATCCAACAAAATTTACTAATGTCGCTTAGAATCAAGCTTTTTTGTATAATAATAGCAAAGAGTGTCCTGGGGGGTATTCCATACCCCCCAGACCCCCCGGATTATACCTGTTTAAATTATCCGATTATAGCTATATGCCAGTCGTGAATGGATTAACGAGACGATTTCAATAGTGAACTTACTATAGTCTTCTTTCACTGGTACGAAATTTGAAAAATTACTATTATAGTTAGCTAGCTTTGATATTTAACCATCCGGAGAGTGCAGGTGCAAAACTCGTTCACAAGTTTTTAAACGAAAAAAAAAAATCAGGGCCGGCTAGATGTAAAAAAACTAATTTTTTTGTGTACCTTAAACAAATGATTTCTGCTCGAACGTCAGCCATCCTCAGGCTGCTCCAACGTAGCACTGCACTCGGCAGAATTCCACAGCCGCAAACTTGCCGGATTTACAGCTAACATTTCTTGAAGTTAAGTTGAGCTGAGCTTCGTTTAAACAGGTCACCTGGGCTCATAACCTGATAAAAAAGAACATTTTTCATCTTTTCACCACTGTGATTCAGCTCAACTTCGAATAAACGATCGAATAATTCGGAATAGTGGTAATTGGGCCACTCTTTGAGTGTTTTACAGTTTTTCTCTCAATTACTGGTTTATTACTGGTACCCTAAACAAATGAAGAAATACACCAGATTTCTGCTCGAACGTCAGCCATCCTCAGGCCGCTCTAACGTAATAAAGAGCAAAGAGTGCACTCGGCAGAATTCCACACTAGCAAACTTGCCGGATTTACAGCTAACATTTCTTGAAGTTAAGTTGAGCTGTGCTTTGGTTAAACAGGTCACCTGGGCTCATAACCTGATAAAAATAACATTTTTCGTTCTTCTTTCGCGTTGTTCCAGCTCAACTTGAAATAAACGAGCGAATAGTTCGGAATAGTGGTAATTGGCCCACTCTTTGAGTGTTTTACAGTTTTTCTTACAATTACTGGTTTCAATTCAATACAATTACTGGAAAATATCATCAGGGCTCCGGTTTAATTAGTATTTTATAAATCGTGAATTTCTAGAATCTACCGATAACTGTAACGCGGATAAATTTTACTTTCACTCAAAACAAATTTTTTATGTGCCCTAAACAAATGATTAAAAAACGAGTGAGAGAACCTTACAGTACTCGTATATGATGTGTAACATCTGACATCTCACATTGGTAGTAAGCAACATTATTATTTGAAATAATTAATTATAAATCATTTAAAAATCTCAAAGTAGGTGGAACGGCATTATGTTACCAGCAACCCCAATCTGTATCGGATAATAATTTTATTAGATGAACCCTCACGGCGTAGTGCGTATGTGCATGAAACATAATTACTTCATTCGGTATTCGCGAGTTCGAACCTCACGTCGGATAAAGTTTTTTTAATGGCATTTTATAATACAAATGATGTCTATGTATTCCGATAAAATAATTTTGGCGCTCATTAGTTAAATCAAATAGCGCGCGCTTTTCTGGCTTCCTGTTACACATTTTCGTTCCATTTCACAAAATTACTCCCATAAGCGAGCGGAAAGATGTTACACATCAAAAAAACAAATGAAGAAATACACCAAATTTCTGCTCGAACTTCAGCCATCCTCAGGCCGCTCTAACGTAATAAAGAGCAAAGAGTGCATTCGGCAGAATTCCACACCTGCAAACTTGCCGGATTTACAGCTAACATTTCTTGAAGTTAAGTTGAGCTGTGCTTTGTTTAAACAGGTAGCCTGGGCTCATAACCTGATAAAAAAGAAAGTTTTTCATCTTTTTATCACTGTGATTCAGCTCAACTTCGAATAAACGACCGAATAATTCGGAATAGTGGTAATTGGGCCACTCTTTGAGTGTTTTACAGTTTTTCTCTCAATTACTGGTTTATTACTGGTACCCTAAATAAATGAAGAAATACACCAGATTTCTGCTTGAACGTCAGCCGTCCTCAGGCCGCTCTAATGTAATAAAGAGCAAAGAGTGCACTCGGCAGAATTCCACACCAGCAAACTTGCCGGATTTATAGCTAACATTTCTTGAAGTTAAGTTGAGCTGAGCTTCGTTTAAACAGGCCACCTGGGCTCATAACCTGATAAAAGTAACATTTTTCGGCCTTTCTTCGCGTTGCTCTCCAGCTCAACTCAAATAAACGACCGAATCGTTCGGAATAGTGATAATTGGGCCACTCTGTGTTTTACAGTTTTTCTCACAATTACTGGTTTATTTTTTTAATCGCGAGATTATAAGAAATAATATTTTTTTGTAATATATGAAATTTTTTTTTTAATAACGGAGTTATTTGAAGTAAATTGAAAAATTGAATTCGATTAACTTAACCGTTTTACATTTTAACTTGAGAGCGGTAAATCCTGCGATTACAATAATTTACAGAATTTTGTTTGAAGCTGAATTTGTATTGTTTCGAATGAAAAATTCGATAATTTTTATTTATTTCTTATTGAAATAATAATTTTAGCTAGAATTTTTGGATTAAATGAATAGTAACGAAGTTATTTTGCGGGAGACTTGGCAATTTGTTTCGATTCAGTGCATTTTGTGAACAAATCAGGTTTTTTCAAATTTATGCGAAAACGATACGTCTTATGGTTAAAATGTATGAGAACAAAATTATAGAGAATAAGATTATACAAAACCTTCGTTTAAACATTTTTTTTATAAAGTGAATAATAGCGAAGTTATTTGAAAATGAACTGAAAAATTGCGTTCATCAACAATCGCCCAATTTTTTATTCGTTCCTTCGTAACTGCAATGTTCCAGAGGAAAATTTTTTCTAATTAATTTAATAGTAATAAAGGAAACGGCGAAATCGGTTTTTCAAATTTATGCGAAAACAATATTGTAAATTTTTATAACCAAACTTGGAGAAAATAAAATTTTGCGAAACTTTTGTTTTTTCTAAAGTGAATAATAACGGAGTTATTTGGTAAAAAAGATGAAAAATTTGATTTACGAATCTACCAATTTTTTATTCCATTCTTTCATAACTCTTTTATTCGTAAACGAATTTTGAAATTTAGAAAATAATTTAATTTATGAATTGGATTAGTAATAATAGTAATAATTATTTTTTTAGTCGAAAAAAATTTTTTTGGAGATTTTTTAAGCTGATTATAGAATTAATTTTAACTTTTGAATAAAACAGAAAGTTAAATTAAATTATTTATGAAGAAGAAAAAACAAATTTTGTTTCTTTTAATTTCTTTCCATTTTCGTATTTACAAATTAGTGAAGTAATTAAATAAATTTTTATGAAATAACATTTTGTAAAAACATCAAACGTAATTCAAGTCAAATATTATGTTTGACTTGTAAAATTTTTGAAAAATTTTAAGTAAATATTTGATTTTGTTGAAATTGTAACTGTAGAGGATAATTTATTGGTTTATTTAAAGGTAAGCACGGTTTATCTATGCAAATTATTTTTTCGTTTGCTGTTGTCAGGTTTAAATTTAGGAGCGAATTTTTGAAATTGCTTGAGCCAATATTTTTACTTTAAATTGCATCAGGGTTAATTATGTACCTATCTAGCCCTGAGTTTTAATTAATCCTGCCATGTTCGAACGCGATTCTACAGGGTGATGGCGTAATATTGTCGACGTCGATATTTATAAATAGGCACCGCTTAACTTTTGTGGTTGTTATCAAAATCAATCTTGCGTTTGATTGGATCTAACAAGTAAAGTTAGACAAATCCACAAAGACGACTTAATGGCCATGTCAGTGACAGATTCGCTAACCGAATTCGCTGCTTGCAAGTTGTTACTTTATATTCATAAGCGGATGTTTTTGTTGTAAATTCGATTGTTTTAAATTCTTTTTTAAACTTTTCCTGTTGGCAGACTTTTTTATACGCTCAACTTCTTGTCGATTTGATAAGCGTAAAATTCCTTTGCATAATTGAACGTTACAACTTTTCTCCCTGAAATATTTCGTGTATGTTTTTTAATTTTCCTGCGTATCGTATGATAAGTAGAACCTTGCTTTGCATTTTCAAGTTTAGATATGAAATTCTTCGGTGATTACATTTTTTTTTTTAGAAAAAAACACGCGTGTATTGCGTAACCCGATGTTATCTACAATCAAACCAAAAGTTTTACGCAAGAGGATGCAAGTGATGGAGACGAATCCAGATACCTTTTGATGTTTTCCGCAGACTAAGATCTTTGATATGGAACATATAAATCCCATAAAAAGGTAGTAGAGGATTTGGTTCTCTTTTGTTATTTGTACCTCTTCTAGTGCACTTAATAAGTATGTTTATTAAGGTAATGCGAAGGCACTTTAGTTAACCTACCAGCGCTTATAGAACTTAAAAGCTACGGAATAAATCATTCGAGACATTAGAATTTAATCTGACTGTTCACGTAGCTCAAGTGCATTAGCGTCATATACGTAAACTATAATTTATACGTCTGCGAGTACGTAACAATTTCGCAAATTTGTTTATTCTAGACAATTTCACATCAAAAATTGATTTGTCTTCGAAACTCAAAGTTCCACTTTGATTTAAAATTAAGTGGTTATTTCGTTTGATTAATTAAACAAGCAGCGAGCACGTTTCGCAGATTTCGGGTTAAACTCGTCAGTTCATTAGGGTAAAATGTTCGTTCGTTGAACCGCCACAAATTTTATGCCAACCAAGAAATTTTGGCGTTATTACATTTTGATTCGAAAATTTATTAGCCACGGTCGTTTTGTCTCTTCTTACGAGTTATAAATATTTAAAGCCGACGTGAATATTTTGAGTATTCCTCGAGTATTCCAGTCTCGAGTATTGTTAGGTATGCTGCACATGCACTTAAAAGTTTTACCAGGACTTGGTTAAATTGCGTGATTTGTCTTTCTGCGCTACCAGGGATGGTCGCGGGATGGAGGTGACAACGGAAGCCATTAACATATTTAGCTCCCGCAGGACGAAACGAAGCTATCGACCATTTTTTAGACTTTATTGCACTATTAACAATGTTTTAACGTGGAAGAGTAGCGAATATCCATAATTTATATAACTTTTGATGCGAGTAAACTGTAAATAACATTTAAAGTCCTAAGTGCTCATTTTGAACTTCCAGCCAACTAATTTTATGTGTGTATAGCTATAGCTAGTATATGTATTCCCAGTAATGCAAAGTAAGCAGAGCTAAATTACAAGAATCAGTAAGGCGCATTGCAATTACGTAAAAACAAACTTGGTGCAGCCTCTTAGCGTAATCCTATTCAAGAAACTTGCATAGCTAACTGGAGAGAATTAAGCAACTTAAAATATTTCTCAGTTGAATTAATTGTCCGTGCTCTCCGTCTATTTGCCGGGGATTTCGATGGAGGGCAGGTAGTAGAGGAGGCTCGCACGCCAATGCACTAGAAATGTTGGTAGTCTTGACCTAGGCAATGACGCAGGTAGGGGCGGGAAGAAGGGAATTTTAGCGGAATTAACGCAAAAAGAATATAAATCACGGTTAGTAATTTAGAATAATATAACCTCCCACTAATTTGCAGTAATGCATGCACTGTTTGTAGATAGGATAATTTATGGGCACACGGAGCGACCAATCGATGTGGTGAACGAGGTCCACTATTGCCGATAAGTCCGAGCGGGTAAATTTGCAGAAGCCTCTGGTGATGTAGCGGTGATGGAGAATCTCCCTAAATGCAAATAGCTCAACTTAATCGTTGTACTGCTTTGGCAACAAACAATCATTGATTAAAAAAGGACCTTCTCGTCATAAAAGAAGCAATCGACTTAATTGCATTGTCCTTGCCGCTATTTAGAAGATTAAATTTGGGCCCGATTATAATAAAATGGAAATATTTGCAATATGGAATATTTCAACACCCTTAACGAAGTATCCTCATCTATGACCTACATAGTGGTACGACATAATTTACTTGCGTTCTCAACTCCGGATATTAATTTTTGGCGAACTTACTTGGCCATGAAGTTTTACGACGAATTTCAATATTTCGTAAATCATCGACGTGAATTCAGACAAAATTGTTTTTATTTATTTTGTTTCCAAATAACATATTTTCTATAAAAACTTTTTAAAAAGTTAGTTTTTGTAGTTTATTAGATTACTGATTACATACTTAGTTTTATTTACTGCAAGATTGATTTTTTATATACATATCTCGATTGAGCACACGAGAGTCTGGCTATTCACCAAGCAAAGGGGTTTTTCGTATCTCGACATATTTATAACTCACATTTTTTAACCCCTATTTACAATATTTATGAAAAATCTCTGAAGATACGTATTGATCCGATTTCAAAATGTACTTTTCCTAAGGGGATGTTCTAGTTTACTCAAAATGGAAATTATTCTATGATTCCATAATCAAGCGACTTTGTTAAAAAATTTAAATCGATACCGCACCATTTATTCCACACCAATATTTTACTTTTTAATTCCCAGACTAATATAAAGAAAAATATATACTATGTACATACATTTTTAATTTATGCAAATTAACATCAAACTGATAATGTCTTTGATTAAAGCACAATATTTAATTTTTTAGAAAGATGAAATGAACCTAAGAGTCGAGAAGTACGCAGACGATACCGCCATCGACGAGCAAAGTGCGATTGTAGTTAAATTGTATATCATTCGATATAACCAAAATAAACTCATGGTTTAACAACTCCGTCTTGTGGTACATTCGAGAACTCGAACAACATCGACTATGATTGCCGATGCTAAAAATATGACTAAATGGCATCTGACGTCATAACGCTTGCATATTGGATGCGGGGTTTAAATAAATAAAACTAGGCAAAACTTGGTACTACAGAACTACACAGAAAAAAAATCACCACTGCAATCTAACAGTAGTGTTTGATACTTACTTTGGCACCCCCCCCCCCCCCCGCTCGCATTATCAGATGACATTACCGGAAAATTGTTTCCAAATCAAAAAATATAAAGCGACAACAAAAAATATAGAAGTAAACAAACTGAACAGAAATTTTAACCGAAATAAAGTACATTGATTTATTACATTTCATAGGTTAGGACTTAGAATATTTGAATAAACGGAAGAAATTTTTTTTAAATCTGTAAATAATTAATAGTTTTGCCGAGAGTGGTAACTTAGATTTCTAAATCGAATCTGAAGAGTAGCACGTAATATTGTCCATCTAGTGAGTGATTGCCAAGGTTGTGCGGCCTAAAGCCCGCACTGAGATTATTACGGTTATTTCATTGATTGTCGAATTTATTCGCGGAATTTTTATCGGTATTAACACCGAATTTACCCCATTCCTGTTGTGTTCTCGATGACGTTCCCGTTGATACAGACTTTGGACAGGTCGAGATTCCGTAGCAAAATCACTCCACGAAGTAGTGGACCGCGTCATCCGATTAAACTGTTTTATTTCTGTCTCTTTGAATGATTTTATTCGAGTGTTGATAACATCTACAGTATTTTTTTGAGGGTCAGACTTGGTTGATAGGTGCATTTTACCCCTCTCCCCTATTTTGAATTTTATATCTAAAATATTTTCAATCTTTTGTACCTGTTTATATTGTAACGAAAATTAAATTGTTTATTTATTTCTAAAGGGCTAATACAAATATTTACAGATACGATTAATAACAATTACTAAACTAAGATTAACACTAACACTAATTACACTACAATTTATTTACACTATAATTTATATTTAACACTAGGTCTATATTTATTTAAACACTCGGTATAACGTTATCACTTCACTGTATTTATGTTCACTTGATTTAGGTTAACAGTCGCGCGTTCAAACTGGAATTGATTCTGACAGGAAATCGCGCTGCATTTATACTTAAATGCAGCCTTCCAGAATATTCCATAACCATCCAGGAATTTCCAGGTGCTTCCACGCATTTTTTAGAGCGTACATTCATCTATATTTGAATGACTAATGCCGTTATCATATATGACTCATCACACATGACGTCATACATTAGTCATCAAATATAATTAGACGTTCTTTCGTAACAATATGTTATTTATATTAGTTCGTACCAATTTTGTTTTTTATATATTTCAAAATATTTTTTTAAATCTGTAAATAATTAATAGATTTGCCGAGAGTGGTAATTTGGATTTCTAAATCGAAACTGAAGAGTAGCACGTAATATTGCCCATCTAGTGCGTGATTGCCAAGGTTGTGCGGCCTAAAGCCCGCACTGAGATTATTACGATTATTTCATTGATTGTCGGATTCGTTCGGGGAATTTTTATTGGTGTTAACACCGAATTTACTCAGTTCCTGTTGTGTCCTCGATGACGTTTTCGTTGATACAGATTTTGTATAGGTCGAGATTTCGTAGTAAAATCACTTCACCGAATACTGGACCGCATCATCCGTTTGAACTGTTTTATTTCTGTCTCTTTGAACGATTTTATGCGAGTGTCATTAGTAGCTTTGTATTTTTTTGAGAATCAGACTTCGTTGACAGGTACATTTTATCCCCCCCTCCCCCGCTATTTTGAATTTTAGATCTAAAATAGTTTCAATTCTTTGTACCTATTTGTATCTTCTTTATTTTAGTTCATACCAAATTTGTTTTTTATATTGTCGTGTTTCGAAACCAAAAGAATTATAATTCATTTGTTTTGTAAATTATCTTAAAATTTAAATTTGTTTAGTATTTATTTGTATCATATTGTATAAAATAGTTAAAATCTTGCTATGTACGAGAAGAACGAAAATAAAGTAGAAAAGAGTGGGGCTTGAATAGAAAGACTTGGGCTCACGCCTTCACGTCGAGTAGTCGAGCGGACGAACATCATTCCCGCAATGAAAATTAAATTTGTTTTGTTTTTCTTTGAAAATTAATAAAGTGAAATGAAAACAAAATAATAAAATTAAAGAATTAGTGAAAATTTAGTTGATGCATTAAAATTACATCGCAACAAATTTGTTTAACCAGGCGTACTGAAGCCAAATGGAATATCATATGCGAAACGAGCGCGCACGTGAAGCTAAAGTCGAATACCACATTCAAGAGGTAAAACAAAAGATTGAGCATTTTAATTTACAAAATTTTAAAACACTGAAGAGTCTCATGTTAAATAATGGATACCCAGCTAGAGTAATTTTGGAATAAGCAAATTTTAAAAGATTTGTATAGCTAGGGGTCATTTCAATATATTTTAAAATATTTAACAATGGAATTTCTGTAGTCCCCCCCCCCTCCAATTTAGAATTTTGATTCCAAAACAGTTGAAACCGTTTGTACCTCGGGTGTACCGTTTTTATTTTTATTTAGATCAACTTTTGGTTTTTGTTTTTCGGCCGGGGGGGGGGTTGTAGCATTGTGCAGCTATGAGCCCTCACGTTTTTAAACATTTTTTAATGACGTATGATAGTTGAAGTTGTAAGTTACAAATATAAATATTAAATTTTGAGGATTACTCAAAAATACGCGTAAAAAAGGTTAAAAAATTAATTGGTGTATTCGATTGGTTGTTTTCATTAGTGTTGCTCCGCCCATGGTATGTTTTTGTTTTATACAAGCATTTTTGGGCATAAATTAGACTCAAAAATGGTAAAACTAGTTAGACATTGAATCTAGGAGTCGTCCTAATTATTAAACTGTTACAAGAGCTACCCAACTTACTAATCTAAAGAGATGCAATTCTGTGGGCAGCTGAAAAAATTAAAAAACTTCCTGAAACTCAAAAATTACGAATTTAGAAAGACATCTTTGTTTTTAAGTTACATTCGGCTATAAATAACGAATTAAAAAACAATTATAAAAAATAATTTGGATGCAATATTCAACATGGGGAGGGGGGGGAGTGAACATTTTGCCATCCCCGTTTGAAACTTTTTTAATTATGAAGAAAATAAGAAAGGTAAAAATTGAAAATATATTATAAACAAAGTGCAAACAATTTTAACCATTTTGGATTAAAAATTCAAATTGGGGGGGGGGGGGAGCGAAATGCATCTTAGCGTAAACTACTTTTGGACCGTCATGCTTTTGTGGTCAAAAATTTCTGAATAAAGAGGCACAGATGGACTAAGCCGAGTTTTCCCTCAGCAGTTTCCCTCAGATTTACTTCTGCAAATAAAGTACAGAATACATTCTACAAAGAAAACATAATATTTAAAAAACACTAAAATGGCAATAATTCACATTTAACAGGGTTGAACTTAGAATAAACAAGAAAATAGAATTCTGAAAAAATTACGCTATAAAATAAAATAAAAAACTCTGTAACATAATATAAAGGCCCCTATTTCACGATTATTAGCGATCCTCAGTCATGTATAACAGTAAAAATAACAAGTGACAGCAAATATACCAAACAAAATTGAAAAAATTAAAAAAAATCAAGAATTTAAGATTAAGAAAACTTTAAAATAAATGTTGTGCTTACCAAATAACCAAACTAAAAGAGTTCACGTGTCTAAATGAAATTTTAGGTTAAGTTAAGTTAATTTAGGTTAAAACTTTTTTAAGTTATTTTCTATTTAAATGAGCAGTTTAGTTCGCTGGTGACGTTCATAGTTTGCCAGCATCGCATCGAGGATCATTGCCCGACTTGCGGAATCACAGATGTGGAATCTCGTTAATCCATCTTTAATTTCGCATTTCAAGGAGACTTTCACCGAAATTCCTTTTTCTTGGTAAATAAAAATTGAAGATAGAAAATATTCTCGAAAATTTAAATAAATATAACTATATTAAATTAAGTTTTCATCTTATTAGCGTAGCTTAACGGTTAAGTCTGTTGACTGTAACGCCGAGGTAGTCGGTTCGAATCTCCTAATTATTATTTTCTACTTTTGGAAGATTTTTTTTATTCGATCTTTTGACTACTTTCTGGTTTAAGAATTAGTTTAGAAAGCTGGTTTCAATCCCGCGTAACTTTGTTGATTTATTAACAATTTGCTAGTTGGTGACAGCGCTTATTTTGAAATTTTTACGTCGACGAGGACACGAGAGCGTTTCTGTGTACAACGCTGGGTGTAAGTTAACATTTTATTACAAAATTATATTACCCTGGAGTATCTACGAGCTTTGTATTATCAAGTTAAACCACCAACCGCATTTCATAATGTGTTTGGCATGTAAACGTATCTTTGATGTAAACTGTCATTACGTAGCATCTAAAGGCATCCCGGAATACCTTTAGTAAAATATGGGTTGATTGTGGAATATGCTACAAACATCTTCTAAAGTTTTGTCTGCTCTGCCTTCCCATATATCCCGCACAACAATTTTTCGCGAAAAAGTCGTCCAATTTTAATATTTACTTTTCTATGCTCTGTTTTTCCAATTATTTTGTCAGCTTAAATGTTTTAATTAAATTTTAATTGTCACCTTGTCATCGGCACGTGCAACTCAAAAACATTTTACCCTTCTATTAACATAGACAAATGTGTTTGGAAATATCAAATTGAAATTTGATACCGCATCTGATGCGATCGATACTTTTAAAATTAAAAATGCTAAATAAAACTTGCAGAATTTCGATTTGACATTTTGTTTTTAATTCATTTTCAATTTTAATTATCCCGCAAATGCTGCTGCAAAAGTGAAAATAGGATTATCGAGGAGTGAATTAAATTTTTGTTATTATTGCTACTGTGCTTCGTATGTGCTTTTGGTAGGTACTAAATAAATAGAGATATGAGGTAACAGAAGCTTTATGTAAAATTGTAACAATTAAATGCTCAGCTTTTCAAGTTTTAATTACCCCGGTTCTTACTTTGCCAATTAAATTTTAGAAGATTTAAATTATTTCCTCCTTTGTTCCACTTATTTTTTTTTAGACGGAATTAAAATTTAAACGGAAAACTTGCATAAATTGCCCCCCCCCCACAGTTTCCACTCGCGAACGGTAGTTCAAAAATAAAAATTTAAATTAGGACGAAGTGTATTATTATTCAAAATGTAAACTCCTTAAAAAAGTTTCTAACTCGTATTTGAAATAATGAACGTTGAGATTTAGCGGAATTTGAAGTTTTTCCTATGACATATTTCACAGCACGGATTTGCCATCAAGGTGCTTATGCGTTCCCGTGCTTCAACAGGAAACGCCTGGAATGAGCTTTATGATTCCCGTGACGATTTACCTGCCCGGCATTCGTCGCCTACGATCGAGGCATTACGAGACTTTTTTAAATTTTTATAACCCATAATTTATCTCATAAACTGATTTCGAAATCGTTTCTGCTTCATCTTTTTATTTTCCCATGCCTATTACAATTACGTGACATGGGCTTTCCTTTTAATTGGATTTTCCTTTGTTATTTTTCACCTAGCCCACTTGGATTTAAAATAAGCGCCGCAGTGACGTCGCGATATTAAAGTTTTTTGTTTTTAAAAACCACTCCCGATATTAAAATCATATGAAAGTTACTATAGTAACGGGGTGGGTTGTGCAACATCTAAAATTTATTCTGTAAAAACATCGGCAACGCAAGACGGTCTGTTTTGCAAAATGTTTAAAGATCAAAGGGAAAACTGTAAATCAAATGCTTTTTGAAATACTAGAATATTGATTGATAGGTTACCTCTTGAGAGGGATAATATTGATGGAGTAGCTTTGTGTTTTGCGTTGTATTTTTTGTATGTTCAAATTTTTTTATTACCAATTCGTCTGTATTACGGAAATTATTCGGCCCCCTGAAAACCGAAAGTTTATTATACTTTACCACCTGAGCGACACGGTATTCCTTCCCCCTCCTCTTCCCTTCAAACGGATATTATTTAGAAAATTTACGCTTTGGATAATAATTATTAAAAAGTTTTAACCAAAATTATATTAAATCGAATGTGTCGTTTTCAGGAATACTCCAGGTGCTCAATGTCAGGGCTTCTGTAATTCTTTCGGTTAGATTGGTCCACCATGGTGTGTGCATTTGTGTTTTTTGGCCCAAAATGTATTAGATCTAATGTTTACAAAGCATCTGCTGGGGAGTTCAGAAATGAAACTCTAATATGGAAGACAAATACAATATATTTGTCAAAGAAAATATCGACAACCAATTCCCTATAAATTTTCGTGTCCAGGATCCTAAAGGATAGCTGCTTGGCTATCGGAATTATGAGGGTGGAGGAGAAACTTTCGTACTTAGTGTACTGATTGAATCTCCATAGTTCCTGTTATTTCCTAGCTTTGTCTGGAGAGGTGCAAAGGTGGGACTTAACGCTTATGATGAATTTTGCTTGCCCTGGGGAAAAACAAACTTCTCTACATACTGAGTAAAACTGAGTTTATTTATTTTTATGTGAAAGGCTATTAGCTGGATTATCCCCGAAAGAAAATAAAATAATATAGTTTATTATTATAAAATAAATAATGTAAATTATATATTAAAATACTGGATAAAAATATGACCCGAAAAATTAAGGAAAGAATTAAAACACTTACCGAAGTAGCTATCTGTAAATTTACAACAATATAACCTATACAATGGTGTGTAATCCTCTGGATCAGACAGTGAAAAATTGTTTAAGATCTTTTAAGATGATTGGGAACATTGGATTCGGAATAAATTCGTTATTCAATCTCAGAAAGCTCCTCGGGCAAGGTTTAACTGTGAAGAGAAGTTTAAATCCTAATTGTACAGGTTAGTCCTTTAGTTTCACTTTACTCTCTTGGAAGGTTGCTCTTAGACGGTCTGCGCCATCTGCCTAAAGGGTAATGGAATGCTGACCTTTTGAAACAAAAGATGAAATGATTATTAAATTTTGAACAGGTGATTATAGTAAGTTATTACTTCACTCAATAAGAGTTTTCTTTTTGAACATAATCACTGGTGTACTGGGGGGTATTCCATACCCCCCAGACCCCCCGGTTTGACGCACCAAAGCTTTGTATGTACATTCAATATTTTATTTTATTAAATTTTGAACAGGTGATTATACTAAGTTATTACTTCACTCAATAAAAGTTTTTTTTTAACATAATACCTGGTGTACTGGGGGGGGGGGTATTCCATACCCCCCAGACCCCCCGGTTTGACACACCAAAACTTTGTATGTTTATTCAATAATTTATTTTATTGAATAGAAATATTTTACTCTTCCAAAACAAATACATTCATGTGTAGCAGCGATTTGCAATAATGGGGGGGGGGGAATGAAATATTTTTATTTAGGTCGTAAAGATTACATTTAAATTTTTTAATTTAAATACTACGTAGCTTCTTAAAAATGAATATTAATTTTTAATCGGATTATAATTATTGCCAATTATGAATAATATTTTTTAAATATTATCTAGAACAACAGTGTTGCCCTCTATTGAATTAAACCGGTGGTGACTTAACTTTTAGTAGCCGGTTCAAATCCGTTCCCAAGGGGACTGTCATTTTCTTCTCTTGTTTGTATGTTGCTTAAAAGAAGCCTTGCGATTTAAAAACTGTTTTCATAAATTCCCTCGATGGTTTGCCATTGACTTCCGCGAATATATGATTAGAATTATTTAGGTAAAAGCTTAATTCTACCTATAATAATAATATATTGTCTATTAAACTACCGAAGAGGAGGATAGTGCGCTTATCTTGAAGCCGCTCTAATTCAAAAGTTGCTGATCTAGAAAGTAGAAACAAAAAATATTCTTGAAACCGCTTCAAACCCAAAATTACGGATCTCGAACACCACGGATATTTATGTTTAGGTTAAATTTGGTTATATATTTACCGGAATTCAATTTAAAATAAATATATGATATAATGTTAACTGTTGCACACCTAGAAGACTCCCGAAGCCGGCTTTGTTCACTAAAATACATTGTTGTAGCTATTTACATCGAGCGAAGTCTTTTATGTATAGAATGGAAACTTTAAAATAGATTATTTTCTAAATTTATAGACATTCCGGAGTAAAAGTCCAAGTAAATCCAACAATAATAATTTTTAATTGAAATTCTCATATTACATGGCGATCTTCACATTTTAAATTTTTCTGAAGGGTAATTCATATAATTAATAACTGGATGCTTCAGGGGGGGGAGTGATAGATTCCTGTTTAATACAATATTTCATAAAATGTACCAACAAATTTCTTTTTTCAAACCGGGGGGTCTGGGGGGTATGGAATACCCCCCAGCAACACCAATAATTGTATTAAAAAAAAACTTTTATTGTAGATATTCGTCCACTTGGCACCGTGACTTGAAAAAGTAAAAATTCAATAACTATTTTAAGTTTAATTCAATAGGGGGGGGGGGGGGACACTTAAAAGTGTTATAGATAATATTTAAAAAATATTATTTACAATTGACAATAATGAAACGTTTAAAATTTAATATTCAGATTTGAGAATCTTATATTTAAAATTAAAAAATATAAATTTAAAAGTATTTCATTACCCCCCCCCCCCCCCCCCCCCGTCAGTGCGATCCGCCGCTACAGTTGAATGTATTTGTTTAGAAAGAGTTAAAGATTTCTATTCAATAAAATAAATTATTGAATGTACTTACAAAGCTTTGGTGTGTCAAACTGGGGGGTATGGAATACCCCCCAGCAACACCAGTAATTGTATTAAAAAGAAAATATTTTATTGTAGATATTCATCCACTTGACACCGTGACTTGAGGAAGTAATAATTCAATAAATATTTTATTTTCCGTTTTAGAAGGACAGTGCGGTCCCCAGAGGTTTTTACTAAAAATTTAGCGACTAGCGGTTTAATTCAATAGGGGGCGCCCTACAATTGGCAATAATGAAACGTTTAAAATTTAATATTCAGATTTGAGAAGCATTTATTTAAAATTAAAATAATATAAATTTAATCTTGTTACCCTAAACAAAAGAATTTCATTACGACTCCCCCCCCCCTCCGCCATTGCGAACCGCCGCTACAATTTAATGTATTTGTTTATGAAGAGCAAAAGATTTCTATTCCATAAAATAAATTATTGAATGCACCTACAAAACTTTGGTGTGTAAAACCGGGGGGTCTGGGGGGTATGGAATACCCCCCAGCAACACCAGTAATTGTATTAAAAAAAACTTTTATTGTAGATGTTCGTTCACTTGACACCGTGACTTGAAGAAGTAATAATTCAATAACTATTTTATTTTTCGTTTTAGAAGGACAGTGTGGTTTCAGCGGTTTTTACTAAAAATTAAGTCACTACCGGTTTAATTTAATTAGGGGGCGATACTTAAAAATGTTCTAGATAATATTTAAAAAAATATTGTTCACAATATTGGCAATAATAAAAAGTTTAAAATTAAATATTCTGATATGTGAAGCTTGTATTTAAAATTAAAAACTATAAATTTAATCTTGTCACCCCAAACAAAAGTATTCCATTACCCCCCTCCCCCGCCAGTGTCCGCCCGCCCGCTACACTTGAATGTATTTGGTTAGGAAGAGCGAAAGATTCCTATTCAATAAAATAAATTATTGAATGTACTTACAAAGCTTTGGTGTGTCAAACCGGGGGGTCTGGGGGTATGGAATACCCCCCAGCAACACCAGTAATTGTATTAAAAAGAAAATATTTTATTGTAGATATTCGTCCACTTGACACCGTGACTTGAGGAAGTAATAATTCAATAACTATTTTATTTTTCGTTTTAGGACAGTGTGGTCCCAACGGTTTTTACTAAAAATTTAGCGACTAGCGGTTTAATTCAATAGGGGGCGCCACTTAAAAATGTTGTAGATAATATTTAAAAAAGTATTATTTACAATTGGCAATAATGAAACGTTTAAAATTTTATATTCAGATTTGAGAAGCATTTATTTAAAATTAAAATAATATAAATTTAATCTTGTTACCCTAAACAAAATTATTCAATTACCCCTTCCCCCTCTCCGCCAGTGCGAACTGCCGCTACGCTTGAATGTATTTGTTTAGGAAGAGTGAAAGATTCCTATTCAATAAAATACATTATTGAATGTACTTATAAAGGGGGTATGGAATACCCCCCAGCAACATCAGTAATTGTATTCAAAAGAGAAACTTTTATTGTAGATATTCGTCCACTTGACACCGTGACTTGAATAAGTAATAATTTAATAAATATTTTATTTTTGTTTTGGAAAGACAGTGCGGTCCCAGCGGTAACTATCAGTGGATCATACCTCTATATGAATACAGAGGTCTGCCAGATCTTCACTGCACACTTTTGTTTCTGTCATCGCTATAGTCACGTGACAAAGTTTACTTATTGTAAACGAACTACCAATTTTTTATATAGAAATCAGAGATAGAACAAGGTCAAATGATAAGATTCATCAGCAATTAAATGCTTACACTAATAAGCAGTGTAAATTCTAAGTAGCCAATGGCAGGTCACGACATCACATGGCTATGTTTTGTCGTTTGTTTTTCAGTAATGCTGTTGAAACAAAAGAATTTAAGTGTATTTTTGTTTATTTTAATTATTCTATTGTAAGCAATTTCTAATAATTGATGTAGGAACTGAAAACAAATGAGAGACGCGTTAACGCAGATAGCATAGCTACATTACAGCTAATTAGCTGCTAAACTACCGATCAGCATTTGTTATATTATTCCCATTCCAATTTTACCGTATACTTTTTCGATGGATTTGAGTTTTTGTTTTGCGGTAATATAATTAATTCAATTGTTTTGCGGGATAATGTAAAATATTGCCAATATAGCTCAAGTACTAATAACAATATTCTTACAGCATTGATACTTTAGTAACAGCCACTTGAGGGAACGAGATTCTCGGTGACTAAACCACTACACGTCTTTATTCCTACCTACAGAACCCATTTTCTAAAGATATACTACCCCTAGGATTCATTGAATATTCCGTTTTGCAATCTATATCACTTTTAAAGAACTTCTTTATATCAGTTCAATTTCAAAAATTTAATAAGATCTTTTAATAACGAAATTTATCCACTTTTATTATTTCCAACATTTTGCCGTTCGCGACGGTTATTTTTAGCGTTCGATGTATACTTCTTACGTTCAAATTAAATTCATTTAGAATTTTTAGGCCAGAGCAAAAGAAAAACAATGATTTTTGATTAAAAGTGAATATGGGTATCACTGGCTCTGATTAATCGTGATTTATCGTGAGTTGCATAAAATAATTCCTCGGCGGCTCACAAGCAAGCGATTGCTATCTGGAGTGTACGTTTCTTGATATCCATTAATAAGTAAGCAATGCCTCATAATTGAAATGCCGATAAAAATGCACACTACATTTAGAAAATTCTTTATCACACGCAAAACGGTTCGCTTATTTCAAACAAGTGATTTAAAGTGGCGCATAAATTAAAATTTATCGTTAATCTGGATTACAAACTTTTTCAGCAACAAAAAGCTATTCAGCGACAATTTTCTTTAGCTTTACTGGGTCAAGCTGTGTAAGAAGTATCAGGTTTTCCTATAAATCACACATTTTTCTAGAGGAGACGATATCTCTATGGGGATTTTTAAAAACTCTCGAGTCATCAGTGTTTTCATTAGCACTCGAAAGTTTTGCGCGTTTTTTAATGTTACGATTAATCGACCGCTGATTTTTTTAATATTTTTTGCAGATCCATCCAATTCGTCTTTGGGAGAGAAAGTGACAGGCAATGAAAAGCAAATGCAGCGTAATACGAAAGGATTTTCTAAGGCTGGTTCGATGAATGACGGGAGCTCTTTGAACGCTAATCGGGAGGTTAATGGAAATGTGATTTTGTTGCGCGGATCGAAAATTACCGACAGCGGTCATATACTGCTCAGGACCGATAATTTGAACTCGCTGAAAAGTAATTTGGTGGTGGATAATTGTAACGGCAATGTACGACAACTGCTAATTCAACAAAGTGACCTTACGGAAGGATTGCTGCTACATTCCGTCAGGCGATTAGGGAACGGAGGCCCTATTTTATTTTTAAACGGTAACGATAACGATAATGGACACATCTTGATACAAACTTCTGGAAGTGACGACGCAGAGGGTGTCAACGATGTCGTAGAAGAGCGAAGACAAGAGAGAATTAATCTTCGCACTCTAGAAGCGCCTCAAGATGACGATACAACGAAATCGATGCTGGTTCCTCGTGGTTCCGGTAAGTGTCTTATTTTTATCAACGTTTAACCACCCACGAATCGGCAATTCAGCTCCACGCACCCGTGCGCGTGCGATTGATTAAATAAATCAAACCCCATACTATTTATGTAGTATTTTGCGTGCTAGCCGCCAATTCTGCCGAATTATTTAAGTTGCACTGTAATTATTTTTTGGCCGAGAGCACCACACTGCGGCATTATCTCAAATTTCGAAAGAAAATGTAAATTGCATTTTAAAAATGTTACTACCAACTACACGAACCGGAAAGAAAACAATTCCCGTGAATAATGCATCAGTTAAGTGCAATGTTGGTAAACCGAATCCTTAATAAAAGTGGCCCATAAAACAAGAAAATTGTGATTGCTGGTTTTGAATGAAAATTATTTTTAATACCCCGCCATATCCTGTTACTTACCAGCCGAAATTTGTCATTTTTAAACCTTTACTCTGTTATAACCAGACGTGTCATTATCTTGTCACTTTTTCACCTAACGGTAATTGTTTTATTTACATTCATTTTTCGTGTGAAAGTTCCATGCCATTTTCACACGAAAACAGAATTAATTAATATAATGGAACTTATTTATGCATCTTTAACTCGACAAGGAAATCGGACAGAAATGCCAACGATTAACCACTCGATTGACCCTTTCGACCGGATTGATTTGAGAATGATAAGGCGAAATATTTTAATTTTATTGCCATATTTAAAGCGTTGGCAGAGGTAAAAAATATAATTGAAATAAAAATTCATTAAGCATGCTTAACAGGCTGAAGTTCTTTACATATAAAATTGTAGGCAAGCCGAGGTTGGCGAAGTTTGCGAAGCAGGAATCGCGGTACCTACCTAATGTATTCAAGTTTAAAAAAGTTTTTTGCAGCTAATTAATTATTTTTGTGGGATCTTTTTTAGAAATGAAAGTTTGTTGGCGCGAAGAATCGGTCGGTCGGTTCGAAATATAATTAAAGTAGAATTTCGAAATTGTCTATAGTCGAATCTAAATGGGGGATTTACATAAAATAAATATTTGCTATCGGGAGTATAATAAAATAATAAATTTTTGGTAATTTGAAAGATAAAAAGTTGATAGTATATTTCCATGGATTGAAGAGATAGATTATGCAGTAAATGGGATATTTTCAGAAGTACATTGGCTTGTCAGTCTTGCAATTGAAACTGAATGCTGATCGTACCGAAATCTCTATCGCCATAGCCATATTGCTTTAATGGTATTGAATTCGGAGTGCACGTCATAAATGTAAAAGTTAGTTATCGGTGCAACACCATCAATGCGATTTCAATAACGGAAAAACCAAACTAGATAGAGTGGAAATGTGCAGTACTAACACTTACTCACTTCTTACCTTCCATTGCCTAAATCCTCTCTTATACATAGGTCGAATTGATAGACGCTCGAGATTTAATGAAAAGATCGACTTCTTTTAACTTAAATGGCAATTTTAATAAATTTACAACTTTTATTACCGTTGCAATTTTTACAAGAGAATTTAATTCGGAAATTTTAAAAGCAGTTCCCCTGCTACCAGATTATTTCTTTGATGTCATTTTCATGTATATTTTTAATTACAAAAAGGTTGTGTTTTAACTTTACAGTACATTTGATTTTATGTTTTATAATTCCCTTTACGTTTCTACGTAAAATAATTCAAAATTTCACCAAAGAGACCAGATTTGTTTGTTTTCTGCTAATGCAATATCAAAATTATGATATGTTTTATAATAATGGGAACTTTCGATTTGTTTCTTTACCATGCTATAATTCCTGTCCAGATTTTTTTATTTAGGAAACATAAACGGTTTATTGCCAAATCTCGTGTCGTTAATTTGTGAAAGTGATTGGCGCAGTCCTTTGATACAAATAAAAAAGTTAATAATAGACAAGTATCGCATTGCTTAATGACGAGATAAATACAAATTCGAGCGATGTGTTTATAAACACAATCCCGATTTCGTAGCAGCTTTATTTTGAATGTGTGAAACGCGATTACACAAATAAAATACACCGCTGTATAAATAAGAAAATTTAAAATAGAAAGAAAAAGTTACGAAATAAATGAGAAATCACATAGCTGAATGAATATCACTTCAAATATAATATGGAAGATATCACTCGGTTTGGGTCAGTTCATTGGCTCCCGGAATTTCAACCCTCTTTTCTCCACTCGAGGGATTTCCGGGTGCGCTGAAAACTACCACGTTACTTCTTATTGACAAGACATATTTATATGTGAAGCAAGAATTTGAAGGCATAACCGAATAATAAGTTTGAATAAATATTTGGAAATAACTTTGTTAGATAGCAAAAAATATTACTTTTCCAAATACGTTCAATTTAAAATAAAATAAATTAAATCAAAATTGATGGACATCTGTGTTACACCGGAGGCGGCGTATGTTTTCAAAAATTCTACTTTTTTTACATCCAAATCCACTATGTACTCTCAATTCCGCAGATATTTTATAAAAATTTCTATTATACATCAATCTCAGACCACAAATTTTTATACAGCAAAATGACGTTTAAATTAAAATCGAATTTTTTCAACCACTTCAGAAACCGATTTCCTATATGAAATATAATTTGAGCTGGTCAGCTACGAGAGCGCGGCCAGCGCTGGACACATAAAAAACACTCGAAGTAATAAACTTTAATGGACAATATTTTCTAAGCAGAACTAGATCCTGTCTAGGATAACAAACCAATCAACGACTACAACATAGGAGTTTAACCCTCTAACTGCCAGCCTACCACCTTGCTCTGAATATCTTCGTCTACCGGTCAAACCGGTTTTCTAATAATTTTTAATCATATTGCTAAATTTTGAAACGAATTTTCAAACAAAATTAAAGTTTTCTACTTTACCCCCGATAATTAACGTGGTTGCTATGGTAACCGTGACGTCGCCCGTCCTTATTGCCGTCTAAGAACAGCGATTTTCGGCAGCTCTATTGTTTGGTAAAGATATTTCATACCGGAGGTTGAAAGGTTGAAAGGCTTGAAGGTTGTCAAGAACACTTGGGTAGAGACGGTCTTGGCGTCGACTTGACCAGCGGATGATCATTATTCCCGCAATGCTCAGTAAAAATTTTAAAAATGTTTGATTGTTTTTATTTTATCTTAATAAGTGTAAGTGCTGCAAATTAAATTGAAGAAAATAAAGAAATTATTGTGAAAATTTGGTCGTTGTGTGAAGGATCACAAACAAAATTGTTCGATAGACGCCGGCAGATGTGAACGTGCACGTGCGATTCCAAAGCCACACATTAAGGTAACGAATTTATTATTTTAAAAATTAAGAAGATAAAATTACAAATTGAAGAGTTTCTTGTTAAAATAATGGATGTATCCTGGCGGGGAATGATTTAACATTAAACCAGGGTCATTGCAATACATACCAACTGGGCCATACTCCCCCCCCCCCCAGTACATCAGTAATAAATTATGTTCAAACGAAAAACTCTGGCTAGCTTCGAAGAGCTGCGATTTTCTATAGCGCTATTGTCTGGTTGAAATAAATATTCTGACAGCGGCGGTTCATAGTTTACTATTCCGGAAGGGCGACGACAAAAGATGTTATTCTTTAATCACACTGGGTCGGGTGGGGGGGGGGTTCAATACTTCTCAGTCTCGTGTGCATATTCCGACAACATATTGCTGTGTATTTTGGTGTAATATCAGCTTTAGTTCGAGATAAAAAATTTTGATTTTAAATAAATTTGGTAGAATGTGCGGGGCCGGACAACTGTGATTTATGGTTATAATTCGAAAATAAATTTAAATGTGTTTACAACTGGCATTATTTTGAAGAAGTAAAATAGTGTAAATTTTATAAAGTACGAAAATTTGGAAAATATTTTACAATTAAAAATTTTACCAAGATGAATGAATTTAATTGACATTGAATATTTGATTGGAAATCTCTTTAAATAATTCGGAAGATTTTTGTAATTTGTGCTAACACTGGTAATTATTTTTTATTAAGTAGCACAGTAATAATAATATACTGTCGTGTTTCGAAATGCTAAAAATCATAATTCATTTATTTTGTAAAATTATTTTAAAGTTTAAATTTGTTTTATTTATAATATTGTATATAAAAATGCAATGTAGATAAGGTTTCAGCTGTAAATAAGGGGGTAGAACGAAAAATAAAGTAAAGAGAGTGGGGCTTGTAGGTTGTACGTTGTACAAGACTTGGGCTGAGGTCTTCACATCGAATAGACGGGCGGACGAACATCATTCCCGCAATAATAATTTAATTTCGATTGTTAATAAAACAAAAGTAAGTTTATTTAAAATGAAAATTGTTTTGTTTGTTTTAATTGTGGTGAAGTGGGTGTTGAGAAATTTGTTTGACCTGACGCCAGCTGGAATACCACATGCGAAGCGAGCGCGCACGTGCAGCCAAGGTGCAATACCACATGAAAGGTAACAAAAGAATGAGCATTTTAATTTACAATTTTTTAAAACTTTAACTACAAGATCTCATAGCTAAAAATAATAATCTGTGTTACCTCAACTATTTTCATGAAAGGGTGAAAATACAAAAATTTGTAAAGTTGGGAGCATAGCAATACAAACCATTGTATTTAAACCGGGGGGTCTGGGGGGTATGGAATACCCCCCAGTACACTAATACCGGACAGTCGTCAACTAAAGCGGTTAAGCTGAATGCCTGGTTCAACTCCGGGCTCAGTAAAACTTTATTCTGATCGTCTTCTCTCGGAAGGCAATGGCAAACCACCGAGGTGTGTGTGATAATACTTTAAACGCACAACACAAACATAGGAGAGGGGTTGCCAACGTCCGGGGAACCTGATATGGCACAAGAAGAAGAAGAAGACGCCAGCAATAAATTATGTTTAAAGGAAAAACTCTTACCACGCGTCGTCATTTTAATTCTACTAGGAAGTCTGTGTTACATTAATTAATAAATTAGTTACTATCTACTTTACACCATCAACCGAAAGGGTAAAGTAGGGACTTCGCCGTTTCGAGTATATAAAATATTGCAATGCCCCCGTTTATAATTTTGTAAAAAAAAATTTTTATTTTTATCGTGGGACCGGGTGCACGTGCAAATAATTGTGAGCATGAGACTCTTCCTTTTTATTAATTTCAAATATTAAAAAATCTTTAATCGTATAAAATTTTACGTTTCTAATTTTATTTCAAAATGGTCAACAATTTTGTTAAAATTTTCATAGTATTATACTTGCGTCTGGCTGCTCACAGCTGACCGCCTTGTTATAAATTTGTTTCGGTTTAACCTCCAAAATCACCAAAAACTTCCAATTTCTTTTTAATTTTTATCTTCACAAATCAATTAAAACAACTTTTAATGTAAATAAAATCAATTTTCATTTTCAAATTATCAAATTATATTATTCGTTGATCTCTGTTTTTCCTTTCCTTCCCATCTTATTACCAACATAATATTATTTACAAAATTTTTTTATATACAAGACGTACAAATATTAAAATCAAAACAAAATAAACTTTAAAATAATTTACAAAATAAATAAAAATTTTGTAAATCTAATCTTGGCGGAAATTTTAGAAGAGTGGGGTCTTTTTTGCCAAAAATTGCCATTTCGACCATCTCAAATCGTTGTGAGAAATAATTATGAAAGTGTAATTTTTATTTTGAGTATTGATTTGAATTCTTGGAGAGTATTTTTGGTCGAATTTGAGCGCAGCTGAAATTTTTGACTTTGTGAGTTTATTTTTGGATTTTTGATTGAAGTGATTTTTATTTGAACGAGCGATTAAGTTATCGAAGTTGGATTTTGGCGAGAATTAATTAAATAATTATAATTGGATATTTGATAGATTTCATTTGAATCACTGGATAGTGAATACAACGCAACGATGCAAAGTGCATTTGTACCGTTACAACTTGATTGCAGTGTTCTGTAATTTTTTAAATTAAATTGTTTGATTTTCTTCACGGCTACGATGAGAATTTTTAGTTGAATTTTATTGTATACCTAGTGTTGGTTTTGGTTTTGTAATGTGAAATCGATAAATAGGCAGTTGAGCTGAAAGTTTTTGGGTTAACATGAATTGAAATATCCAGGACTTATGGCTTAATATTCGGGTGGCGATTTCCATTTCTGCCGATGAAAAACGTACCGCCAGCAAAAGGATAAATGTCGTTATTTTTAATACTCGAGGATATCGGCGGTAAGTAGGTTTTATTAGATTTTGCACATTTATTACGGCAGTTTGTCTCTTACAATTGTTAAATTTGAAGTTAAATCGAAATTTCACCTTTAATTTTATTGGTTTACAAACCTGGTAGCAGTCGTAAAAATTTTTAATAATAAAATTTATTTTCGAGTGTCGACCGGAATGGTTGGTCCATTAATAAATTTTTATGAAATTGTGCGCCCCATATGAAAAAAACAAATACAGGAAGTTTTAGTATTTGGAAGGATAAGTAAAGAAAACAGTATTCCTGGCGTCGTGCTTGCGATTTGTATTTTTTAGCGGAATTCCTTGTAATTTATGCGCATATTTATGTTTTAACATTTTTTTAAAAGGAGCAAATGGGATAGCGCGAGCGCGCATTGAAAATATTCGCAGACAGTAAATAACATAATTTTAGCTGTAGCTTCATAAATTTCGTCTTAATGTTTGTAATTTCGATTCAAATCGATTGATTTCGCACACTCGAATGTGTCAATTTTCACCGCTACATCTTATAGACTTTTCCGTAAAGAAAAACATACGTTGCGTGTCGAAATAAATTACGTGGTGCAAATATGGTGCAACCGAATACACAAGAAGAGCAAAGTAAAAAATTACTCCAAGTAATGATAATTTGTTCATATCACGGAAACATATCAGTTTATCATTCCTTCTAATTACAGTAATTATTTATTAAAATTATTATGTGTCATTAATTTCAAAATTTTCTTCTTTTAATTTACATTTTGAATAATTGCCTTCATTTTTCAAGCGCTTCCTTTCTTTAATTAAATTTTAAAAAGAAACCTAGTTTCCTTCCGACATCCGCCGAATACAAAATTAACTACAAATATTCAAATCCTTGCTCCCAAAATTGATATGTCAAAATGACAATTTCGGCTTAACAAATTACACTTTTAGCGGTGGACGACGCTCAAGTGCCACTATCCAATGTGTACGCTGATTAAAAACACGGATTTTCCACGGTGATGAATGCTCGTTGCACAAACATACGCGATTACTCCTTTGGAAATGAAAAATAGGGGACTCGGCATGCTTTCAATTCCCTCAATCTGCTAACAAGCATTGATCAACATGTGGCCACACATAATTTCCGTTCCCGTGATAATGCAAAAATGATATGAAATTTAAAGTCAATTTCCGAACCAGCACGGGAAATTTGATAATACACAAGTTTCCAGAAAAAAAATTATACGAGCTTCGCTCGTTCAAAAATTAATAAAGTTAAACCATTAAAAACAAAATAATTTTTACGCATGTACAATAAATTACCGCGAGCGAACTTGTCAGATGTTAATTTGACAGGTACCGGAGGACCGAAAGTGAATGATTTTATGTATTTTATGTAATGTATTAAATTTTGAGCTCGACGAAGGTTGCTGCAACAAAAGCGGAAGTGGTAGAAACTTGTGTTACGTCTAAAGATACTTTGGAAAAGCTGTTGCAACTTTGTATGAAAATATTAAGTGATAGCTGCAAAACATTTTGGCTTATGCGGTCACAAACAGATAAACCAGCATAAGCCAGGACAGCCTAAACTGATAAACCCCTTTCTTTTCGAGTGTAGTTAATAAAAAGACGAAAGAGAAAAATTCCATTGTTTTAAGCCAAAACGCTGATTTAAGAATCTCGTATGCGCCAGCCTTGCATTATCGGCGTAAACTTTTTATCTGCAGCGCGAAATAAATCGAATTAATTAAAAGGCTCTTCGTATTCGAAAGGCGTCCCCATAGTCTCAGGTGTTACGTCGAAATAAAATCCTTAAATTTGGTAAAAACTAAATAAGAAGGTACTGGCAAATTTGTAAGTCGGAAAATTACAACGAAAACTTTAAGTAATTAATAAGAAGTCTTTCCCACTTACAAAGAAAATTTATTTTTCCTTTAATAATGAACAGCAAGTTCGTAACAAGTTTTGTTCTCGGCAGATTCCTGAAAGAAAACTTTAAACCCGAGAAAATATTTTAATAACTTTAGTTACTCTTAGCGTTATTAACTATTCTCAACTTAATTTTAAGAAAAACTTAACGGTGAGGTATTTTTTAAAAAGCGAATAATGTTAAAAATGCGATTGGCGCAGTCGGTGCGATGTCGGAGGAGAGTCGTAAAATGACGAATATTTTATCTATAAATTATTAATAAGACGTAATAAATAGTGGGGAATCGTGTCAAATAATTTAAGGTTGTTTTTAACAATGCGAAAAAAAGTTTTCTGTCGGAGACCGGCACGAAAAATGCTCTTTCGGGCACCCTGACAGCAACAAATACACGAAAAATTATCTCTAGTCATAACTAAAGAAAACTTTTAAAAAGTAACAACTTTTGTGTCTTAAATTGGCGGAAACGAGATAGAGTCAGAAGTTATAGGATACAGAAGAAAGTAGGAAAATAAAGTGACAACTTGTACCAGGCAATCAAGCACGAAAAAAATTTGAGCGTGAAACATAAAGCATTTACCACGTTATAAAAAGTAGTCCACGATAACGAACTACTGAAGTTTAATTACTTTTTTTAGTGGTAGCTTCGTTTGGTCTCATTTCAGGAAAAATTTTTGTTAGACTTTAATTTCCATAACTAAGATTAGTTTTCGCTCACGACAGCAAGCGAATCATAATAATCGTTTTCGTCGAGCACTGAGCGATGGATTATCTAATAACAAGGATTTCAAAAAAGGAGAACTCCGCTTTATCTAACAAAATCTACAATTTTAGAAACGCGAGATTTTTATCACACCGACCGACGTTTGCACGATTGCAAATGCTCGTAATAAAAAAATTTGTTGACGTGTTCATGACATAACATAGTTAAATTTTACTTAACGAATAACTTTTATCAAATCTATAAAACCAAACCAACCTTTTCGTGAATACTTTCCTTATCTGCTTCTTTTAATTTCTCAATTATTTCAAAAAAACCGCGATCGCAAAAATCGATGTAAGTAAACGCCCACTTCCGGTATAGCATTTCCGGTTAAAATATGACCACAGTATAATTGCGCTGTACGAAATTTTGCTCACATCGAATAATATTAAGTCGCTGCGAGCAGAGCGAACCTCGGAGACTCTGCGTAAGCACCTTGATTTTAAATGATTAAAACACCGCTCGAAAGCTTTACGAGGTATCGATTTTTTAAGTGCCGTATTTTTAAAATGCACACCAAGCATTCCGCAATAATTAATAAAATTTTTATTGATATGTAAATTTTTTTTAATTGTTTAGCATTTCTTTACATATCAAAGCAATTACGTTCTCATTTTATTTCAACAAATATTATATTTAAAGCAATAAATAAAATACGACTTAATTCTTTCGGCTGGTTGATAAATACATACATCTACGTAAATTAAAATTTTAATATTATAAATAAAACAATAATAATATGTTTGATTTCCTTTTACTTCGTCAGTATTAATTTTTCTATTGTCAAGGAAATGGGAAACTGGTCAATAATATCAATGTTATCGGAAAGCAATATGTATTATATTGTTTTCAAATAGTAACATATTATTAAGTTTTGGTTAGTTATTTATATAATATCTATTTTTCAAATTTATCATTTATTAATATACAGGTAATATTGTATTACGAGCTCTCTTATTTCACTTCGAATAGAACCTCAATCGATACTAATATTTACCTTTGCAGTAGTGTGGAAATAAAAATATTTGACTTTACTTCCGCTTAAACGGGGGCCATTATTTTCTTTTTTAAATTTATATTATAATTATAATTCCCCCCCTCTTGGAGCATTTTTTTGTTTCGTTTTAAGTTCCACTGATATAGGGATATAGTTTTTGAATACCGCTGGAGGGTATTCCATACCCCCCAGACCCCCCGGTTTGAAAAAATAATATTTAATTCCACATTAAGCTAACTGCTTATACCAAATTTTTCTGCGTTTCGGCTATGTCTTTAACTTATTTTATGGAAACTGAGGATTTCACAACTGAATAATTTATGGAATAAAAAGTAAATCATGCGCTGGAGGGTATTCCATACCCCCCAGACCCCCCGGTTTGACGATGTATTTAATTACAGATTAAGTGCTTTATCTAAATTTCTTTGCGTCCCCACTATTCGGATGTCTTTAACTTATTTTATGAAAACAGAGGAGTTCCCAACATTGACCACTGAATAAAAAGGAAATAGTGCACTGGAGGGTAATCCAGACCCCCCATCCTCCCGGTTTGGCACTGTATTTAATTACAGATTGAGTTAGGTTCTTATCTACATTATTCCGCATCCCCAATATTCGGATGTCTTTAACTTATTTTGTTATTGGCAACTGCATAATTTTTCAAATAAAAATGGGAAGAGTGTACTGGAGGGTATTCCATACCCCCCAGACCCCCCGGTTTGAAAACATAATATTTAATTCCAGATTAAGCTAAGTGCTTATACTAAGTTTTTTTGCGTTTCGGGGATGTCTTGAAGTAATTTTACGGAAACTGAGGAGTTTCCAACATTGACAACTAAATAATTTCTTGAATAAAAAGGAAATAACTCCCCCCCCTCCCCTACCCCCCGGTTTGGTACTGTATTTAATTCCAGATTAAGTTAAGTTCTCTATCTACATTTCTCTGCGTCGGAGAAATTCGAGAAATCGCGCGATTCGTTCAGAATTTTAAAGGTTTAATAACCAGAAAAAGTATACATGTTGGCTATGGTGATTGACCGGGGGGTCTGGGGGGTATGGAATACCCTCCAGCACACAATAGGGGAATGCGCATTCTGAGCTTTGATCTTTCGAAGTAAAAAGCCGAGTATATTCGTCACTACTGTTATTTTTTCTATTAAATACAAAATTACAAACTTACCCTGAGATTACCACGATGAGTGGGGGGGGGGGGGGGGGGCAGAATCCAAACTTGAATTATGATGGTCAACAATACAAACCTTGAACCTTCTTTCTAAATTGATTCTCCGCGTCGGAGAAATTCGAAAAATTGCGCTATTCGTTCGGAATTTTAAAGGTTTAATAACCAGAAAAAGTATACATGGTGGCTATGGTGATAGACCGGGGGGTCTGGGGGGTATGGAATACCCTCCAGCACACAATAGTTTATTCTGCGCATTCTGAGCTTTGACCTTTCGAAGCAAAAAGCTGAGTATATTTGTCATTACTGTCATTTTTTCTATTTAAAGCAAAATTACAAACTTACCCTGAGATTACCAGGATGAGGGGGGGGGGCGGGGGGGCAGCACCCCAAACTTGAATTATGACGGTCAACAATACAAACCTTGAACCTTCTTTCTAAATTGATTCTCCGCGTCGGAGAAATAATAACCAGAAAAAGTATACATGCTGGCTATGGTGATAGACCGTGGGGTCTGGGGGGTATGGAATACCCTCCAGCACACAATAGTTGAATGCGCATTCTGAACTCTGATCTTTCGAAGCAAAAAACTGAGTATTCGTCAGTACTATAATTTTTCCTATTTAATACAAAATTATAAACTTATCCTGAGATTACCACGATGAGTGGGGGGCAGTGGGGGGGGGGGGGGGGCAGAATCCCAAACTTGAATTATGACGGTCAATAATACAAACCTTGAACCTTCTTTCTAAACCATAGCAGTACAATAGTTTGGTGTAATACTGCTTTCACAAAATTCACAAATTTTCAGTCAATTCACAAACAATTTTCAGCAAAACTCGCAATTGTTAAAAATCTCTATAGCATTTGTTTTAATGTCAAAACGTATTGTAGCGTTTGACGTTTGAGCAACATTGTTATTAAGCGCTTTAGTTTTTCAGAATTTCTATGAAAACGGTTGGCTTCCCAAAAAAATGTATTTGATCAAAGTTGTAGCCCGTTAAATTCCCTATCCGGTTTGGGCCATCAGTTATTTTCTGAGACTTCGTTTAAGAGATATGGAGTTCGCAAGAAAAGTAAAAAAAATAAAACCTGAATTTTTTAACATTTTTTCTCTTAATTTAATTTATAACTCGAAATCCGTTGATTTTAGACGATAAGGGGTTATAACTTAATTTGTAGATAAGCGAATGATCTTTAAAAAAGTTCTAATCCATTAAGCTTAAAAAATTCATAATATCGTAGATATGGCCCTTTTCAAATCAGAAATTTAAAAAATTTCTTTCAAGGGAGGTACCTCCCAAGGGTTTGGGCTTGGACAAGAATTTTATTTGAAAATTTGTCTTAGAAAAATGTCATTTATCACCACCTCACATGGTTCACCAACAGCAAGGACAGCTAAGTTTTCTGCTGCATTTTCGGTTATCAAAGCCATTTATATTTTAATTAGATTTTGTACGCCACCTATGTGCGTTAATGAGAAACAATGTTATATTCTACAGAATCAGTTGGGCTTTGGGCGTTTTTGATTAGAGTGAATACTCCGTAATAATTATTCTTACAAACTTAAAATATGTATATGGGCGCCACACGCTGTTTGTCGCAACGAACGATCATTAATTGATAATTTAACTGGTGTCGTTTCTTTTTGAATTATTAATCATTTTTCTTGTAAATAAAATTTTAATGTAAAAGTTTATTTTGTACATTAGAATGAACGGAAAGTTAGAATGTGCAAGTCTTAAACAAATTACTAAACTCTTCTATAAAGCTATATTATTAACTGGTTTCCATATTCGTCGGCAGCACAGATATTTTCATCAAAATTCGAAGAAAAAATGTGCGGAGGAAAACAATGTAGCCTGTATTCATACATCCAGGTAATAGGAAAATAAATATCGCGGAAACCATGTCGACCGTTTTTTACTCAATTTTCATAAAACGAAGAACAAAAAAGCAATAATATTGCGCTAACGTACCGACAATAAAACAAATATTTTGTTTGCCCGGCATCATTCATAATTAAATGATTAAAAAATGAATTTTTGAAAATGTTTCGTCCGTAAATAATAAATAAAATTTTCCATCGCGCTTACTTATTTAAAATACATAACGTAACTCCCTTATTTTAAATGCAAATGGGAATTATGTATCTGATCCACTATTGGAATCGATTTTGGCGACGATAAACTAACAATGTGCGCCACCATTTGAAATTCAAAATTTTTTTGCCGGCATAAATTACTAAATTTTCCCTGCCATTTAATAAAAGACGCGATCGGATTTGTTGCGAATCATAATAATAATAATTAAGGAGCACGGGTGTTATTCCCCCCACATAATTCCTGTGTGTATGTAAAATTAAAGTGGGGCAGAGTTTAAGTTTAAGCAGTGATTCATGTCGTTTCGAAATAAGCTTGGGTAAATTAAAAAACTTTTTCGGAAAGTCGTTCCACATAAAAACGTCAATTTTAAAAGAAAACATAAAAAATAGAGAATAAAAAGTTGTAGAGGACAATTATGAAGTTGAGTAGGCAAGCAATTTGATATGTCAATTTGGATTGAGCCGTAATGCCCTTGAAGAAAAAATATCCACCTCGTTCATTTAATAAAGCCAGCGATAGCGCCAACGTCTCTCAATGATACAGTGTATCAATGTGACGCCATTTTACGAGAATCGTAAATCAAAAGGATTTACATCTAGAAAACTACATCTTATTACACAACATTACACTGCATACACAAAGTTTGTACGTGCTGCTTAACTTCTTCCGTGATCTATTTGAGTTTGTTATGTTTTCTAGTAATCGAATATTCATGCATTTCATTTTCCAGACGGGAAAACGACTGCACAAGTACGAATTTTAAAATCGTGGAGGGAACTAATTACCCCCAGCGAAGACCGACTTGTAAGTAAAACGACTCATAAAGTTCCCACAGTTAATTAAATGTAATGGTTTAAAAGGCCTTTCAGCCAATTTCACTTCTCGGACAGCCATTGTGCACAAGGACGCCATAACTTGTGAATTACGCTCGAGCTTTTGCTAAAATTAGGATGTTAATCTTCCAGAATTTCTATAATAAAGTTATAATTTAACACGTGACCTAATTTTACACGATTATTTTGCGTTTCATGATGGCACTCGTTAAAAATTCGACCCTTCTCATGTCGAATCTCTCCAACCACCATTACTTCTACTAATCCCAACTCATTTTTTAACTTTTTAAAAACAAAATTCTTCCAGCCACAAAGTACTTTACTTTGCATTTTTTGTTTTAATCTTTAGTTTACGTTTACGTAGTTAACGACATACCGACATACGCCAAATCTAAAATTGCCCTATACGCTGAAGACACGGCAATATACTCACAGGTGTTTAACGTTGCTAGCGTGGTATAATAACTTTCTAAAGTAGGAAGCTCGTCCCACCGCTTTTTACATTTTTTACGGACGGTGGTGGGGGTAAACTTTAAAGTCTCATTATTTCCTATCCACCATCACTAATCTCAAGAATTGTGGGGTGGGGCAACCTTGGTTGTTGATCTTGTACGTAGCCAATTACAAGAACTAAAGAATTGATTGTTAATAAAGTAAGAAAATAACTTAAGTTGAGTTGATTTCTTTGTTTTAATTAATTGATAAAGTGCAGTGCAAAAAGTAAAAATAAAATTAATAAAGTGAAGAATTTGTGATAAATTTTGGTTATTTGTTAAAATTACAACGCAGCAAATTTGTTAGACCAGCTGCAATAGCACATGTGGAGCGCGCACATGGAAAGTTGCAAGGCCACAGATTATAAAACAAAAGTTGAGCATTTTAATTTAAATCTACAAAATTTTAAACACTGAGGAGTCTCATGTTAATTAATAGATACCCAGCTAAAGAGTAATTTTGGAATAAGCAAATTTTTTAAATTCATCTCAGTATATTGCTATGCCCCCAACTTTGCAAATTTAAGCAATTTCACCCTCTTGTGAAATTAGTCGAGGTAACACAGATTTTTATTTCAGCAAGAGACTCTTAAGTAACAAATTGTAATTTTTTTTTTAAATGCTCACTTTTGTTACCTTGAATGTGGTATTGAAGCGCACATGGTATCTCAGCTGGTTTCAGCACGCCTGGTTAAACAAATTTATTGCGTGCAATTCAATGCATCGACTAAATTTTTACTCTTATTCTTCAAGTTTTCCAATTTATTGGCACTTCACTTTGTCACAATTAAAATAAAAAAATATCAAATCAACTTAAGTTCTTTAATAATTTTCAAAAAAAACAATCAACAATTTAAATTATAATTGTGGGAATGATTTTCGTCGACCAGTCTATTCGACGTCAAGGCCGCAGCCCAAGTGTAAGTGTACAACCTCTTATTTACTCTCTTATTTACAGCTAACATTTTTATGTACAATTATTTTACAAAATAAATGAAATTAATGTTTTTATAGCTTTTCGAAACACGACAATATACACAGTAGCGCCTGGTACAGGAGGGCAATGAGATTTTACATACCTAAAATAGAATATTAAGTTTTAAATATATTATTATTATCACCTGAACACAGGAACCCTGAGACGGCAGAAATTGATTATTTGTTCATGTTATCGGAAATTTGGATCAGAACCTTCATTGTTTACGTACTTACATAGTTAATCAGTTTGCAAATTTTCTAGCGATTTAGGGGGGGGAGCTATGAATTTACTCTAATAGTGTAAGAAGAATAAATCCGTCGGTCTTCAGGTTTGAATTGACAAGTTTACTCGTGAAATCTAACACATAAGATGCAGTTTTATTCCATCCTGGAGCCGAACCTGATTTTGTAGGTTTTTTCTGCGAATTAATTTAATATTATAATATTATAATAATTTAATATTATATTAATTTAAAATAATATCTTTAAGTTACCTCTATGATTTTTTTTATTTATGACAGCTAACTTTTATCTTCGGGATCAGTGCCGAGAGCCGGGCTCGTAAGGTGGTTGCCTAGCAACTAGCTGGTTAAACAAATTAATAGTTCTGCTGACTGACCAAAATAATATTAGCATTGATATTGGTAAGTGGGGACCTATAATTTTTTCAGTACAAATTTCTATTGTATATCGCACTGGGGGGTTTGGGAGGTATGGAATACCTCTCAGCATCTTTCCAATTGTGTTAAGCAATTCTAGTTTTATGGAATACAACAAATTCACATTAAGGGTATTCATGTCACGTTGTACTTTTGTCGTAAACGTTGTAGATTTGAGTTTCGTAGAATTTTTAATACAAATTTAGTTTACGAAGTTTGCGCAAGTAGAAACCGTCGTATTTTATGTAGATGTCGTAGTTTCGTAAATTTAACCTATAAATTATTTAATAATTTAACCTCTAAAATTATTAAATCAAGAATAACCTTTACCACAAGAAAATCTAATAATTTCTGATTTTCACTTTTATTTAGTATTTTAAAAGCATAAACAACAAAAATGTCAAAGAAATATAACCTCAAATGAATATAACCTCAAATAATTATAACTTACAAATACAAGTACGAAGGAATTATGAAACATTTAAGGGAGTGTGTTCATGTCATACAATTTTACGAAGTTTACAAAGTACGACATCTACGAACTTACGAAGTGAAATGAATACCCTTATTATGTAAATGTTGATTTAACAGTCGTGTATTTGGCAACGGAGATAAGTTAAGCCCCCCCTCTCCCGGGGGAGGGGGGGAGGCGAGAAATTTAAAAACCCATCATTTAAAATTGCAAATCAGGAACTGCAGAGAGAGAGAAGGCTAGTTTATTATGATTATTACGGAGATAGTTATTTAAATGTTTTAAATTTCAAAGTTGACGACTAACTCAATATCGCGGGCATACAGAGAGATGTAAAAGTGTAATTTGTGTGTAAAAAAGAAAGTGTAAAAGTAATAATTTAATATTATATTAATTTAAAATAATATCATCTTTAAGTTACCTCTATGATTTTTTTTATTTATGACAGCTAACTTTTATCTTCGGGATCAGTGCCGAGAGCCGGGTTTGTAAGGTGGTTGCCTAGCAACTAACTGGTTAAACAAATTAATAGTTCTGCTGACTGATCATAATAATATTAGCATTGATATTGGTAAGTGGGGACCTATAATTTTTTTAGTACAAATTTCTATTGTATATCGCACTGGGGGGTTTGGGAGGTATGGAATACCTCTCAGCATCTTTCCAATTGTGCTAAGCAATCCTAATTTTATGGAATACAACAAATTCACATTATGTAAACGTTGATTTGACAGTCGTGTATTCGGCAACGTAGATAAGTTAAGCCTCCCCCCCTCTCTCGGGGGAGGGGGGGGCGAGAAGTTTAAAACCTATGATTTAAAATTGCAAATCAGGAACTGCAGAGAGAGAAGGCTACGTTATTATGATTATTACGGAGATAATTATTTAAATGTTTTAAATTTCAAAGTCGAGGACAAACGCAATATCGCGGGCATACAGAGAGGTGTAAAAGTACAGCTTTAAACAATTACTTATAAAATATAGAAAATGTGTTAGAAATTTCATAAAAATAAAAACGTTGCCGAATTGTTGCCCCCGAGGCTGTTAAGCGTGCGTTAATAAAAATAACAATTCGCCCTTCGCTTAAAAGAACCTGGATTTAAAAAGTAGTTTATCAAATTTGAATTATTCAATTGCGCAAGTTTTTCCGAGTGGAAGATCCATTTCTACAAAATGTAAAACTTGGGACTTATGCACCGAGTTAACGATGATGGATAGCCAGGAGGACCGCATTGGTATAATTTTAATTGTCCTTTCGACATTGGGGTTGTTAAGATACCGAAAGTACGTGTTTTGATTTTAAAAGTTAAGGGTAGAAGTACGAACAGGTGGTGTGATATATATCGGAGGAAAATTATTGCTTTATTTTTTTATTACCTCCATGCAGGGGTGAAAATGTTATATTACGGAAGCATTTTCTCTCTACGTAGCCAAGCGCGCATTTCCTTTTGATTTAAAAATCAGACATTAAAAGTTTGAAGAGGATGCGATAAAGCTGGGGTTGGTTAATCTGACGTTAAGATGGTTTTTAAAGAACGAGTTAAATCCTAGGTGGCGCACGCGTGACTCGATTACCCAGCCATTATATCACCATCCAGTAGACATGTAATCTTACGGTGGCCGCCGCTCCCATTACCCACCTGCGGATTGTTCGGATTTATAATCCCTTGCTAACAAGATTGTTATACAAACTAGTTCGGTTTATTTTAAACTTTACTTCACACTAAGAAATTGTTTTTAGATTGCATTTTCTTTACACACCCATATTTCATTCCTTTTCCTATTAAAACCACCCAATTTACCTTTCAAGAGGAATCAATTTTTTTAATTGTTACTTACAAACTTTTCCGAGCGAATTTAAAACTTTTATAATCAACGGACGGAAACTGAATTCGAAAAGCTGTGTTGATTAATTTCTAATGCAGAGCCGGACCCATCTTTCAAAACAACCGATCTTATAATGTTTTGTTGTCATCCAAGTCTTCGTGTAAGCGCCTATGAAATAAATCAAGCATTATGTCGAAGATTCGTCGGAATCTTGTTAGAATTGTGAGACGAATCTGTCTTACCGAGTTCTGGTGTAAGGATTTATGTTAAAATCCATCGAGATTTACTGATATCTTCTAGTCTTTTCATCCTTCGTCTAGACTTTTACTTCGTCGATTTTAAGATCAAAAGGCGCTCTTTTTAATTCCCCTCAGATTTAATTTACATAATTGTTTTGTTATCTCTTAATAGAAACCAGATAACGTGGGAAATCTTGTTTACGAAATGGTGAAAACAATTTAAAAAAATGAATTGAGAAGTTAACCGGTGGCAGCTGATATACGGGAAATAGACTTACCCCATGCAGGTAAATTTGTTTCGAAGCCTATAGAGATCGAATAGGTAGTTTATCGTTATCGCAGTGGGGTAGTACGCTAGGATTCGAATCTTCATGGTAAAGGAACCGAGAGAAAATCGTACTTTATTGAGTAATTGTTTGAAAATTATATTATTAACAAAAAAGGACGAGCCGAAGTTATGAAAGTTAAATTTGTATGCGAGTAATAAGTGAAGTGGAAAATCTATTCGCGAATTCGATCTCTTTTCAGTTTGTGAATGATATCGATGTCATATCCTGAAATCAAATACGTAGAAAAAAGTGAAGCTAATTTGAAATATCAGTTAGCTTTTTTGGGTCGGAGGAAAAAGTTTTACTTTGCATAAATTAGGGTTTGATATTATTTTTAGAAGGGGCTCGGTGCTTCTTTTATGAAGGAATCAATTCGATTCATTTTACTACCGAGACATGGCTAATTACCATTCAGACCTTGTCGACGCCATTGTGTTAGACACAACAATGGTAGGCATTTTAAAATGCCGTCGTGATAATATCGTTCTTATTGTAAACTTCATTATTTTTACTTTCATTACCAGACTCCCCTATTTACTTTTGCTCGGTAATTAAACGAAATATCAAAAAAATTTAGGCACGAACATCCCGACAGCCCCGACCTCGGTCCCCGGTCTTCTTCCACCCATATTAGCATGCAAATAACGCAGTCGAAATTAAAATTGTATTAAATTTTTTCTTAAGATGCGGAAGATATGACAAAATTTACATTTAAAGAAGAGGAAATAAAATGGAAACTGTAGAATGGAACAAAAGTTAATCAAATTAGGATCAAACAATTGTCTAATTAAGTCTTTAGTTGGATAAAGTAATCAGAACGATATAAAGACTACTTTTGTATTCTTACTACGGGTCCATTCTCATTTTATTCGTCTTTACATTCACAAAAGACCAAATTATTATTCTCCCGCTAATTTTTAAAATGGAAATAAGTTAAACGCCGCGCCGACCAACCGAGCGAGCACCGGGCATTTTAATTTGTTATTGCGGTTTGATCAATTTTTTTGCTTTATTAACCAATTATCTCGCCATAAATGTAATGTACGTTACATGTTTATGCAATTTACGCCACATTTGAATTTTTAAAATAAATTAATGCTGCGGTTTTAATTTGCAGTCGTGTTTATTAACTGCATAAAATAAACAATTCAACTTTTATAGCTTTTCACAACGGAAAATTCTGCAAAGGGATTTGCGTGGATAATTTAATCCCCTGGTCGGTCTAGGGTGAGACTTCTCACACCTCCCATCGGAAAATCATTTTTGTGGCAGAGGTGGGAGCCCATATGGCCCTCGTGGCGCTACGCCAATGTAGGAATCTATCAGAATGACGTTCTTATCATTGTTTGTTTACTCCATCGCTTCAGTCCATATGGGAACGCAAAGCTATCAATTACCCCCCCCCCCCAAGTGGCTTCAGTAGTTTGCAGAGCCCATCGCACGTAGGAGGTGACTATCCTTCTTATGGGTTCACTTGCAGAATTGCAAGCGTTTTTTATATCTAATCCTTACTAGCATGCAGGCTCTTCTGGATTGCCATCATTGTGAACCTGGCTTTTGAAGAAGTAATCCCTTCAGGAGCTTACCAACGAATTGGATTCTTCTGCTAGTTTGCAGGCCATTTTGTCCATTTTCCTGACTTCATTGAAGGCAGCACCGGGTTTCTTTCCTTCCTTTTTTGAACTACACCTTTGAACAAATATAAAACTAAAAACGAACACATAAGTTATACCGGTATAGAACGGGAACTGATTGTACTGACTGCTGTGCAGGAAGTCTGCAGCCTAACCAAACTGCTAACCTAGCAAGATAAAATCTCGGGGATTTGTAAAAGATTCTTTCAAAGTTTTGCCAAATTTTCCACAAAAATATTCAAAATTTTATTTTCAGACCTAACCAAATGCTCTGGAAGTCTATGGCTGATGGCTATGGTGATGTTAAGACCTTAAGAAATAGGTTTGATTTTAAAATTGACTTAACTCAGCAATAAATTTTTGGAGTATTCCATTGAAAACATCAGATTAATTTGATTTTATTTCCAAACCAGATCGAATGCAGCTTAACCAAAGTGTAAACAAAATCTGGCTGAAATATTATTGAAATATTTTGAAATATTCCAATTGGAATGTCAAATTAAGTTGAGTTTATTTTGAAGCTAAACCGACAACTGTGATGGTAGTCTTCAGCTTAACCAATGTGATACCCAGAAATAATTTTTTTTAATTTCCTACCAAAAGATGAAATTAACTGTGTCAGAAGTCTGTATCCTAACCAACCCAGTCAGAAATTCTCGAAATATTTCAATCAAAATAAATAAAAATATGATCTTGCATTTTTAAAACCGACCGGCTCGTTCGCGGGAAGTCTATAGCTTAATCGAAGTGCTAACTTAATTTTGACTGGTATCTAGATATTTGAAATACCTATGTCCAGGGCCGTATTTAGACTAGATTTGGGGGGGGGGGGGGTTAAGTATTAGTTAAAGTTAAAGTATTAAAAAATAATTAGCTAATTTATTAAAATACAAAGGAAACTAAAATTCAAAACAAAAAATAAAAGTATAAAGTACAACATTTTTAAAAAATAAAAAAAAACTGCAATAAAGAACAAACATTAAATAAAAAATAGAAGGAACTGGATAAATAAATAAATACCTAAATAAAAAATTTAAGTTTCAACTTAAATCGGCAAAATAAATGCAATTTTGATAATTTTTTTAAATTTAAATTTTGTTATATTAATTTTTGATTACGAACGATGCGATGGAGGTCTAGATTTTGCTCCGCTGATTTTTTGAGTATAATTTTGTGCAAGTATTTTCTAACCCCCCTTCCCCCGTAAATACGGCTCTGCCTATGTCAAAGAAATTTATGTTTAAACTGACCTGACCGAAGGATCTAACCCCCCCCCCCCCCGCATGATTAAGTTTGAGGAATCTAAATTTAACTTTTCAAAAACTTCTAAAATGTCCATATGACCATATTGGTGACCCCGAAAACTTAAAACTCCCCAAACAGCCAATTTTGAATGTTTAATTAAGTGGGATAAAAAATGCGCTGACGCTTCCAAAGTTTCGTCGGAAACAGACTGCGTCGGTTACAATTTCACATTTTTGTTATTCTTGAATATTTTGAGTATTTTCCATATCAAAAAGCAGAAATAAATGAAATATTAAAAAATAATAAAAAATACAATTTTTTTAATGTTAACTCGAAAATTAATCCCGTTTAAAGTTAAATTTTTAAACTGTTACAGTCGAGCGGGGGGGGGGGGATATCTTCAGTCCAATATGGTTCAGACGTTAATCTTAGTTGAAAATAACTTTTGATGAACAATCGAATGTTCCGCGTGTAATATTCGAGTTAAAAAATCATAAAACAAAAGAACTCCAAAATTTTTTTTAAATTTTGGAATATGAATGGTCGGTCAGTGGGGTAGTAAAAAAAAATCAAAGGTTCCTGATTTTCTTTAGATTATTCTTCACTTGTATACAACCGGATTCATCAAAATGAGGTCAATAATTTGTCAAAACAAATTATTTTAGTGGAACTGCATTTGTTTGGTTATTTAATTTGTGACAGTTTTATCTGTCGCACCCTATACAACAGTATTTAATGTTATTCAAATAGAAAAGGTTAATAATTTCATCGGTTATATTTGGAGTTTAGAATTTTTTTTTTTTTTTCATAAAAAGAAATATTTTTCGTTATCACAAAGCATGACGCATCGCAGTCGTCGCTTTAAATGGTGAATAATTTTTATTTAGACTCAACACATTGGTGATGTCAGTTTTTGTGTGGTGTAAAATTTTAGATTTTTCATTTTGAGTGCTCCAGTATGGTGTCGGGGTTTTCGTGTGGCGGAAGTAATTTAATACACGTTTGCGTTAATTCGGGTTTTATTTTTGGCGAAATGGACGCTTTTATGTGTCTTTGGTGATTATATTGCCGTTTCCATGCTTCCTTTTTTTTAATAAAGTTTAGTGGTGCTTGTGATCCGAGACTGTTGCAGAAATTTTTGATTTTCCCTTATTGTTTTTGTGGTGAGTAAAATCATAATCCACTTAATTTTCCTTCTCTTGTTGTTCGGACTCGACTCGTTCATCGTTGCATAGTTTTCCAACTCAAATTTTGTTGATTATAAAATACTGGAAACATTTTATAAAGTTGGAAAATTTGTAGACGTAAGTTTATGCTTCATTTATTATTGGTAATTTTTACAAACTTTTCATAACAAACTTTTGCTCAACACAAATTTATGTTTTTATTTCGCTGCACATTAACATTTTTGCCATAATTGAATTTTATTTCCGAATTAATTTTTCAATGAAGGTGGACGCCGCAAAAAATTGTGTCAACCACATAAAATTATTACTTTTATTTCAAATTAACCGCTCGAATCCCCGATGATTACCAAAAAAAATTGAAACATACACAGAAAAATCCAATTGCAAAATTGCACAATATCACAAATTATTCAAAATTTTTTTATCTAGAAAAATGTGTTTTATAAAAGTTTGACAATGTTAGAAGTTATTTTTCAAAAACATCCTATGTTTACATTTTTTTGAATATTTTAATAGAATATTATGCATTTTTTGCATAAAAATAAGTCGAAGAATAACTGGCGTATTAATAAAGGAAACCTTAAAAAATAAGTCGATTTTAATTATGTAATGTTTTTTTTTTAATATTCAACAATGCAATTAATTTATAAAAGTTAAATCTTAACTGTTAATTTTTTTATTATCGAAAGACTTCTAAAAACTGGTAAAATCTACTGAATTTTTTAAAACTGACAACATATATTTTGTTTTGTATTGTAAAATATATAATTACCCCCCCCCCCCCCCGCTGAAACATCGTAGTTAAGATACTTGAAAATTTTACTTCGATCGCTGATTTAATTTTTTAATATTATCAAATTGACATTCGGGGGGGGGGGGGTAAAGAATATAAGCAATGTAATCAATCATAAATTTTATGAATTTGTTTATCAATACAATGAAATTTATTCATCGGGGCTATCGCGAAAATCTTTAATCGGAATTTAAAAAATTTCTAATTCAGTTTGGTAGCTTTTATGACGTAAAATATAAACATTAAAATTTATGAGTCATTCAAAAAAATCGGCTAAAAAGGGCTTAGAAACCGGTTGGTTGTTTCCACGAGGTTGGCTTCGCTCGAAAGTACTTTTGGTATTCGAAAGCCGCTCGACTCATTAAAAACATCTCCGAAGTCGCTCCAACTCGAAAATTACGGATCTAGAAAGGCGAGATTTTTATTTGTAAATTAAATTTGCCGATTATAATATGATTTTTACTGTTGCACTCCTAGAAGGCAACTGCGGCCGGCTCAGCCCACTAAATTGAGCAATCAATTTAGCAACAAATCAAATTTGCGTTCAGTAAAAAGGGAAACTTTCTTGATTGACTGACGATCTTGAATTGATTAACAAGAAGATTCTGAACAAATTAACGAGGTACTAACGCAGAAAGAAGGAATTTGAAAAGAGATATTAATCAAATCACCAAGATAACAATTTTTTTTTCGTTGGGTGCTAATGTTTATAATATTAGCGTAAAATCAGCGATGTTTACATTTTTTCTCGTTTAGTTTGAACACAAAAAATTAAAATTTCCTGACAACTAAATGACTTTTATAATTAGTTTCATTAATAGTATATTATATAACAAGGGCGTCGGGTGAGTTATTTGTCATTTAATTAAACGTACGCGACTTAAAAAAAATGAATTGAATTTTAAAAGATAAGACAGGAAAAATAAGATATTCTAAGATGAATTAAGTGAATTTATTAGGCATGATTACGTGAATACATTTCTTAAAATGAAACAAAATAAAATTTGATATTCCAAGAGTTGACAAGAGGCAAAAATATCTCCGAAACACTGTCGTTGATTTTTTTTTATAAACTTATTCAGCGTGAGTTCTTTTAGCCGATTTATAAAAAAAGTCTTGGAATATCAAATTTTATTTTGTTTCGTTTTATTTACAATATGCTCCTCCGCATCGGAGGCTATTCTGTACCCGTTGATTTATTGAGAAATTTTTTAAAAATTCGCCTGCGGCATTTTTATTAAATGTCCAAAACAAAACAATTATCTTGAATCTCGAAACAAATGAAGCTAAAACAAAAGTAAGTTAGCTCTTTTTAAATTAAAAACAAAAACTTGAAAATTACAGCGTTAGCCCACCGGATATTTTGCATGTATTCAATTTTAGAAGTCCACTTCTGGATAAATGCGTAGCTTATCAGTCCGAATTGATTTTTTTTATTTACGTAAATTTTTGTTGTACTTTTCGTAAAACGAAAACATTAAATTTGTCGTTTGGTTTCGTGTTGGTAATCTTGAGCATTTAAAAGTGTAATAATTATGGAGTTAATTAACTTTTTTGCTATTTCTATTTAATAAACGGTAACATTTGTTAAAATAATCGCGGTTCTAATTTAGGTAATTATAAATTTAATTAGAATTTTTTTTGAAAGTGTGTTTTGTATCCTTTCGATTTGTTCTTTATTAATGGTTAAATTTTATCCGGAAGGAAGCTTTGCGCGCGCAGCCGTCTACATCCGGAGGCACGCGTTCTAACGGCGGTCGCGTCTCGACGCCGATGCCAGTCGCCGGGTACTCGCGCTTCGAACCGGTAGATGTTTAATAATACAACCACGTGACGATCGCACGAGGTCTTTCGACTTGATCCTGATAAAAAAATAATTTGCGAGGGTTGAAAATTTTTGCACCCTCCCGGCTTCCCGAATCAAGAGTTAATCGGGTGAAATTTTTGTTATTGTGCCTCATGCATATTTAAAGATAACGTGAAAGCAAATTATTTTAATTAATTCATTATTCAGCTATAAATTGTCGTAAGATCTTCATTTGCTGTGTGGATATCGTTTAAAGTTTAGCAAAGGTGAAAAACGACTTCCTGCAGGTTTCGATCGAAAGGGGAAACGGAACACTTGATGTAAAATATTCCCGGTAGCATGACAATGTTAATAGTTGGTAGCGACCCTCGTATCTCAAGCCACTTGCTGCATAGTTTATCATTTTGATAACGCCCTGGAAAAACTTACCTCCCTTAACTTTTTACCTTATTTGCACTTTTTTGCGCCACTGCAAAATTTTATTCGAATTTGAATTACAAAGCTTTTTGTAGGTCATATAAATATTTATAAATTTGCATATGGAGTGCATGTTTATTATTCATAATATAACGAAAAAGCCACAGTCCTGCTGATATATCCTTTGTGCCCCCAACGAACGCGCGGTGTTAATTACAATTATTATCGAGGGAACGGACGCCTTTTCCGATCCATCATAGCCATAACTTTGCTGCCATCGAATGATCGCCAAACCGGGGACTCACAGTGCCGTTCGCGATAGTCATTTGAGTGAGTGATTGAAAAAAAAATGAATAAAGAAATGTCCGTCGGCTATTGATCAAGAATAGCCAACGTGGCGGGGTTCAGACAACAACACGGAGGCTCTCACGCCCATCATCAAGTTCTCTATCATGGACCAATGCTTGGTTATCAAACGCGTCATGTCGATGCTGCCCATCATCACATTTCCACCATGCCGACACATTCATCAATTCCTCTAAATGCCAGTAAGTAATCTTGAGATTTTTATAAAAAGGAAACCTTCCTTCCAAAATGTCTTTCTTGCGTGGCTACGGTCGGTTATAAAAGTTCACGTTGCGAATTTTATAGAGCATTACCAACTTTCTTTACGCAATTTCGGCAATTTATTTTATTTTAAGGGTTAATCCATTATAATTTATTATTAAAACTTAGACAAAGCGCGCAAATTTTATATAAAACCACAACTCCAGACCTAATTAAGCTCTCTTTCGTGAGAAACACGTGCTTTTATCTTTCCATTTAAAGAAACTCCGAAAACATCACAATTCAATGAAAAAATATTTTCGTGCCGAACAACAGTTTCGCTTCCTTCCAGCAACAAAATTATCCACTTCGTTTTTGACTTTTCCCTCGCTTCCATTGCTGCTCGTCGGACAAAAAGTGAGAAATTTGCAAATTTTATGACCAACTTTTTTTCGCTTTTTTTTTTGAAAGAGACACTTCAAAGCATCAAAATCCTATATTTTTTTCCGAAAAAATTCGCCGCACGCGGTGCGAAGGGGTTTCACAAAGCTTCATCTTTAAAATAAGCGCACCCTCACCTGTGTAATTTAATTAGCCGGGAAGTTATGGCTTAAAACAAAGCCGTTAAAAATCCACAATTTTATAATATAATTTATGGTTATTGATAATTCAATTTCAAAATGCGAAAATTGGTCTTTTTAGCCCACTGACCCAGTTTCACCCCATCGCTTCCTTTTCAGTTAAGCTGTCAAGGCGATTGTGTGTTTATTTTGAAGGGGAGACAAGAAGTCGGTCGGTGCTTTATACTGATAACACCGAGGTATCCGGTTCGATCCTGCCTAATAAAAATTATTTTTTTTCTCTTAAACCTTCAGATGACTTCACACCATGAACTTGCGTCGTTAGGAGCGTTTAAAAATATTAATCATCGTCCTGCCCGTATCAGCTGCCTCTGCAACTTGTCAAAGTCGAGAGTGGAGGCCGAGGTATACCTCATTCAAGAAAATACTCTTGTAATTTGTTAACGGGTGTATTTAAACAGCTTATACTGTGCTCTCAATTCAGACTGATCGATATAGATTTGATAATGAGGCAATCAAACATAGTTTGCATACTTCAACCGGGAACCAACAATTTAACAATGTAGCTGCAGAGAAGTGCATGGACTGACGACGAATAAAATTTAGCCATACACTTATTTGCCTCGAACCAATATTTTCATCATTAATCACGGTGACATCTTGGAGCTTTTTGATATTGAGAGCTTAGAGTTATTTTTTGAAAACGAAATTACAGAAATTCACTTTAATTGACACCATCGCTCACTGTTTTCGAGATATTAAAGAAAAACTAGGCTGAGTCCTGCCGAGCGAATTAACTTTGTACTTTCAGGATTATTTGAGCATTGCAGTTTATTACCGAAGATGATGAGAATTAAAAGTACAATGTAAAATTGTGTACCTTAAAGCTTAATTTTTTTTTTTCCTATAAAGAAGTTTTGCATATTTTTGGCAACAATTCGCCCGAGTCCTGCTATTTTGTTTATAACTTTAATTATTACATAAATGTAAAATTAAGATTACATAAATAATTTTACTCTAATAAAGTTAGACTGGCAGGAGAGGGGGGGGGGGGTAAATAAGCGCATTTTCAGCCGAGTAATTTAATTGGCCGAATAAAAAATCCATTTGATTTTACAACATTTTTTCGCTAATTTTTTTAAATGCTTTAAATGGATTTCAAAATATCATCGACAAAATAGTTTCGGTAACTCCAATATTTGTTTCGAAAATGCTCGAAATACAAAAAAAACCTTTTAAATTGTACATTTTAGCTTCATTTGCACAGTTTTTTTCCATTACCTCCGCTTCCAGTTGGATATTGAAGTTCATAGAACAAAATTTTTGCATCACTAACATAAATTATTCTTCCTCCTAAAATCAAATCCAAATTAACCTTAAAATTTCTCCCGAAACCCGAAAGAATTTAAATAATTTTGCTACTGACCCAATTTTTCTGCCATAACTACCCTTTCAATTAAGTTGCCAAGTGTCCGCTTATTTCGCAGGGGTGACTTCAAAGAATAAAATTCTTGTGTTTTTTTTTTCGCAGTTTTGTGCGTTTATTCAAATTTTTAATGAACTGCATTTTCGTAAACCTAATTATCGTTTGAGAAAGTTTATCCTTAAATTAAGGTTAGCTTTATCTGTGCAGGTTAATTACAGGGGAAGTTTGGAAACAAAAAATAAATAAGTTTGTCTGTAAAAATTCTTTGGGATGGTAATTGGAACCTTTTATGTGGGAAATCTACAGCTGATTTTTTGATTTTAATTAAAACTGAACAAAAATTAAATAAGCAGTGACAGATTCAGCTTGCTGCTTAAATAATAACAGGTTATGAGCCCAGGTAAAGATAACTATATCTTATTTAGTCCAACCGAAAGATCTTGAAGGGCTATCTTTCTTCTTTCTTTTTATTAGTCTTAATAAAAACAAATGCTAACGATCAATGATAAAAAAAACTTCTAATCTAAATTTTTTTGAAAAGCCATTTTTATAAATGGTCATAACTCTTAAACCGATTGTTTGATTAAAAAATATCATCAGACATAAATTAAAGCCTATAATATTTTACATATTTTGACGTATAGAACATAAACATCGGATGGATATTAAAGGAGATCTGCACGTTTTGAAAAAAAAACTTGAATGAGGTTAAAATGCGGAATAGTGGAAATTTAATTAAAACTGAACGAAAATTAAATAAGCAGTTGCAGATTCAGTTTGCTGCTTAAATAATAACGGGTTATAAGCCCAGGTCAGTTAGAAGTTTGAAAAAAATTACAAAAATTATAATTTGGATTTTATTCAATTTATTGAAAATTATTTCGTAAAGATACCTATATCTTATTTAGTCCAGGCGAAAGTCCAATTAGTCGCAATAAAAACAAATGCTATCGATTAATAATAAAAAAACCTTCTGACCTAAGATATAATAGAAAGATATATATCTTATTTAGTCCAGACGAAAGTCCAATTAGTCGCAATAAAAACAAATGCTATCGATTAATAACAAAAAAAACTTCTAACCTAACCTAAATTTTTTTGAACTGCAATGTTATAAATGGCCATAACTCTTAAACCGATTGTTTGGTTAAAAAATATTATCAGACATAAATTAAAGCCTATAATATTTTACATATTTTCACGTATAGGGCATAAAAATCGGATTAATATTAAAGGAGATCTGCACGTTTTGAAAAAAAAAACTCGAATGGGGTTAAAATGCGGAATAGTGGAAATTTAATTAAAACTGAACGAAAATTAAATAAGCAGTGGCAGATTCAGCGTGCTGCTTAATTAATAACAGGTTATTAGCCCAAGTCAATTATAAAAAAATTACAAAAATTATAATTTGGATTTTATTCAATTTATTGAAAATTATTTCGTAAAGATAATTATATCTTATTTAGTCCAGGCGAAAGATCCCGAAGGGCTATCTTTCTTCTTTCTTTTCAATTAGTCGCAATAAAAACAAATGCTATCGATTAATGACAAAAAAAACTTCTAATTTAATCTAATTTTTTTTGAAAGGCAATGTTATAAATGGCAATAACTCTTAAACCGATTGTTTGGTTAAAAAATATCATCATACATAAATTAAAGTCTATAATATTTTACATATTTTGACGTAAAGGACATAAAAATCGAATCGATATTAAAGGAGATCTGCAGGTTTTGAAAAAAAAAAACTTGAATGGAGTTAAAATGCGGGGTGGTGGAAACCTACAGCTGATTTTTTGATTTTAATTAAAACTGAACGAAAATTAAATAAGCAGTGACAGATTCAGCGTGCTGCTTAAATAATAACAGGTTATGTGCCCAAGTCAGTTGGAAGTTTGAAAAAAATTACAAAAATTATTATTTGGATAATTATTTCGTATCTTATTTAGTCCAGGCGAAAGATCCTGAAGGGCTACCTTTCTTCTTTCTTTTTATTAGTCGCAATAAAAACAAATGCTAACGATTAATGATAAAAAAACTTCTAACCTAAATTTTTTTGAAATGCCATTTTTATAAATGGCCATAACTCTTAAACCGATTGTTTGGTTAAAAAATACCATCAGACATAAATTAAAGCCTATAATATTTTACATATTTTGACGTAAAGGACATAAAAATCGGATTGATATTAAAGGAGATCTGCACGTTTTGAAAGAAAAAACGCTGAAGGTTAAAATGCGGGGTGGTGGAAACGAACAAAAATCATGACAATAATTGGGGTTAAAACTTTGTGTAATTAATTTTTTTGGACCTGTGCGAAATTTCTCTCAAATAATAATTTGTTCGTGTTTACCTGCATGGCGGAGGAGGGTTAGTGTGTTTGTAGGTTGGGAATAAAAGAGGGTTTGTATTACACGCTCATTTGACCACACGCGCTCGTTAACGAATTTAATTGTTGTAAAATTTTTGTTCCCTAATTAAAATCCGCAAGAGTTTCTCGATCAAAAATTGCGAACCCGGGCTCGAGAACGAAGCGTGGCTTCATCGAAGGCAATTGATTTTAACTATAACATGTTAATGAGTTTTGGAATACAAAGCAAGTGGAAATTAGGAAAACAGGAAATGAGATGAATGTTAACTACCGGCAGAAATCACGATGTGTTAAATAGATTTCTAACAAAAGCATTTGAAATTTTCATTATCAAAGCGATGTGAGGCGAACGGAATCTTGCGAGTCGGTATAATTTGGGTTACATTTTACTCCGGGAGTTTTATTGTTATTACCTGTCCACGTTTACTTATTCAATTCCCGTACTCACCGTTAGTCATCTGAGAATAACCAATTTCTGATGTGAATATCTGAATAGTCCGGAGAAGTCGCTGTCAATAAAATCTTTTTACCATCGGCTGTCGCGGTGCACCGGAGGCGCGGTCCGCAATCGGATAAGTGAAAAGATCGGACCGATAGATGTCGCTGGTTTTAATTAAATTTGCGTGGATATCTCACGGCAATTATTATTGCGAACGGTGGCATTAATCGACCAACTAACTAATTTACCATAACCGTTTAGTGGACGTGCGTTTCATAGACCTAATTAGAGCCTTGTAAATCAACAAAGAGCACTCGGCACGAAGTGGTGATTTGCGATTAATTAATTGATAAAGTTATGAGAGGCCTGCGAGGATGCTCGACTCGTGCGCCATTTCGGGGGTTCACATTTAAAATTTTTTCTCCTTATGCTAACCAGTTGCTTGGCACGTTTGGAATTTGCCATTAGTTTTTTGCGCCGGTGTTTAAGATTTCATGTTAGACAATGACATCGCCATCGGTGTCGTTTGCATACATTAGCCACTGATTTGTGGCCTCATAAGGCAATGTCGTGCGTGAAGAGATAGCAGGAAGCATGAATATTCCTATCGTCCGATAATTTCGCAGTTGTGCGGCTCGACGAAGAGACTGTCGTGCACAGGCCTCCTCCTTTCTCTCTTTCGAGGACGATAACTTGTTTTGAGAGTTTCGACGATCTCATTTCGCAGGTCGCACTGTACGTTAATAATAAAAATATATTAGAAATACGAAACTAAAAGTTTTGGTGGGATGTGATGAAAAAACTTTTTTGAGCTTTTTAATGAAAATTTGATGCGTACAAAATTGGTTTTGATACGAGTTGCTGATGGAAAATGCGACCTTTCAAATTTTTGTCATGAATTGTAAATAGCAACGTGATATTTCGGCGACAGTATTCCTATTACTATACTTAAAACCCAATTAAAAGTCCTTTGTAAATATTTTCACCTTACTTTTATCGAATAATCAAACTTTCGGCTCGAAAAAAATTAATTTTGTTTTTGATTGAAAATTCAATGCATTTTTGAAGCGTCGGCGGCGCGGCGGTTTGCAATTCGAGTGTACCAATTAATTTTAAATGTTACAATTTTCAATTTCGATATCAAAACCTATTCAGCTTTTCAATTGCGAATTATTACAGTTTTTTAATTTCAATTACCCCTGCGAAAAATTAAACCCTTGCCGTCTATGTCTTTAATATAATATTATAATATAACATTTTCACTATCGACCTCTCCAGAATGTTTACGAATATTATACTCTGAAATTTTAGCAAAAACTTAACTACACGCTAAAATATTTGAATTTTAACTGTAACTTTGCTATACTTACATAGAAATTTTATTCAAAAGACGTCGCTTTTTATTATTTTATTTATTTTTTATGCTTCCATTATATTTAAACCTCGTGCTATAGTTTTTTTATTATATACTTTCAATATTTTTATTTTTATGCTTATACATATATTTTTTATATATTTAGTAACATTTTTGTTTGTTTAATTTATAATTATAGCATTTTTGCAGGCGAAAATTCAGAAAAAGCTTTTTGTGCTTTAAAACAATCTTACCGTTGCCAAGGAAACGATAAAACGAACAAAAAAGATGTCTATCTTTTTTTTCGCAGCATTGTCAGTTTACAACTTATCGCAATATACAAAATATCGCGTAAATTAATTTTTAATTGCTCTAATAATTTTTGTGTTTCGCAAAATTTGATTTCTTGTTATTGGAAAAACGAAAAACAAATGTTAATATTTTTTATAAATTTTTTTTTGTGATAATCAAATCTAAATTAATAATAAAATTTATAAAATTTTAATTTTCTCTGGGGGGGGGGGGGGGGGGTAAAACTTGAAGTTTACTAAATTTTTATTGTAACACAATTTAAATAGCAGTAAATTTTATAAATTTATAGCTCGGTTTCTGATCAAATAAATAAATATCAGGACATAAATATAAATTTTACATAAATTTTTCCAATCTCCACTTTTATCACTTCACTTTAATCAAATTAATTAAACTAAACAAAAACTCAAATTAACTTATTTAACTTATTTATTTTTAAAGATAACAAATTTTTAATTTTCGAGTATGGCGTTTCATCTGCCAGGCACCACGGCCAGACCCTCACTCCTTCGTTGCATCAACCTACTCGCCGCACTCCTACTCTTACTTCCTTTACTTTTATTTACACAGCAAATTATACAATGTGATCATAATATTATAAATAATAATGAATTAGAACTCAAATTTTAAAATAATCTACAAAATAATAAAATTAATATTTTTATGCATTTCGATACACGACAATATATTATTTAGGCATAAAAATTTAAAAAAATCTTACTTGTTAATGATCAATTATTTCAGATATTGCTACGGGGGGGGGGTATAGACCGTTAATCTTGGTTATGAATAATTTGTGCTAAATAATGAAATAATTGTTCGCGTGTAAACTTCGAGTTAAAAAATTCTTTAATCATACAATAACTTAAGAAACCCAACCTTATTTTTTGTGATTGATCTTAAAAATTTGTTAAGAATTTTGTTCACATCCGAACTAGAATAATTTATATCTCAACTATGACATAATTAAAAAAAAATACAATAACTTTGCATAATTCTCGATCTAATAAATACCAGAAGAAAAAAATTGACTTTAATTGTGGCAAAACTTGAGAATCACTTTTGTGTGAAAACACATAATTTATACTGCTATGGACCGGGGGTCTGGGGGGTATTACCCTCTTAAACTGGAGTTAAACTTAAAATGAGTGCTCTCCCTAACTTTAAGCTATCATAAATCAATAATTAATAATTTATTTTGATTGTAATGTAAGACAGTAATCAAGTCGCGCGACGTCACGGTTGCCATAGCAACGGCGATACAAGTACAAATATTTATAAAAGCATACAATTCATAAAAAATATTTTATTTAAGTTCTATTACTCGAAGCAAACCGGTACTTTGCCTATATTTTAAATTGACCGCCGCCGCCGGCGTATATAGCCTAACTTTTTACCTTGCATTAGATCAAAAATATATTAAAAAATTAGGCTAGCAAAATATTCAAAGGGTTCGCGATTACTAAAAATTTAAGAACCCCTGCATTAAAATACTAGCAAGGGTTAGGGTAGTATCGGACATACCTAACAAAGAAAACATGGCAATATATACAGTAATTAAATTAGAAACAAATGATAACCTATCACAAAAAGGTATTTCTAAAATTTTTGGCGCCAAATATTTGAAATTCAAATTTAAAAAAAGTGAAATGTAATATTATTTTTAGGCGAAAAATAAAAATATAATTAGAATAGAATTACCTAAAAATACAAAATCGACAATTCTAAATGTTTCCGGTAAATTTACGAAGTGAAAACATGACATACACGTGGAAAAACGAACTGCTATGAACTAAAAACTTTTTTTTAACTGATACTATCGGGCGAACTCTTGAATATATAATATTTAAATGGTGTTTTTTTAGAAACGATTAGGAAGGATTGCAATCTTTCAGTCTACTACCGAATTTAAAAATATTTTTGGACAGGACGGCACTTAGTAATTATTGTCTTAAATTTGCTTTGCACTGAAATCTTCCTGACATTTGAAAGATAAATTGCTTTTTTATACAAAATAACTTTTAATTACATTTTTTTTTCGAGTGTTAAATACCTGCGATCTGAAAAATTAGTAAAAATTTAAATTATTCCTCGTTTTCCTGCGGAAAGCTTTCTGGTTGCTGCTTGATGCCTCTTGAAAATTATCTGGACTATATAATATTATATGGATATTCCAGTTAAATGAAAATTTAAATAAAGTAAAATGCAAACGAGTGGTCCTTCTTTCATTAGCGAGGCCAACGGTCGAGTAATCTGATAAGTACCAAAATTTATTTTTTATAACAATAATAAGGCCTGACGATTTAAGTTCGGGGTGGGGGGTGGTTAAAAACACTTAAATTTTATGTTTTCACTTATTTTTTATTGCTACATAAAAACTTACATAATATTATTTAAAGAAAAAAATTACAAATAAGCCGAATTAATTAAGTTGACATAACAAAGCGACACTTCGTTTGATCCAATGTGCCGGAGGAAGTTGTGTTTCTAAAAGAAAGGGTAAAACATAATTGGTCGAGTGACCGGTGGTGGATAATATTCCTCGGCGTTCCGATGTCTTGTACAGCGGAGCGACATAGCGTCCACGTTCTGCATATTCGTTTACAGTTATAGGCTTTAACCACATCAACGGCATGTAATCGTTCAGGATTTTTGGAAACAGCTCCCTCAGGACCACATTCTCCACGTCCCATCTAGCTCCGTCCGTGTATAAACCGTAAACTATAATTCCATCTTGGGGCGTATCTTTAGTTTCAAAAACCTTCAAGACTTTAAAATCAAAAGTGAGTTGGTCGATCGGGATGGTGTATTTCCTGGCAAAATTTTGCTTCGCTCCAGTCAAAAAGGCTTGGGTGAAAAAGAATCCGGATAACCAGAAGACGTTAGGTTTACCATTCTCGTACCACTTCTGTAAAAAATTGATTCTTTCCACGAAATCGCTCACGTAATTTGGTAACGACTTCAGACTAGGATAGGATACCTTCGCCCAAGCCGCTGGAATGCGCCCCAAGAGCAGAGAAACCGATAGCATTTCCAAAGCTGGAGTCATCACCACCAAACCTTTTATGCCTTTCAGAACTGTCAGTAAGGAACTGCGTATTTCGTTCAACAACTTGGTAAACCGTTCCATTTCTTGTACCAACACCGTATTCATAGATTCCTTGTATGTCACCGGATATTTATTTTTTGCCTTCTCCAAATCGTAATTTGGCGGAAGTTTCGAAAGTACATCGTTGGCCACCAGAGCTAGCAACTCGTCTTCTCCGCCTCCACCACCGACGCCTTCTCCTTGTACCAAAATAATCGAATTTAATAGCGCATTGGACACTTGTAAATCTCGCGTAATGCCAGCATTCTTGTGCAAGCCGAACACTTCCGGTGGGTGAATCTGGGGTAATCTTTCGATGTGATTAATGTACTCGTGGTATTCGTGCTTTCTCGGCATATCGTAACAATTTCCGACTTCAGAAAATACGTAATTCATTTTCGAAACCGCATCCGGGTTCAAAAAGTTCTTCAGGATCGTAACGATCAACCTCCTATCCCAATCGTCCGTAACCCGGCCGCCGTAATTGCACTCTCCCGTAAGATAACACACTCCTTCGTACGGATCAGGATACTCGTTTATGAACATCGCCAACTGTTGCACCGAAATGTCAAAATCAGATTCGTTGAATCCATACGGAATATTCCAACCGAGAGGTCCAAAACTTCTACGCTCTTGAATAACCGCATGAAAAAAGGCAACTCCATAGAGCAACCTGGAGAACATGAGTTCCTTCCCCGGACAACCGCCGTAAAAATCTGTATTTTTAACAGGATCGTTTAAGTAAGATCTGAGAAGGTTCTGTTGAAGACCTGCCGGCGGTTCGTTTGTCATCTTAACTCCGTTTTGTAGAATTGTAATCGGAAAGCGATCCGATGGATAACTGGTAAGCCAAAGTCTAAAATGCACGTGGGTGTTGTTGGTGTCCAGATTTTCAAATAAATTTTCCAACTGATGCATCCAGGAGACCGCCAAATGGCAGTTCTGCAAGCACACCCACGAACCTTCGTCTTGACCTCGCTCAATTAGACCTTGCGCGATCGGACCTTGACCTTGACCAAGCGAAATATATCGGAACTTATCTGCGAAGCCTTTCAACTCTGCAAATTTTGTTAACGCTCCCATCGGATCCGTACCCGCCGATAAAATAAACACCAATGGACACACGCAACTGGAATCTTCGTACGATTTGGAGATATCAAACGGAGGCGGAATGGTAAATTTAACCCCCATTTCTGATGAGACAAATTTTGATATGCTAACCGTAATTTTATCGGGTCGCAGGGTTCTTATAACCAACAATTTCTGGAACGCGCTGGTCTTTTTATCCCACGGCGATGGTAACCTCTCGTCCTGAGGTTCATCGTGATCGTAAATGTTTTTCCACTTCGATATGTTTTCTTCGAAAGAATTTTTAAAACCACGAAAAGAAGAATTCAAGTGGTCCAGTCTACAAATTTCGTTCCACGATTTAGCGTTCAGCCAATCGGTTGCCGGATTTGGAATGGGGTTCTCGACATCGATACCACCAGTGAGAAGGAACTGAAATTCTCGATCATCGACCAATTGCTGAAAAATCAAGATTTTCACGCACAGCAAAAACGAAAACATCAGTTTATCTTTTTCAAATAGCGACCGGCAGACGTTCGCGTACAGATTGTACGTGAAAGCTTCCTTCAGGAACTTCAATCTTTTGTCTAAATCTCGCGATTTCTTAGCAGTTTCGATGGAGTTGATGTAGAGGTTGATGAACCAGTTCAGAGAGTACTGATACATGGGGTCCACGTTGGGCAAGTCGGAAATGCAATAGTACAGTCCTGCAGAGTGAGTTGCCATTTGTTTGTAATCGAGTCGGAAACTTTCTATTTTACCTTCGGTTTCTTTGGCTATCACTTGCTTTTTCTTTATGTCGATAGATAACAGTTTCGAATGATCCAAAACTTGTATGGCACTTTCGTCTTCTAGGATATCTCCTTTGGTTTCCGATAAAGTTTTTAAAATCATTTCTTCCACGTCTGCCAAAGCGCTTTTGTTAGCCGCACTCTCAAGGATGAGCTCTTCGCGTTTTCTTTGCAAGTCCGGTCGTTCTTTGGCAACCACGATACCCAACAACTGATCATCCAGACCTTCTAAAGTTAGAGAAAAATTTATGATGGTCACCTTATTGAAGACTTCTGGTAAATAATGAGGATTTCTGAGGGTCGTGGTTAAATATAATTTGAAGTTCAAGTTGTAGATTATGACGTTGTCGCCAAGAACGATCACCCAGGAACCTCCTTGTTTAAAGAAGGCCTTTTGGAGTAGGGGATCCAAAGGCGCTTCCAGTTCCTCTTGTATATTCTCGATGAGGCCTGGTTTACCAGTTTGTATGCAAACTTCCAAAATTTTCATGTAATTGTTGTCTGAAAATTTAGTCACCTGAATATCGTTTTTCTTTTCCATCTTTTTGATCCACTGATTGGCTTGCATTTGTGGATCTATAAGCAGCGACCATCGTTTGGACTGATCTTGAATGATGGCGTTTGATGTCGAGAAAGCGTCGCGAGGAAGCCCGGCAATGTACCAATTCTGAATTTTGATATCCGAACCTAGGGTGATGGTAAAATCGTAAGAGTCCATTACTGGAATTTTTAACTGCTGGACGTATTTGTGCCAATCGATGGTGGTGTTCATCCTCCATTGACTCGTAAATGGAGATAGGTAGGCTATAATTCCGCAGGAAATTAGAATATCGCCCGGCAAGCAGTCGTACTGATTTTGTAAATCAGCCGCCGCTGCTGTCCATCGAGATTTCTCCCCACCAAGCCCTCCAATTAATTGAACAGCTCGTCGCAACTTGTCCGCACAGAGATCGACGTTATCTTGCGTGACTTTCTTTTTAGCTGTCGCTTCTTCCAAGAGAATGTTTAATGTTGCCAACTTGGCTTCTAACTTGGCAACCATTTCTTTTTTCTCCATAAGAACTGCCATGGTGGCTGCGTATATTTTTTCGGCCTTTTCCAACTTTTCCTTCTTAGGCGCTACTTCTTTCGCCACCGTATCGTACATGTCCATGGCAATAATCCATTTGCACAGACCTTCGGCTGCACTCGAAGCTTTGGCGACGATTTGCGGTTTGAAATCTTTGTGCGGTAAATATTCTTTACGGATTTTTGTCATAACGTCAACTTTTATGTGATCTTTGTCGAAGTCCTTAAGGGATTGCAGGAAATTCATGTCACCTAGGAGTCTTTTGCTGGGCCCCCAATAATCCAGAATCTTCTTGCCGGTTGAAGGGTCCGGAAGTCGATCCGGAGGTATACCTTTCATAACGCACACCGCTGCCATCACCAACTTAATAGCTTCCGGCGGATTTTTCATGGATTTAACCAAAGTAATATCTGTGGGTTTCAAGGTATTCAAAGCGGACACAGCTTCCTCTAAAATTGGAATAGCTAACGCCAAGTCAGCTTCACATTCTGCCTTCAACGCTTGCGACTCGGCCGCTTGTATATTAGCCGCCGCTTCATCTTTTCTCACTATAGCTGAAATTCGCTCGACCTCGATGGTTTCTCTTGCAATTTGTTCCATCACCTCTATCGCTTTTTGGGTCATCCTCTGCAGTTCGGGCTGCAAAGCTTCCAAGGACGTTTGCATTTCGGCGATTTGGCTTGCAGCAAACTCTAATTTATCCAAACCGATCACGTACCTCATCTTGGCTTTCATTATTTCTGCTTGTCTCGAATTCGTCAACTTCGTGTACGATCGTATGAGTTCCAGATAAGAAGCGGACGTAATGTACGATTTTCTTCCGGTTTCTTTCAGAAACGCAGCCGAAACTTTTCGGGCCGAAACGTGAAAATATTTGCACGATATTATCGCCGACAGTTTTGTTTCTGCCGACAGGTTAACTTCTTCCATCCAACTGTGCGCCACTTTTTCCAAAGCGTCTTCGGGCCAATCTTCGAACCAGTCGATCGTGCAGCAATTTACCAGCGACGGATACAACCGCAAGCGCGTCCTGAACGCAGATCCGATGGGACTGAAGCACAGGATCATGTGTAGCCGTTCGCGAGTTCTTTTGATGAAAAACGTGAAGACTTGGAGAGCACTGACGTCCAAATTTCGGTTACCACCCTGAGCGGCCAATCTGGCCAGTTCCAAAACTTCCTGTTTTTCGTCAATCTGGAATATATTGGGCACTTCCCCGGCGTTTAAGAGGCAATCGATGTCGGATAAGAAACTTTCTTCTTTGATTTGACCTTCGGTGAACAGAAAAACCGTGGATTTGCCTCTTCCACCTGCTTCTTTCACCACTTTCTTGATGTCCTCTCTCCATTCGTTTATTCCGTAATTTTTTGTGATTTCCGGTTGGAAGAAGGTATATCCCGCTATGGTGGTGGCGACTTTTGTTAACGATTGCCGACCGGATCCGCTTATGCCGACCAACAGGGCGCTACCACTGGGCATTGCTAAAATCCGACATATTTTTGATAAATGCTCCAGTGCGTACTTGAACAAGACGATGTCCATCTTATTCTGGTGGGTTGTGTTATATTCCTCCAAAGAATTCATAGCAACGTCCAGGAAAGCTTTCTGGTTTGTAATTTCTTCGTATTTTACGTCCTCCTCCGACGCGTCCGTATCCAAATATGTTCCAAACATCAACTTGAATAAAGCTTCCTCACTTACGGTTCCATCGTCTTCTAATCCCAAGTGTTCAAAAATATTATCAAAGTGTTCTCTGAAAAAATCACGAACGGACGTTCTTATTTTATTGTACAACCAATTTTTGTCGTCGCTGTCCACCAGGCGATCGTAGAAAACACGCAGAGTTTCGTGCACCCAAATTTTGGCAAACATAGTTTTGTTGTCGGCCGACTCTTTTCTCAACATACCACAGCCGAAAATTATACGAGAAAAGTCTCGTAGATTAAAAATGTAGTGACTTTTTGCCGGTGTTGGTCTCAAATTGATCATACACTGTTGGAACATATTAAGCGTGGCCGCCACAATTTGATGAACGTTCTGTATAACTTCGCTGGGAAACCCGTTTTTCTTGTACGCCAACATTAGTACATTGCTATAAATTTTGGACTGACTCTCTTCGGAAAATTCGTTAATGGAAAAAATACTGAAGTGACGCAAAAAGCGGGCATACACTTCTTGTCTGCTGCCACCTGGAGGACCCATGGCAGCCGTTATTAAAATATCGTGAAGGTAAATTGGAGTGGTGTCTCGAAAGTCGTACCAATTTTTGTGGTCGAAGTATTGCCGAAGAAGTTCGATCGGAGGTTGAGCACCGTAAACTTCCTTAACCGGCATGTTTAAATCGTCTACGAAAATTATGGTGGTCATTCCTTTGGGACCTCCAAAGTGTCCGCGCTTTCTTTTCAACAGTTTGGAAATAATCAAGTCTTGCGTTTGGTTCGCTGTTATTTTAACGGTGAAGGTTACGAAAGCAGGCTCATACTTATTCTGATCCAATTTATTCATGAGCAAGTCTTGCATGTAGAAACTTTTTCCTGTTCCCGTGGGTCCAACGAAGAGGAAGGAAATGTTGTGTTTGATGTGTTTCTCGGCCATGTACATATATTTCAGCGTGTCGACCGTTGGGATTAAAGCTTGCTGAATGTTCGGAGCATCTTCAATACGCATAGTTCTGACAATTTCGGGCCAGTACTTCCAGTTACCTTTACTTTTGTACACGTAAAGATAATCGACCATTAAACCTTCCGACGGAATCGGGATTTCTAATTTTTCCAGCATTGGGGGGTACGGATGGTCGGGGTTTTCGCCCCTCCACATGGCTTTTACGAACTCGTCAAATTTTTCTCTGGAATTAGTGTCTAAAATCGAACCCAGACCCCAAACGGTGGCGAAAATAATGGTGGATTGGATCCAACTGTTTAGGTACTTCAAATCTTCTTCCTTTTTGGTACATTCGTTGCAGGCATCCGTTAGTGTCATGTCCAAAATTTGAATCATATTTTTGACCAAGTTGATTTCGCCAGAATTGCATAATTGGGTGCCATACTTACGAACGAAATACAGCGAGGGCGGAATCACCCAATCCAATAATTGAAGAATGTAAGCTTCGTTGTGACCACACCAATCTTCGCTGCAGGTTGGTATCCACGATTCGACGTGCGGCATCCATCCCAGAGTGGACGGTTCCATGTAAATCATTCCACAACGCGAAACCTGCGGAACGAAATATTGAAAAAGAAAGGAATTACGTTTGAGGACACTTACCGTGGCAGGAGAGGCTTGAGATAAATCCATAACTTCAAAAATCATCGACATTGTATTGGTCATCGCCATAACTTCGCCGGACATTAAACATAACTTTTTGTTATCGTCCAGTACCGTATTCATGTTTTCTATCCAAACAGCATCGACGGGTCCATCAAATATAACCCACTTCCTGTCCGTGGCGGGGTCTTGCACCATGCTGCGGAAGCAGGTCGCCACTACTCCATCGAACCATTCGTAGGACACTGGATCGAACTGACCGTAAAGTTGTCCCATGGTTATCGACTTGGGATTGATAAATTGATACTGCACTTGTTCTTCGGGGTACCCTTTTTTGTTCAAAGTCGTTAGGGTGTCTGCCAGGACCTTCAAGGTCATCGTTTTTCCGGCGAAAGGTTCTCCGACCAACATAAACCCGTGTCTCACGATCATCATTTCGAACGTCTGAATAACTTTGGTTATAACGCATTCTTTAACTTGGAGGGACCTTTCTTTGCAAGATTCCTTCATGGCGTCAATAAAAATCATGTAGTCGGCTTCGGGCAAAATCGTTCCCGGGAACAAATCGGAAATTATTCCTTCGAACAATGGCACATCGTGGTTCAAGAATTTGGGCAAATTCACGTCCAAAATAGAGCGTAACAACAAAATATCTTCGTCTTCATTGGGGAACTTCCGTTTGTTGTTGCCGCATGCCGATAAAACCGACTTGACCGCTCTCATGCCGTAGTCGTAGTGATTTTGGGACGAAAGCTGTTCTGAGCAAAGTCTGTAGACCGTGACAATTTTGACCGATAACTTTCGGGCAACTATGAAACCGTAGGAGTACAGGGAGATCTCACCAATCATAGCGTAATCGGGAACCATCATGGCTACTGTTCGGAAGAGAACTTTCAAGTTGTCTGGTAGTTCCGATCTACCTGCATAACCAGGATTCATGGTGATGCAGACGTAGCAGCCCATTTTTAATACTAATTCTGTACCTTCGAAGACAAACTTGGTTAGGTGGGCTCGCACCGCCATGATGATGCATAAAATTTGTTGAGCCACGACTGAAAGGACTTCCACCTCGATACGGTTGAACTCGTCGAAGCAAGCCCACGCTCCGGATGCGGCCAGTCCTTTGAAGAACTTTCCCATGGCCTTGTAATCTAACCCATCCGAACAATTGAAAACCACGCACTGCACCGCGAGGGCTTTGGCCAAATCTTTCGTGGTTTCAGTTTTACCTGTGCCTGCGGGTCCTTCGGGAGCACCATTCAAGTGCAAATGGTAAGCCCCCACCAAGGTTCTGTAACACCTATCGGTGAGGGGTGTAATAACCAATCGATCGCTGTTTCCCAAATATTCGTAGGCGTAATTCACGGTGGCGTTAATGATGCGGACTATGCAGTTTTCTTCCCAATAGTAGCGTAACTGAGAGAGCCACTTGAATTCCGTGTCCTTTTTGACCTTCTTATCGAATAGATCCTGCACCACGTCCTTCGCATGCACGTCGATTACAATCAAAGCCTTAATGCTGATTCTGGCGAGGTTCGTCAACGTGGGATTGCGGACCAAATTAACGATGTCGTTCAAATCCAACTTCAATTCCTCTGTAAAATCTCGCATCGCATGCGATTTGGGTGAATTCAAAGCGTTTTGGACATTGGCGGTCCAATAAATTTGGGAAACTGCAAGAACCACTTGCCCGGGCCATAGAGTCACCCATTTGGGCCGTTCGGTAAGTTTATAATCCAACCATCCGTTGTAAATTTCATCCTTGACTGCAATTAACATTTGCTCTTCGACTTGCAATAGCCATTTTTCCACGCTTCCTCTAGCTTCTGCGGTGTCGATTACGGTTCGAAAATCGACTCGTTCTTTTTCTTCGCTTATCATTGCATGAATTTTCATTTTGGGGTCAAAATCTAACCTGTTGACTCCTTCGAAGCATTTTCTCAAGTGAGGCTGCACTCGCAACGGATCTTTCGTTTCGGATAAAATCTCCAGCATTTCGTCATTGGATAAAAAGAAAAATCGGGAGAAATAAATTCTCTTTCTTTCTAAATAGGCCGTTACGCCTTCGCTGATTCTTTCTAGCATCTTCGTGCAAGCAATCATGTTTTCCAGTAATGCAGCTTGTGGGGCGGTTTCGATTACTTTCGGAAGTATCATTACGGATTTCATGTACCGACGGTATACGCTATCCACTTCCTTGAAGAAGGCTCCCTCTTCTGGCATCTGGCTGACGATGTCTTTGGAAGAAAAAATCGGAAGGAGATACAACCATTGAGCTTGAACTTTGGTCCATTCGTCTATGGTGGCGTTCACTCGTAAGATTTTATCGTACCAAGCTCGGACTTGCGTTTCGTAGGGTTTTACAAAAACGGAACCTCTCATGGTCAGCGCTTTGATGATGTGATCGTCGAGAATGACTTGAATGTCGTCTATACTTGTGAGAATGTTAATTCCGGTGTCTTTGTACACCATAGTTTTGAAAAACACGCTCTCCCATTCCGCTTGCATTTTAAGCAAGTTATGAAGAAGTTGTCGTTCTTTAACCGCTCCGTTACTGATAATCTCGTACTTATCCACGTCGTCCTGCAAACCCATGTGCATTATTTTGTTTAGAGTGGTTCCCGCGTTCGGTGTTAAATCGAAACCAGCAATTTCGGACATTTCATCCCAGTGTCTCTGCAGCAAAGCGTCGTTACACATAATTCCCATCATGATCAAGGTCGGTCGGAATTCTTTGATCTGCCTTAACGTTTTGCCGCAAAGCTTGATTGGAGCAGGCTGATTGACCGGATCCGGATCTTCCACCAGACCTTTAAACTGGAAACGGCTGTTTTCGGTAATAGCTTGCTTAATTTTATTCCGGTAGGTTTTTTGAGTTTTCATCAACTCCTTCAGGTAGTCGTCTATCGTGCTTTCCGCTTCGGCGTGATTCAAAAATTCAAATGGACCGTCGGTCCATGCAAAGAAGTTTCTACGCCACAAAAAGCAAATTTTCACCAAACGATAAAACGGATACAGGTGGTTTTTTATCTCTTTCAAAAGAAAAAATTGCGAAATGGGAAACTTGAACGTTGCTTCTTCCGCGTTAATCCAAACTTGCTCGGCATCGAAACCTCTAATGTCGACCAAGAGGTTGGCCAAACGATTTATATACTCTCGAGCGTTGTCGGCGTCGTCCATGTCGTCCAAAAGCGCCAAGGAAGGAAGGAAGTCGTTGATTCCGCTGTTTAACTTTTCCACGTTTCGTTGTAATCGCTCCTCGAAGTCAGCTTTGCTGTTCTCGAAGATCGAAGAGTTTTGTTCCAGGATCGGTTTGATCTTGAAGTACCATAAAACGGTGCGCGAGTTTAACTCTATGTGCTCTGTCGTTAGAGTCGTCATTTCGATCAGTTTGGTCAGGATTTTCAGCGATTCTTCGATTCTTTCCTTCAGGGATGTCATTAACTCCGTATTGGCCCACACCATGTACCCTCCCATTTCGACCAGCTCTTCGGACGTTTCGGGTATTTTCAACGCTCTGATGGCCAGCATTTCGAAGTGCTCGCATATGTCTTCGTGTTCCCAAATATGTTGGGCCACCAGTTTGCTGGCAACCTTTTCGATCATCGCGTTTAAGGCGTGGTTGATTGCATCCCTACAGGAAGATTGGTCCAATTGGCCCATTAGATAGTGCTGCTTGTCGACCATACTGCCGAGTTTGTCCGTGAAAGTTCCGAAGAAGTCGGCTTTTGAAAAACCTTCCTCGTAGGAAATCTCTTGAAACTGCTTTTCGTCTTTTTCCTGCACTATGACGCTTGCAGAATCGTCGCTCCAGTTTTGTGCTTCCACGTAAATGCTGCCAAATTCTTTGTTTAACTTTTTTACGTATTTGTCGACCGGAGAGAACAGCTTTTTTAGGTTTTTGCTCAACTTTTTAATGTAGTCTTGCATACGATCTATTGGTATGCAGATTCTGATGACGGCAGTGGGTTCATTTGGTAAGCAAAGAGTTTCTAATGTTTCTAAATTATTGGCAATGTGGGTAATTTTGTCGATGAGATCCATGTACATTGCGTTCGTTTGTTCCATGGAAGGATCCAACACAATGTTTTTGTTGAACTTCATACTCATTTGCAGGAATGGCACGAGTTCGCCGTGTTCGGTGACGTACAGAAGATGTTCTATTGTGGACATGAGGGCTTCGGCCAGATAGGTGGACATCAGATTGGTTCCGCACTGCAGATAACTCAGTCGCAGGTTGCTTGGTAAATGGGTGTCGTCTTTCTTTACAAACACAGTAACGTTTCTGTACCAGATGTGGACCAGATCCTTCGCCTTTTGAATTTCTTCGTAGAAAATGTTCTTCAACTCTTCGAGCTGATAGGCTCGGTCTCTGAAATCTGCAAAACCTATCAAACAAGGGGGTAGATCATCTACGCAAAGTCTCAAAATGCCCTGCATTAGAGGGTAGGTGATGAAAAGACGTTTTTCAAAATTTCTAATTATCCGGCGGAAGTTTTTACGGAACCTCGTTCGACCTGGTAATTTGTAAGCTTCCAATACGATATGACTGCCGAGGGAGTCGTCGATTGGATTTAAAACACATATAACTCCTACCTTGTGGGCCACGTTAACAAATTCCTGGTGGACCTCCTTCATGAGCGGCTGGATGACGCTTTCGACGTTTCCGTCTTTTACTATACTAAAATCGACGAAACTCAAAATTTGTTGGTCGATGTACTTGCTGCAGAGTGGTGTAGGCAAGTTCCAAGCACTTCTGAGTAGGTCGGAATGGGCGGTGTTCTTTTTGACGACTACCGGGTAGGCAGGATCGACGTTCACTTTGTATTCTTTAATTTTAGTTTGTTGTACGTTATATTTAAAAAACTGCACCACTTGCTTTCGTTTCTTTACCGAAATGTTAAAACTCGCGACCATCTCTTCGTTTATTTCACTGGGAAGCAAATCGGTTAAGCTTGGCACCGATAATTTGTTCACCTTTTTAACCAAAACTGGCTGACGCTTTGGCCGTTTCTTTTCCATTGTGGTAAACCCGCACGATCTTTACGTAGCTATCGCCGTGGCGGCTAATTCTCGACTTATCCGCAGTACGAAGGACCGATTTGTTTTGTCGATAAACTCGGGAGTGAACTTTGTTTACATGGTTTACCTTTAAAGAGCAAAGATTTTTAGAATACAAAAATATATTGCGGAATAAAATAATTGTAAAAATAAATCAATAAACATATTTAAACGTCAAAGAGAAATTCGTAAAAATAAAATTAAATCAAACACGCAACAGGCAAGTTGATTTATAATTTTTTTAACAACTTCATTTTGCCAGCCCAAAATTGAAAAATTTTTAAATTAACTCGAGAACTGTGCGTTTAGACTAAGTAGTTGGAAGCTTTTGAAAATTAAAATTGGTTAAGTTTTTAGGAAATTATCGGTTTTAAAGAATTTGTAGTGTTTTTGTGTTTGACAAGCGATAACTCAGAAACTGTGCGTTTTACAGAAAAAGCTATCTAATTAAATTTTATAGCCCCGACAGTTTACGCTGTAAAAAAGCTCATAAAACTTAAAATTGGATAGTTCTTGCAGAAGTTATTAGCTTTTTAAGGTAGTTAATTTAGGCTTATTAGCTTTTTAATTTACAGTACAAATTTAAGACGTTTTCGGACTTGGACAGGCTATAACTCAAAAACTGTGCGTTTTACAGAAAAAATTATTCTATTAAATTTTGTAGCTTGAATAATTCTAGCTCTAAAATTGCTTTTAAATTTTAAATCGCTTAACTTTTGATGAAGTTATCTGTTTTTGAAGGATTCGTAGTGGTGTTTTTGTGTATGACAGGCGGCTTGAGAACTCGAAAACTGTGCGTTTTTGGCAAGAAAATCCCAATCATTCTATAAAAATCTAAAGATTTATTAACAAGAAGGCAATGGCACATCATCTAGGTAATTTGCTACAAAATCTATTGATGAAGTGATTACGACGTTTCTGTTTAAAAATGTATCGTCATACCCTAAAGATTATTTCATAAAATTGGAAGCATACCGAGAGATACCCCAGTGACTTGCTTTCTAGAAAGTTTTTAAAAATTTAAACCGGTTAGCATTTGAAAAGGTTATCAGCTTTTAAAGAATATAATAGTGAAAATTTCAAGTTTTTCTTTAGGTTTTTTAACTTGACAGGCGATAACTCAAAAACTGTGTGTTTCGCCATTGATCTATCAAACTATCAAATAAAATTTGTAGCTCGAATAGTTCGCGTTCTAAAAAGCTTACAAAAATTAAAATATTCTAGTTTTTGCAGGATTAAAGTGCAAACGCGCATCTTTTTTACTTTTTTGGGTTTGACAGCCTTGTATGCGTTTTTACAAGATAAACTATGCAATAAAATTTTGTAGTCCAAAATAAAAAATCAGTTAGATTTTTAAGAAAATAATAAATGTGAAGTTATTTTTAGCTTTTTTCTGTTTGGCAGCCAATAACTCGAAAACTGTGTTTTACCGTTGAAGTTTTGAAGCTTTGATTTGAAATATTTTCAGTTTTTTTCTCATCGACAGTGGATAGCTCTAAAACCGTGCGTTTGACAGAAAAAACTGTGTAATGAAATTTTATAGCCATATTAGTTTGCGTTCTAAAAAGTTTTTAAAAATGTAAATCGGTTAAATTTTGCAGAAGTTATCAGCTTTTAACGAATTTATACCGCAAATTTTATGCCGTTTAATTTGGCAGGCGTTCTGTGCGTGGGGCAAAAAAAAATATGAAGTCAAATTTTATAGTCTGAAAAATTCGTTCTCGAAACATCTTTTAAAAGATAAAATTTGTTAACCCATAAAGAAGTTATCAGCATTTGCAGTGTAAATTTTATGTTTGTTTTGTATTTGACAAGTTAGTTAGTTGACTTGGGCTCATAACCTGTTACTATTGGTGCAAATAACTCAAAAACTTTTATATCAGAAAAATTCTTTGGAGGAGGGGTTGGACAACGTTTTTGGTGGCACTTCTTTACAAAACTAAAACTAGAAGCTGATTTGGAGTTTTCTTTTGTAAAGAAACAATTTTTGGCAAGTTTTACTATGCAGACCGTTTGGTGTCGGTCGAAATTTGAATGATCCTATTGGATTATACTTAAAAAGTTTTTTAAATTTATTCTTTTGACCCTTTTACTTTTGATGTTATATTTAGTTAGTTACTTGACGTTGCAAGTGAGTTATTATACGCCCTTCATCTTTCTTTTATGTAGAAATTTATGAAGTCCCGAGAGTGTTTTTGAAGATATTTGCGCGTCTTGCAGAATAAACTTCTCTCGCATTCCGCTTTTAATTAGATGCAATATTTAACACTTTCTGTATTTTTTAATGATTTATTAAATTAAATTTTAAAAATTTCGGTGTTACATTTTCTTTTTGCCATATTTATTTTGCTAGCAAAACACCTGAAATCCATTATCATTATCTGATTTTGCACTTTGATAATGATGAATAGCGTCAGCATGGGGAAGTACCCTAATAACTATTTAATTTTATGGAAAATCGAAGGTAATCATGCCTGATTACTTTTGATATCATTAATATCAACCGTGCTATTTTGATACGATGCTGATCAATTTACACGTACCTATCTCGACATTCACACCTAAAATGTAATTTTAGAAATAATGGAAGCCAAAATTGCTTTTCCTCTCTTTAAAACCAAATTTAATAATTAAAAGTTACGTGGCGCTCGAGAAAAATAAAGATTCGAAATAATTTCTATAGAAAAATTAAAATGTATCCTAATTTCCTGTACGAATTTTGAAATATTTGCGCATTTTTGTAACACCGAGGATTATGTTGCCTATTGATTTATGTGTCTCATATTTTAAGTATTTCACAAAGAAAATACTTTTAACGAGCATTGTTGGTGTCAGATTTCCCGAAGCTTATGTTTATTGGAGACTCACTTTTTTATGAAAATCAAAACCAGCTTGAACCGAAATAGCATTTTTTGACAAAGTTAGCACGCTTTAAATCGTGTAACCAGATATTTTCACGAATCACCTAGCTGAAAGGGTTGACAAATTTCGTTAGTAGTTTGAAAGGATCACTCATAGCAAAATGTTGGAGGAGATGAGTAATTATTTTAATGATAAACTAGCGGTTCGGCATCACTGATTGGAATTTCTGTTGTACTAGTATTATATTTCGGAAATGGCGGTCGATTTCACATTTTCTCACATAACTTACGAACCTCCACAGATAGATATCAAAGTTTTAGATAGAAAATGTAGAGAATTAAAATATACGTATTTTTCGATTACGAAATTTCGTCGTTACATCAACGGCTTAAAAGCTGTGCCCATATTGGCCCCAGTCAATTTAATACGGTAACCGTTAACACTTTTATATTTTTGCACAAAACTCGTCAACCGTATTAGATAGCAAATAAAGTTATATATAAAAAATGTCGATGAAAACCCAATGCTTACTTTTCATTTAAATATTTTTTCCGTAAAATTAACGTTTTAGAACTTATGTCCGTTGAAACTGGGGAGTTATCTAGGGAAATTAAGATAAATGTAAATATTTACACTTTTTGACATAAGTCTTCAACCGCATTATATGGAACAGATTTTTATAGATAAAAAATGTAGCCAATAATCCAATAAATATTTTATAATTAAAAATTTTTTCCGTTAATTTAACGGTTTGGAAGTTATATTCGTTGAAACCTGGGAATTGTCGACAGAAATTAAAATAATTGTAAATATTTACACTTTTTGACATAAGTCGTCAAGCGCATTATATGGAACAAATTTTTATAGAGAAAAAATGGAGACAATAATCCAATAAATATTTTATAATTAAATAATTTTTCCGTTAACTTAACGGTTTAGAACTTATGTTCGTTAAAAGCTGGGAATTGTCGACAGAAATTAAAATAATTGTAAATATTGATATTTTTTTTACATAAATCGTCAACAGTATTATATGGAAGAAATTTTTATAGATAAAATATGTAGATAATAATTCAATAAATATTTTATAATTAAAAATTTTTTCCGTTAATTTAACGGTTTAGAACTTATATTCGTTGAAACACTGGAATTGTCGACGGAAATTAAGATAACTGTAACTATTAACATTTTTTGACGTAAGTCGTCAACGGCATTATATGGAACAAATTTTTATAGATAAAAAATGTAGACAATAATCTAATACATATTTTATAATTAAAAATTTTGTTTGATAATTTAACGGTTTAGAACTTATGTTCGTGGAAACCCTGGAATTGTCGACGGAAATTAAGATAACCGTAAATATTTACACTTTTTAACATAAGTCGTCAACCGCATCATATAGAAGAACTTTTTATAGAGAGAAAATGTAGACAATAATCCAATAAATATTTTATATTTAAATAATTTTTCCGTTAACTTAACGGTTTAGAACTTATGTTTGTTAAAACCTGGGAATTGTCGACGGAAATTAAGATAACTGTAAATATTTACATTTTTTGACATAAGTCGTCAACCGCATTATATAGAAAAAATTTTTATAGATAAAAAATGTAGACAATAATCCAATACATACTTTATAATTTAAATTTTTTTTCGTTAATTTAACGGTTTGGAAGTTACGTTCGTTGAAACCCTGGAATTGTCAATGGAAATTAAGATAACTGTAAATATTTACACTTTTTAACGTAAGTCGTCAACCGCATTATATGGATGAAATTTTTATAGATAAAAAATATAGACAATAATCCAATACATACTATATAATTAAAAAAATTTTCCGTTAACTTAACGGTTTAGAACTTATGTTGGTTTAAACCCGTGAATTGTCGACAGCTATTAAAATAATTGTAAATATTTACATTTTTGACATAAGTCGTCAACTGCATCAAATATAGCAAATTTTGATAGATCAAAAATGGAGACAATAATCCAATACATACTTTATAATTTAAATTTTTTTTCGTTAATTTAACAGTTTGGAAGTTACGTTCGTTGAAACCCTGGAATTGTCGATGGAAATTAAGTTAACTGTAAATATTTACACTTTTTAACGTAAGTTGTCAACCGCATTATATGGAAGAAATTTGTATAGATAAAAAAGTAGATAATAATCCAATACATACTATATAATTAAAAAAAATTTCCGTTAACTTAACGGTTTAGAACTTATGTTGGTTTAAACCCGTGAATTGTCGACAGCTATTAAAATAATCGTAAATATTTACATTTTTTAGCATCAGTGATCAACCGTATTATATGGAAAAAATGTTTATAGATAAAAAATGTAGACAAAAATTCAATAAATATTTTATAATTAAAAATTTTTTCCGTTAATTTAACGGTTTAAGAGTTGCGTTCGTTGAAACCCGGGAATTGTGGACAGAAATTAAAATAACTGTAAATATTTACATTTTTTGACGTAAGTCTTCGACCTCATTAAATGGAACAAATTTTTATAGATAAAAAATGTAGACAATAAACCAATACATACTTTATAATTTAAAAATTTTTCTGTTAACTTAACGGTTTAGAAGATATGTTTGTTGAAACCCGGGACTTGTCGACAGCTATTAAAATAATTGTAAATATTTACATTTTTTAGCATAAGTCATCTACCGTATTATATGGAACAAATTTTTATAGATAAAAAATGAAGACAAAAATTCAATAAATATTTTATAATTAAACATTTTTTCCGTTAATTTAACGGTTTAAGAGTTGCGTTCGTTGAAACCCGGGAATTGTGGACAGAAATTAAAATAACTGTAAATATTTACATTTTTTGACGTAAGTCTTCGACCTCATTAAATGGAACAAATTTTTATAGATAAAAAATGTAGACAATAAACCAATACATACTTTATAATTTAAAATTTTTTCCGTTAACTTAACGGTTTTGAAGATATGTTCGTTGAAACCTGGGAATTGTCGACGGCTATTAAAATAATTGTAAATATTTACATTTTTTAGCATCAGTGATCAGCCGTATTATATGGAAAAAATGTTTATAGATAAAAAATGTAGACAATAATTTAATAAATATTTTATAATTATAAAGTTTTTCCGTTAATTTAACGGTTTAAGAGTTGCGTTCGTTGAAACCCGGGAATTGTGGACAGAAATTAAAATAACTGTAAATATTTACATTTTTTGACGTAAGTCTTCGACCTCATTAAATGGAACAAATTTTTATAGATAAAAAATGTAGACAATGATCCAATACATATTTTATAATTAAATATTTTGAGATAAAAACTGTAGAGAATAACCCGATACATATTTTTTATTTGTATATCGCTTTCCGTTAACTTAACGGTTTAGAAGTTATACTCCTTGAAACCTAAGAATTGTCGACGTTACATCCTAAGAATCAATATAACCGTTATTTTTAATTTTTTTACCTAACTCATCAGCCGTATGAGATGGAAAAAAATATCTGGATAAAAATGTAGAGAACAACTTAATACATATTTTTTATTTGTATTTTTTTTCCGTTAACTTAACGGCTTAGAAGTTATGTTCGTTGAAATCCGGGAATTGTCGACGTTTCGTCATAAGAATCAATATAACTGTTATTGTTACCTACATTTGTTTACATAACTCATCAACCATACTTTACGCAAAAAAAAGTTGTAAATAAAAAATTTAGAAAATTGAAAGATAAATATTTTTCGTCTTCATATTTTTTTTGTTAGCCTAGCGGTTTCCAAGTTACGCGCTGTTGAAACGCAAAAAGATTGTTACTTTTAGGTTGGAAATGAAATTTCGCTTTGTAAACCTGAAATTTTGCCATAATCCCACAGATTTCATTTTTATCTTACGGGATGAAAACCGCACCAACATTTATGACGAACAATTTAATTTAATTAATTTTACTTTTTATGTGCGTAATTATATTTTTCGGGTTATTTTACGGTTTGTTTTGTATACTTTTGGTATATTTATTCGGCAACAGCCAAGTAGGAAGCCGCATGAAATTTACTATCTTCATGAATAACATAAGAAACAAAGACCGTAAAAATTTTATTTTTGGTTTTTATTTGCGAACTAAAAGCCATTAACAGCAATTAAATTAAATTTTTAATGACCTTAGTGCTTTAACAACTTATTAACAATATTTTTTCTTTTCAGGTAAGTCCGCTTCTTTTTTGACGAAATTTGGTGAGTTTATATTGGGTATTGGGTTTCCTTTAGATGTAAAATATAATTTCAACATCTTTTTTAGCTCTCTTATGTTGTGAAATTATTTAAGAGCCATGTTATAAGGCTTATATGAAGTAGAAACTGCGATAATCGAATTATTTTCCCATCTTTTACTACAAGCGTAGTTTATGAAAGCTGCTCTGAATGGAGAACATAATACAGATTAATGTTGTGATTTTTATAATAACCTTCAACCAAAATATGAAAAGATGCCGTTGTTTTCTTTTTAATAAACCCCTAAATTGTTATTTTAAATTTTCCATTATTAAAAATGACGCCTTTATAAATTTTACCTTAACTCTGAAAATTTTTTCTTACTTTTATTTCGTTAAAATATTTATAAGCTGAAAGCATTACAATGACTTGATAAAAAAGAATTTGTTTTTAAATTCCTCTTTGTTAAAAAGATAACGAAGTTTGGCGGATCGTGATTACAACAAAGAGGGAAGCAGGGACAAAAAATTCAAATTAATTATTTTGTATGCTTTTGAAGCAGCTCGTTTTTAAATCTCTTTATTTTGTTAGGTGGGGGTCTTGGAGCAATTCTTTAAAAAAATTTGTAATATAAAATTTAATTCGTTTTTTGGACGAAAAACAATTTTGAAATTGTGTGTGCACTCTTTGTTGCTGTTAAAATTTAATTTTATTGCAATTTATGCTTCAATAGTAGCCGTTTTATTATCGGATATTACTATCATTGTTCATAAAATAAACATGCACACCGATTACTATTTAGATAAACGGAAATTACACAAAAGTGTTTATGATTCAAGTTATTAGTTCATGTTCACAGTATTTGAATATTTCCTATACTACAGAGGCTTTCCCAGCGCTCCCTGTTTACCATTACAACATTCAATTGCGATATATCCTTTTTTTTCTATCGATGATGCCATAAATATAATAAAATCTGTCCCGGAGGACAATAAATGACACCATTGACGATTAATTATTATATAGCAGAATTTTCTTTAGATTAGCTTATTTTTTAACAGAAGAAGAGAGAAGAAGAATTTTAATATCAAAATCTATTTCTTTTCATTTTTTATTTTTCACGACGACGACGACTGATATTCTAAACAATTGAACATCTGAAAGTTACTTTTACAAAAATTTTGGAAAATTTCCTCGTGTTGTAATGTTGAAAAATGAAAGAAAAGCTCATCTATAATATTTCTCGAATTTCCTTGGATTTTCAAAGGTTTCTGAAATTTTCTGGGATTTCCTACGATTTCCTTGCATTTAGTAGAATAATCGACATTTTTTCGAATTTTCTAGAATAATTTATATTTCGTCGGATTTTCTATTTCCTAAGCATTTCTTGAGCTTTTTCAATTTTGCTAAGATTTTCCTTACTGGAATTACGTAAGATTTCTGGACATTTCCTAAGATTTTCTTGGAATTATTAAGATTTAAGTGGACTTCCTAGGATAATCTACATTCTTGGATTTTATATTTCCCAAGATTTCCTCGGATCTGTTAAGATTTTCTCGGGTTTGTATTTCTTAATATTTTCTCGAATTTCGTAAGATTTTTTGGGATTTCTTTAAATTTTCTAGAATAACCTACATTTTCTTTGGGTTTTCTATTATTTTCCTAAGATTTTCTACGATAACAGATTTTTTTGGATTTTCTAGAATAATCTACATTTCCTCAGATTTTGAATTTCCCGCAATTCCCCTTCACTTATACAGTAGGCAATTTACCCCTCGGTATCACCTATCCGCCTCATACTAATCTATTAGTAGATAAACTATGCCGGTATGAACGCAAAAGTCCTATAAGATTCCTATGAGAACTTTTTTTTCATAGTGTGACGTAATTAACCACATCTGCATCAGGGTCGGAGTTAATAAATAACGTCAAGAGGGTGTAGGAAATTAAAATGAAGTCCCGAGCGTAATATTAACAAATAACTGATCCTCACAGTTTCATCATTACATCATGTAAATCTTTTCGCCTAAATTCCGTTTTTGTTTCTTAATCTTATGGTTATGACTTCATTTGACGTAATTCACTAACTCCGCCTCTGGTACAGGTGCGCTCTTATCAGCATAGTTTATCTACTACTATTTATTGTGGTGTTTCAAAATGGTTCGCACCCACCCTATACATTTTGTTAGAAAATTATATTTTAATAATTTGAAGTTGTAGGATTGTAAAATCGGAGAGGTGGGGGCGAATCGAAAGAGATATCAGGCTTTTTGCCGATAGCGACCGCCCGAGCCTGTTGTGCGATTTTGGCTCGAGACAATAAATTGTTGAAATTTTTTGATATAAGTTTAAATTTATGAGTTATATCCTGATATTGAATAAAGTGAGTTTATGCAAACGCATTGTTGCGTATTTTTTTGGAATTGTTTTGATATTTTGGAGTTGGAAAACTTTAAAATTGAAAAGATAAGCGGTCGATTTGGATAAGAGAAATAAAACTGCGTTCCCTTTTAAAATTAGAAAACATTTTACATTGAATTTAAATTGGATTTGATTTTATAATTTTTGGAAGACAATTTATTTTTTTGATTGGAAATTTTACTTTTGTTTTGCGAAACTACAATTGGTTTTAAAGCTGAAATTTGAAGCTCTGGGAGGTCTGGAGGGTATCCCATACCTCTTAAGAAGCTGTAAGATATTTAACTACACAAAACGTACCTGCAAATGCAGGGGCGAGGGGGGGGGAGAATGCAGTAGGCTCTTTGTTTTTGGTTATTAAACGTCAACATTAACTCAGTTTAATATTACGGGGGGGGGGGGGGCTATGGAATACTCTCCAGTGCACTATTTGCTCTTTTATTCATTCGTGTGCTGTAAAAAATGCTTTATACCTACCAAAGCTCCGGTCTCTTACTGGAAAAAATTAGTAACATAGAAAAAACTAAATAAAAAATGCTCTGGGAGGTCTGGAGGGTATCCCATAGCTCTTAGACTTTCTGTTCGATCGTAAAAAGCCGTAAGATATTTAACTACATAAAACGTAGCTGTAAATGCAGGTGGAGGGGTAGGGTGGGGGGAGAATACAGTAGGCTCTTCGTTTTTGGTTATTAAATGTCAACATTAACACAGTTTAGTATTCCGGGGGGGGGGGGGGCTACGGAATACTATCCAGTGCACTTTTTGCTCTTTTATTCATTCGTGTGCTGTAAAAAATGCTTCATACCTACCAAATCCCCGGTCTCTTGCTGGAAAAAATTAGTAACATAGAAAAAACTAAATAAAAAAAAGACCTCTGGGAGGTCTGGCGGGTATCCCATACCTCTTAGACTTTCTGTACGATCGTAAGAAGTCGTAAGATATTTAACTACACAAAACGTAGCTGTAAATGCAGGGGGAGGGGTGGGGGGGAGAATACAGTAGGCTCTTTGTTTTTAGTTATTAAACGTCAACATTAACTCAGTTTAGTATTCCGGGGGGGGGGGGCGATATGGAATACTCTCCAGTTCGCTCTTTCTTCTTTTATTCATTCGTGTGCGGTAAAAAATGCTTCCACCTACCAACCTCCCCCCCCCCTCGGTCTCTTGCTGGAAGAAATTAGTAACATAGAAAAAACTAAAAAAAGAAAGCTGTAGACTTGGAGATTTTTATGCCGTTTGCTTAGACGTTTGGAATACCAACTTCTTGTGAATTAATTTTCAATCCCCTGTAAAAAATAAATTTTAATTAAAATTCTCAATAAATTAATTCAAATATCGTGGTTTTTGACATTTTGTAGCTTTCCAAATAAATAAGAAATATTAAAATTGCTTAACATTTTGTTGAAGTTGTCGTCGGCTTTTATCGGATGTCAAGTGGAAATTTCAAGTTTTTATTTGCACGCTTTCTATTTTGGCAGTCAATAACTCACAAACTGTGCGGATTACAGATTAAACTTTGCCTACAAATTTTAAAGTTTTTTATTTTATTGTAAATAATAAACAATTTTCTCTTTAGTTCGAAAAATTTCTAATCGTTTGAAGCTTAAAGAATTTCAAGTTTGTACGAAGGATTTTGACAGGCGATAACTGAAAATATAGGTATTTTCAAGAAAACAATTTCATAAACAAATTATTTTTCGTTGTGGCAGATGAGAACTCGAAAACTGTGCTTTGGAAGAAAAATGATAATTTTTTAACTTTTATGTAGTATAAGCTGTCGGCTTAGGAGGGTAAATTCGCCCCGCATCGTAAATCTGATTTTTAAATCAACCTCTGTCCTCGCACGTTATTTTCATCGGAAAATTTTGTTTTTCCTCTTTGCAGCCATAAAAATTGTTCTATTTTGATTCTTTCACGTTAATTACTTTCTTAATGGGAGCGAATCTAAGAAAGCAAATTTTATTACCAAAATAAAAAATATATTTCGAGCAATCGTGCAGTTTTTAAGCTTTTTTTCGGAATCATCATTCACTTAACAATTCGTATGGCATAAGCTTCGGAACTATAAAAATATCCAACTTACTGACAGTTCTAAAAGCGTTCCACCAGAAATAAAGTTGAATAGCTTCGTTTTTTGCTCATAAATTTTCCGACCATTCGGTTTGATATTCCAAACCTTGCGACGACCTAACAGGTAAGGGTCACCGGAAGATACGCGTCGAACCACTTTAAATATAAAATTCCGTCTCTGAAGATTTACGTTAAATAATTCGAGGTATTTTGACAATATGGAAATAGAAAAACGTCTTTGTTTGCAAATAATGCAGGGCGGCATTTTTAGAGGGAAAATTTGGAAATTGTTTTTGATTGATCTTTCCTGAACGAAATAACTGGAAAGTTTTGGCAAAGTGAACATTTTTTCCTTTAAAAAAGGCAAGTAGAAGCGACGAACTGTCAGAATGGAACGCAATAATTTAAGTTGTTACAAGTTTTGCGTGATGTTTTATAAGCAACCAACATTTTATGGAAATAAACTCATATGAATTCAAATATGCGTGCGTGCTTTACGCATAACTTTTCAGATTTCATTACCTACATTTTCACGTAAGTTTAAGATTTCATTTTGTCGTTTGCTGATTTTGCACATTCGAGTGCAAAATTGTCCTACTTTACAAAAACAATTTTATTAAATTTTCTAAAAGCCTAATCGTCGAGGATGCACATTTCCTTTTTACTTATTATTTAGTTCGTTCAGCCGGCAGCACGAATTGTTCGTAATTGATTTGTTTTGTTTGGAGTAGGTAGGTTAATCCCCGCAAACTTTCCAGGTTTAACAGTTTTACTGTGCGTGAGGTTACGTAGTGCATAGTTTAGTAGTATTTCCCTTGAAAAAATATGAATTATTAAATCGATAAATTCTAGGACAACTAATATTAATGGCCGCTTTGTTTACGTTTGTTTGTTTTACCGAGATCGCTTTTATTGTGCAAAGTTGAAATCCATAAATTTATAGACTGTCAATTAAGATTACCGATATGCCCGTCCGTGAGCCCATAGCTTAATTTACAAAATTTTAAAACATCCTAAATTGCGCGCCACTTATAGCCGGCCACGACATCACGTTTTTTATCTTCTCGATTTAATCAATAATATTTCCAGCGATGCAAATAAAACGCTAATAAAATTAAATGTTTTTATCTAATTTGTGTTCAATTTGCAACGAAAATGGAAAACATGTGCAAGCTACACAGTAAAAGAAAATTGAAGAGAAGTAAAAAGGGAGCATTCCAAGAAACACAGAAATTAAATTGGAAGCGGCATGCTTGTGTTATTTCCGCAGAATTTCCTTCAATCATGTACTTTGCATACAGATCAAGCTTATACAATTTCCCTCAGACCACGTGATCGATATTTTACTTATAGATCCGGCGAATTCAACTAATTTTAATTTCGTTTCGCAGTATCTTTACTTAATATTTACAGGCTCTTTTTTTATTATTTGAGATAATGGCATTTGTGTCGCGTGCAGTGTCGGTTACTGAAAATTTTCCTTAACACCAGTAATTTTCAGCTCATAAAATCGCTTCGAGTTTAGGTTTTCATACTTTGGTGACCCCGATCCAATCACAAATGACGTCTTTTCTAAAATTTATTGAAGTGGGAAACGCAATCGTTTCGATTGTCTTATTATTTTATTAGCAGTTCTAGAATTAATGGTTAAATAAACAATAGATCTAGTGGGCAGAAATCGTCTGACAGGCGGAAGCATAGAATCTCCTGGCGTGGGATGCCAAATCTAACAGTTTAAATGAGAGAAATGACATACCGAGGTGTTAAAGTAAACCATTAATTCGAATAACAATTATCTATACGAGCGATTAGAGACCAGTTTATATATACTATTTTATACGCTCCCGAAAAATATATTTGATTTTTAAATCTAATTAGACCAGGGTCGATAATTTTAAAAATGGTAAAAAGTAAAAAAAAATTATAATAGAATGATACTCATTGGAAAAGGTAGAGAATATAACAAAAATGAAAGGAAAAACAAATTACGGGCGATCTGAGGTCCAGAACGGGGAGGGGGTGAGATTTTAAGGGTAAAAAACGGTTAATCTCGATTTCCGGTAAAACTGCAAGTCCTATGAAAAAAAGTTAAATGGCAAAGTTGTAGGTAATAAAAAGATCTACAACATTTGTATCGACACTTTTTTCACCTAACCTCAAAATTTATGTGAAAATTCGAATAACCGAGTTTTTGATTTTTTATTTTTATCTTTTGCAAAAAAATTTATTTTTTCACGAAATTTGGTGAAAACTTACCTTTGTATGTCCCAAACATACAGTAATTTTTTTGATTTAAAATATTCATTTTTTCACATTATTTTGACTTAATATCGAAAAAGCACCCTAATTTTCAATCGAAAATTCTCACGTCAAAATATCTGCTTTTTTAAAAAAGTTGGTGTTTTTTTTGTTCGTTGAAATCCCTACTTTCTGATGGTATACAAAAAAATATACAGTACTATCGTAAATGTTCTCAGAAAATGCAAATAATGAAAAAAACTCGAATCAGAAAATTTTTTTTTTTTTTATTACTATAATTTTTTTTGCTCTCAAAAATTATCGACCCTGGTCTAAATGGGAAAAGATCAAAATTAAAATGTCAAACCTATACTACATAATTGAATAACTATAGCTTCTGTTTCATAGAACTTATACGGGGCCCTCTCGGACCTTCCAGACTTTCAGCTTCAGTTGGAAATAAACAGAGGTTTATCTCTCTACAGAGCTTTCAGACCCTAGGCGGTGTAAAATAGGCTAGGTATTTGACTAGCTAGATATATTTTTATATTGTTAAGTTTTCGCTTTCGTCATTTCTTGAAAAGATCTTGTCACAACCCACCAAAAATTGACTCGCGACTCACCAATGAGTCATGGGTCATAAAATGGGTTAACGGAGGAAGCTATCTTAGTAAGCCCCTAGGACGACTCTTGCTTGGGAACCACGAGTTCTATCCTCGGTCCGGGCTGAAAATTTAGTTGGGCTGTTCTCCGTCGTGGTTCTGATTCCACGTTAAGTCATAGGTCCCGTTGCGTCATTCTGATGTTACGTTACGCACACTCTATGTAATTAGCTTCTGGCTGTTTAGAGTGTGTCTCTACGATGAACTTCTTGGGTTTAAGGAGTTGCCAGGGTGATACCCTTTATCTCCTTCAGACTGATGTTGGCGGCGGACTGTTGTGGGTTTGTGAAGTGACTTCCTCTTTATTTAGCGCTAGAGTTGGACTGGGTGGATTCTTGGGTCCTGAGGAGGGGTGATGGGGTTTGTACCATGCGTGTTAATAATTAATAATTGAAACCCGCTTCGGAAGCCGCCGGTGCGGAGAGCGGTGCTATTTTTCTTCCACCTTGTGCGCGTCCGTTGTGCGGTGGGATTCAAGTGTTTGCTGGTCGTGGATCCAATCCAAGGTTTAGGATTGATCCCCAGATGGCAGGGGGTGTGACGTCGGGACGGAAGCGTTGAGGAGATTCTTGTGCCGGCGGTGTCCAATGTTGAAGACGGGATTGTATTGGCCGAGTTGGTTTGAGTGGGTTTTCCGCGAGTTTTGAGTATTTGTTCAGGTTCTCGGCCTGTTTGAATGTTTGCATCGGCGGCGTAAAGTCGTCGGTTTGTGACGTAGTATGGGCAGTCGAAAGCGTGACGGAGGCTTCTATTCTCGATCACTTGTAAGTTCTTGATGTGCGTGCGGCCGCGTTTCCACAGACTGGAGACGCGTACGTCTGATGATAGCTTTGAGGATCCGAATTTTATTGCTGGGAGACATGGAGCTCTTGGAGTTGAGCATCGGGAAAAGTTTGTGGAAGGCGGCTTTTCCCCGATTTGCTACTGCTTCTATGTGCTGTTTTCATTTGAGGCGGTAATCGAGGGTGACTCCTAGGTATTTCGCCGTAGTTGTCCATGGGATAGATTCTTCTAACATGAAGACGTTCGTTTTTATTGGGTTTTCGGCTTGTCTTGCACGGAAGACACTCTGCACTTGAAAAACACTGCCGTAAATATTTACGTCGATCACGTACCGTCAACAGAATGGAGCTCGCTTCGAACAATTTATTGGTTCGACTTCGGTCGATTTATTATTTATTATTCGACTTCGGTCGTCTTCGCAGATGTTTTTATCAATAGAGGCCCAGAGTCTCAATCGTCTCAACATTTGTTATTTTCTCAAATCTGTAGTTTAATGCAATGTTTTTATTTAAAACAGTAAAAGTATTAGGTTTTTTGGTTCATAAAATTTAATATTTATACTTGTAGTTTACGCTCTCACCCTCCCCCCCTCCCTCTCCCGGAACAACTACTGCGATATAAATATTACACATCATTTCTTCTTTAAGAGTTTAAATAAAGTAGATTTTTCAAACCGGGGGGTCTGGGGGGTATGGAATACCCTCCAGTAAACTCTTCGCTCTTGAACTGAAGAGTTATTCTGTTATCATTATATAAGGAGGGGGGAGGGGGGTTGGCTCACGTATGTGCCTCTAATGGGCTTAATACAAAATAAAGTAAACCATGAAATTCCTGACTGAAGGTGTATGGAATACTTTCCAGTGTACTCTTTGCTCTTTGTTACCGTGTCAAAATTGAAGAGTTACCTTGTTACCTGAAGGTGGAGAGTAAGAGGGTATTAAGTTAAAAAATTAAAAACAAACGAATATTTTTGACATTCAATTGCTTCGAAAGCCACCTCAATCGCCGATTATGTGTCGGCTGTGAATAATTTTTAATGATTGATTTATGTCAATTTTATGTTTTTAATTAAGTAATTATCGTTAATTATTAAATTTTGACATTTAAATAATCGAAATGAATTTAAAAATTAATATCATGTCATTTTGGGTGCAAAACCGTGGTAAAATCGTTCAAAAATATTTTTACTCTTTCAATTGTTTTGAATATAAATTTTTTGTTTCTTATATTGTAATTTTTTGTTTGTTTTCCTGATCAAAAAAAAAACGCTAGTTTAATTTAATTAAACTTGAAATTAAATTAGCAACACAATTTTTTTAAATAAAGTAACATTAAAATTCGAATTACTAAAAATACAAGACACATGTAAAATTTTATAATATTATTCCATAGCCCTTGTTGTCATGACAACCAGGAGAGCCAAAAAAAAAAGATTCATGATAATTCCAATTCAAACTTTTCTGTCCATTACAGGACAATCAGACAATAATTAGAAATACAAAATACATTTAAAATTTTTTAATAGAGTATTATTCAATCACCTAGCCTGGGAGGTATTCCATACCCCCCAGACCCCCCAGTCAAAGATCCGATGATTCAATATTATTCTGTGTAGAGTTCGTCGTCAATTTATTATTTGCCATATAAAAACAAAATTCAGTGTTTAAAACATTGTTGAGGTTATGAATTTACTTTTCGGCACTGAAAGTATAATTTTTTTATCAATATCAGATCATCAAAACTATTGATTTTTAATGAAATTATTGACAAACTACATTCTGACTCTTTATTATCTACAATGAACCGCTTTCGAGTTATGAGTTAAATTAAGTAAAAATTTCTGATGGGCTGAATACAGTGAACCGTAAGATCCTGACCGGGGGGTCTGGGGGGTATGGAATACTCTCCAGTGCATACTTTGCTATTTATTCTCGCGCAAGAACTGATGAGTCGTTCAGTTGGTCTTGGACTGAACTAAAAATTTAAAAATTAAAGTTTAATAGTATATTAACTAAAAGGGTCGAACCACCATCTTAGTCACCCGAAATCGCCTGTTTTTCTAGTGATCATCAGTTTTTTTAAATTCCCGGCCATCTGAAATTTTGCAAAGACAGTGAGAATTTTGCGTAGTGCTGTCATATTGTCAGCTTCATACTGTATTACGTTATCAAGTCTCAAGTAGAGACGAAGGCGATTCTTTCTATCAATTAGGTCCTACTAGGTTCTACTAGGTCCTAACTTTTTTCGATTTCTGCAACCCTCAGTTACCTCAACCAAGACGAAGTTAATAGAACAGTAACACTTTTAATCAGTCCCGAAATATTAAGAGCTTCAATTGTACTTTCGTGTGATTCAGTAGGTAAACCATGTGGATTCTAAGCCACTTCTGATGCAAGACAAAATATGATTGATTGCTTTTTAGAATTTTTTTATTTATTTACAAAACTTGCAAATTGCCAAGCTACAAAATTATAAATTTATTGTGAACTGCTCATAACTTGTATAAAAATTAACCGATTTCAACGTTTTTGCGCGCTGGGAAAAGGTAATTGTTTAAGCTACAAAAATGACGTCTTGTCGTTTTTCGTCAAAGTGCACCGTTCTCGAGTTATTACCAAAGGCGCTAAAGTAGATAAAAATATGGATTCTAGCTCGCTTAAAATTTTTCCAAGTAAATTTAATTAAACTTGGAATTAAATTATCAAAACAATTTTGTAATAAAATAAATGAACAGTTAAATTCAAATTAGTATGCATTGTAGTTAACGAACTGCTTTCGAGTTATGAGTTAAATTAAGTAAAAATTTCTGATGGGCTTAATACAGAATACAGGGAACCGTGAAATCGCTGACCGGGGGGTCTGGGGGGTATGGAATACCCTCCAGTACCTCTGCAATGGTATAAATAAATTGAAACTTTGTAAAAACGAGCACTCGTGAGTTTTATTAAAGTTCGCGTGATTGACTTGTCATTCATACCTTCCACAATAAAATTTGAAACTTCTCCAGATTTGCAATTACCAACTATCACGAAAACTCAGTGGCGTAGCGCGAGGAGGTTTGGAGCCTCTGTAGGCTTGCACTGCTTTTTACACTGCAGATATCTACGTGTGGACACTCTTCATTGAATTAAGTGTAGTCTGCGACTATGGTAGAGTTGGTAAGCGGCTACCTCACGAACCATTATTATAACACAGAGTAGCGAGGACAGTGGCTGCAATCCTTTTCTAGATTCGCCAGTAATTGAATTCAAGCACTGATCAAGCGACTGCTAAATAAACCAGTGACGGGGCCACCTTAGGGGCCGGAGAATCACCGATCTACCAGACTCCCCAAATTCGAACATGACTGGGAAGACTTGGAAAGGGTTGGTGACCATCTGAAGAAGTGATTATGGTTTTGAGTCAAATGCTGACTAGAAAATTAGAATTCTGCAGCATTAGATGAATAAGTTGACCTGAACAAACAAATCTCCGGAGACGGATACCGCATCGATGAAAGTTCTTCTTTGAAACAGAATTAGTTAGGTACTCCCGGTTTTAAAGACGTGAGGAATTTTGATGAATTCAAAACCGAAATTAGAAATTGTATTATACTAATACAAAACAAGAAATAAAGCATATTCAAGGCTTCAGGTGCCCCCTCCCCCCCTGCGGGAAACCAAATTTAGCTGTTTTTTTGTAAATATTAGAACGGATGTTTTACGTAAGCGATTAAATTTAAAAAAAATGTTTTCACGACAACTTAATTTAATAAGAAATAAATAAAATAATAGTCTAAATTCGTGCCAAACGTGAAACATTAATAAAATACAATATAACAAATGATTTGCGATTTAAATAAAACAAAGCTTTACAAATTAAGATAATTATTTTGGAAATTACAATAATAATTTATTCAATAAATTTGTCGAACCGCCCGATTTTTTGATAAGGCAAAATAAATTTGTTGCGTGTCGCTTTATGAAGTGTCTTAAACGAAATTTGGTTAAAAAATGTTGACGTATCAAATCAATTCGCGAAATATTCTGATGTTTAAATTTATTCACAACATGGAAAGTCATATATTTCGGTAACAAAATAAGCATCGCATGATACGGAGCCCATCAACGTTCATGTAAAACAAGACGCGCACGACATTCGTAGATTTAAAAATCGTAAGTGGCGAGAACTGGCTACTCTAAAAAATTTACTCTTGTTAATAATAAATTTCTTAATTTCAATTTTATTCCGTCAGGTTATTGGCCCACCCGCCCGACTTGTCGGATAAATAATATCTCGAAAAGAAAACAAATGAACGCCGGTTTATAAAAAACCGATTCGACGAACAAAACAACCCCGAAAGAATTGGAACAAAACAAGCAATAATTAATAAAATAGCCAATCAAATGGGATGCGATTCATCGACAACAAAACATAGGATTTCTGTTTATAATCGTTGGTTCGTAACGAGCCTATAACGAATGTACAGTAAAAGCACATAATTCACATTTTGTACAGTACAATGATATATGAAAGTGAACTCGTGCCAATTAGTCACAATTTATCCGATGAACGGCATATGGGAACGCTTCAAATGTCATTTGTTGATATTTCTAATTACGCGGAAAAAATTCAATCAAATTTTTACTCGGTGTCATTTTAAATAAATTACCCAATTAACGGTTCGGGAAACGCAACCGATAACTCTCGACCTAATTTCTCATCAACTCTTTGTGTTCATTCTATTATTCGACTCTTTAAGAACGAAAAATCCCACAATTTTACAAATTAATGGCCTCCATTGATTTAACCTCACCCGAAAGTGAGGTTATGACGAACTTAAACTTACGGAAAATACCTCAACTAATTTAGGCGGCCAATCGGAAACAATAAAACAAAAGTACATATGTATCTGCCACGCCCACATCTACATCGTCGGCTCGGTCGAGCTCTACTTGCAGCAGAAAAACTGAACCGATCCGAAATAGAACAAACAGACAAAAGGAAGAACACTCCAAGTGCATCGCAGTAATATCGCGTACACGTTTATGTTACACTTTTATAATTAGAAGTGTTTAAAAAATTCTATTTAAAAATATTTAATAGTTGAATCGCACTCTCAAAATAGCAAATAGAATTATACAATAGGTTGTTCGTACTCATGTGACATTATTTAAATTGCAATTTATAAATAAAGCACCATACCTGCTACATAAAAGTGTGTCGTGCTATATCAAACTGTGAAGTCAATTTCAAAACATCGAATAAATTATTCAAAACGAATTTTTATTCAAAATATAAAAAATATAACGAAAACTCAAGTTTCGGTTGGAGGAATGGTTTTACGTGCGAGCCAAATTAATTTATGCTCACATTTTTTGGCACATAACTGATTATCCTAAATGATAATCACATGAATATTTGTTTCACTAATAAGTGAGATTGCAATATAGCACAACATGATCCCTTATTTTTGTGCCAGATGTCGAATGACGTTTCAGTTTTTGCGGTATCGAGGCCGCGCGCAGCGTTATTTGAATTTCTTCGATTTCCACGCGTGAACAAAGAAGAATTGATGCGCTGGAGGGTATTCCATACCCCCCAGACCCCCCGGATTGACATCTACATTTTTTGTTCTATACTAAGTTGTTATTAACGTCTAAAATTAGTGAAATCGTAGGGATCGACGGTTTTACGTCCCCTCCGAAGGGCGCAATATAGTAGAACATTTTATTATGAGAAATAATAAAATTTTTAACTATCAAGTAAATAATACATACTACGAAGAAACATAATATTTAACGAAACCGAAATGACAATAATTTACATTTAACAGGGTTGAACTTAGAATATTTGAATAAACAAGAAAATAGAATTCTGAAAAAATTACGCTATAGAAATGGCAAAAATTACTTAAAAATAAAAAACAAAAAGCCTGTAACATAATATAAAAGCCTTTATTTCACGATTTATTTCACGACTTCTGTTATACATGACTGATGATCGGGAATAATCGTGAAATAAAGGCCTTTATATTATGTTACAGGTTTTTTGTTTTTTATTTTTAAGTAATTTTTACCATTTCTATTCGCATTTTACACTACCGATAGGTGGCGCTGTACTAAAACAATATGTCCGACTTATGCCGTATTGGAAATCGTGTTTTTTTAAATTAATTTGGTTTACATTAGTTAATTTTACAATTTAAATGATATTAAAAAAAGATCGAAATACGCTTAATTCATAATTTATTCAATGTAGGTAACTAACTGTTAAATTTTCTTTTAGAGAAAATGGCTACTGAAAACGCATCATTATTACTTTCATTAGCAAAAATATTTTATTATTTAGATGCTCTGCTGTCTTCTAGATGTATCAACGAGGGAGAAGCAGTTATAAATGCCAAACACCTCATTACATGTGGAATTAAACACCAAGATGCAGATGCTATCGAAATATTTGCTTTGTGCTTGCAGACCACTGTTTTAATGGAAAAACCTCATGAAATTCAAAAGTGCATTATGCACTTGAAAATCTGGAAATTCTGGTCGCTGTAAGCACATTTCTGCAGTATTACTAGCACATACCTACTATTTTCGCGTGAAAACTTAAAATTCTTGTTTGGCCCGCCTTGCTATGACATCCGTAAGCACCACAATTCATATTATTAATTTTATTTTTCGTGATTTTATTAATATTACTTAAAAACACTCAAAGCGAAAAACACGTCGATTACTGCCTATACTAGTTACCGCTAAAGACACTACGTGGCGCTTCACATTTTGTAAAACGCGAATAGCGTAATTTTTTCAGAATTCTATTTTCTTGTTTATTTAAATATTCTAAGTTCAACCCTGTTAAATGTGAATTATTGTCATTTTGATTTCGTTAAATATTATGTTTCTTCGTAGTATGTATTTTATTTACTTAATATTTAAAAATTTTATTATTTTAACATTTTGTTAAGTTGGATTATTTTAACATCACATGCTACTAAATACCACAAAAATACTTAAAAAATTCTGAACTTTTTTAAGTTATTTTCTATTTATGGTAGAACATGATCCCTTATTTTTGTGCCAGATGTCGAATGACCTTTTTAGCTTTTGCGGTATCGAGGCCGCGCGCAGCGTTAGTTGAATTTCTTCGATTCCCACACGTGAACGAAGAAGAATTCATGCACTGAAGGGTATTCCGTACCCCCCAGACCCCCCGGATTGACATCTACATTTTTTGTCCTATACTAAGTTGTTATTAACGTCTAAAATTGTTGAACTCGTAGGGATCGACGGTTTTACGTCCTCTCCGAAGGGCGCAGACTGTCACTAATATCTGAGATTGCAATATAGTAGAACATGATCCCTTATTTTTGTGCCAGATGTCGAATGACCTTTTTAGCTTTTGCGGTATCGAGGCCGCGCGCAGCGTTAGTTGAATTTCTTCGATTCCCACACGTGAACAAAGAAAAATTGATGCGCTGTAGGGTATTCCATACCCCCCAGACCTCCCGGACTGATATCTACATTTTTCATTTTATACTAAGTTCTTATTGACCTCTAAAATTGTTGAACCCATAAGGAGCGACGGCTTTTGGTCCCCTCCGAAGGGCGCAGACCATCACTAATATGTGAGATTGCAATATTGGAAATTTACATTAACTAAACGCCACCATACGTTTAAAATATTAACTGCGTTAGGCAGTATACCCAGTATACTTTACATAAGTTTTTTATGGTAGATATACATGTGTTTTTTGCTGTTGTTGGTAGATTACATTAATTACATAGGAATAATGTGTTATATGGTTGTGTACATTTCTAATACAAAACAAATTATGTTATACTGCCTAACGAAGTCATTTTGCCAAAACGGTGGCGTCCTCATCGGTAAAGTAAATCCCAATAGTAGAACATGATCCCTTATTTTTGTGCCAGATGTCGAATGACTTCAGATTTTGCGGTATCGAGGCCGCGCGCAGCGTTAGTTGAATTTCTTCGATTCCCACACGTGAACAAAGAAAAATTGATGCGCTGGAGGGTATTCCATACCCCCCAGACCCCCCGGATTGACATTTACTTTTTTTATTTTATACTAAATTGTTATTGACGCCTTCTTCTTCTTCTTAGCCTGTATCCATCCACTCCTGAATGTTAGTCTTCTCTCATTTTTATTTAAGAGGTTAGTAGGCTTTTTAAAACGCCACGCTTGCCAATGCATGTTGGCCTTAAGATGTAAGTTAGACTTGACAGTAACAGCCCCGACCCGAGGAAAAAATTGGAAAATACAACCTTCCGACGGCGAAGCCGAGGGAAGTTAAAAATATTTTTCTAGCGAAAGTTATTTTCTAAAATTGTTCGTCGGAATGGGGCTGTTTTTAGAATAACAACGCGAGAATCTCCAATTACGCGTTTCCGAAGATTGCCGAAGAGCGTTCAACAACAGAAACATCCAATATGGCTTACACGAGGGTTGTTATTTTTAGATCACAGCAGTGCAGTACTAATATGCGAGATTGCTATATAGTACAACATGAACTCTTATTTTTGTGCCAGATGTCGAATGACGTTTCAACTTTTGCGGTATAGAGGCCGCGCGCAGCGTTAGTTGAATTTCTTCGATTCCCACACGTGAACAAAGAAGAATTCATGTGCTGGAGGGTATTCCATACCCCCCAGACCCCCCGGATTGATATCTGCATTTTTTATTTTATACTAAGTTGTTATTGACGTCTAAAATTGTGGAACCCATGGATCGACGGCTTTACGTCCTCTCCGAAGCGCGCAGACTGTCATAAAAAATTTAATACACTCAAAACCGGTAGCTTCTAGATTGCTGATATTTTATAGCTGTTTTGAAACTTTTAATTACTCTTCGGGAAGGAATGAATTAACTAGATTCCCATAGTCACTTTACAACATTGTAAAAAATTAAAAGTAGGTGGTAAATGTTTTCAATACACCGAGTGTGTTAGATGTAGTTGCCTTTCAGACAGCTTTGGCAATAAATAATTGTTTACCAGGCTATCTTATTTCTAAATTTCTACCATTCGTAGGCTTGAAAATTTAAAAAATCTCCCGAGGCGTTGTTTACGGATAATTTTGTTCAGGTACCAGTCTGCCCGCGAGTAAGAGACGCCAAGAAATATGATATTATAATAGAAACTAGAATAAAATAACAGCTGAAATAAAGCGTCGCCGCCTTTGATATACAACAATTATAATATATTAATTTACATGGAAAAAGACTGTTGGAGCCTGTAGTATGAGAAATGAAATTTATATTAAACTAGAATGTCTGCTTTTTATTAAAAGGCAAAAAATGGACAAAGAGTATATTATTACCTTTGATTATAATAGAAAATTATAGTTGAACTCGAGTAAGAAAATAATTAATTTAAAAGTGGCCCCACGTTGGGTGCCATTTTTTAATCTTATGATATTTGAACGTTCGGAAGGTTAATTTTTCGGAAACCGGTGTGGATTTCAATTTGGAACGTTGATTTGTGAGAGCTAAAATACCAGAAGCTGTTTTGTATGTAAATTTGAAATATTTTCACATTACATCAAAGATGACATGTTATTGGGAAGGTAAATCGTTAAATTTGGAAGTAGGATATCGTGTAGGATTTTAGTTATATCTTACGACTTTCTAGAGAGACAGTGGTGTATTTTATCTTATATTATTTGTTAGCCGAATCCTTCAAACATTTGTCAATACATTTTATGTTGGTTCTTTCGGAAGCAGATCAGTGCGCAACATTAATTTAACGTTACATCTCAAATGTCACAGTTACTGGTCAACCGGATATTTGCACGTGAATCAATTTTGAGTTATAAATTTTCCCTCTGATTTATAGCAGAATGAAAACTCGCCCGTTTGTTCGCCGCTGATAAATTTGTAACTTTCTGGTTTTTAGGAAAATTAGCGAAAACGGCAGTCGGGATAACTAGGCACCTTAAACTTGCCCTAATTTTCGGGATAATGGGACAAATTTTTTTGGCAAGAAAATTTATGTTTATTATAAATTAGACAAACTTTTTGAATTCAAACAAATCACAAAAGTTTGTGAGATATTGTGAGTCGATAGAGAAAGTTCTTGGAAAATAGTGGAATCATTATAAACACATAAAACTTAGCAGTTAGAGAAAACTTAAATTGAAGTTTAACTAGCTAGCTGACTGTGGCATTTCAACAAGTAACGAAATCATAATAAAATCTCTAAAATTACCTGACCCACCGCTAAACTAAACTACAAAAATAAAACCAAAGACTCGAAAGAAAAGTTGCAACTTCAAACTTAAACTAAAAGATAAACATTGATTTTAGGAACTCTGGAAACACAATAATAAATAAAAGGAAGAAAAATATTACTGTTTTCTTTCAATCGTTTCCAACAAGCGGTTTTGCTAGCAAATCACGAGTTACATTTCGGACCAACCACAGCTTTGGAAAAGTCATAATATACACTCGCAGAGCTTTCGACCGAGTTTCCTTATCAATAAATGGCTAACGCATGACAATTTTACACCACCACCGTCGGCGTCGTCTTACTCCTCTTTTACGTGATCGAACAATATTTTGTCTTACAAACGGAATTATTCAAAAATTTAACGAATACTCTTGACGAATTTCTTCGCGGTGCTCTTAATGGCAACACGTGGCGAACGTGCACCTTCTGCTGCCGCCATAAACAACTCCGGGTGGAAAACTTTGCCGACTTTTTTCATATTCGACCTTTTTATTTCTTAACCCACAACCCGCGAGTTAATTATTAAAACCAAACAATCCGAGTGCAAGCTACACTAGAAAAAATTACCAGCCGTAAACGTTATTTCAAATTTATAAATTAAACAACATTTTTTTAAGCCGATGCCAGGCACGCCGGCACAATGTCACGAACCGCCGTTTCAGTCATCTCGTTTTATGAGTTGGGCCCATAACCTAATCGGTATTAGATGTAGCTAAGCCGGTACAGGAGTTTCTATGATATTTTTTGTGTTGATTGAATGAAGTGTTTGGATTTTTGGAAGAAAAGAAAAAAGTTTATTTAGCAATTGTGGTGGATTGTAAGGGCATTTAGAAAAGAGAAGTGTGAATTGCGTCCGGCAGCATTTTGTTATTATTATTTTTCTTTTAATATTGTTTTTGCTGTAGAATTGCAAGTGGAGGAACAAAGTTGGCACATTTTAAAAGGATTATCTCGGTTTCGCTTCCACTATATTACTTAACTGTTGTTCTAATTAACTCGATTGAACATTTTAAGCGGATTAGTTGCTAAATCCAATTAGCACAATATGAAATTTTAAAATTTTATTATTTATGTGTATAAGTTTGGGATTAAATTAGAGAACAAAAAAGAATTAAGTCGTAGGTTTATTTTAGCTTTGTAAGTTTAAAAGTGTTGGTTGTTTAAGGGTTACAGATGGATTTCGGAGCGCCGAATTTAAATTATTGAAAGGCATGTAAAAGGCAGCTGGTGTCACTTGCAGTGAGACGTGAAGCGTCGCGACGGCATCGTCGTCTTCTTACTAACACTAAATACATACTGAGTACCCACCCATACACGATACGCTTTTGCAAAATGCAATATTTATGTAAGCTGCTGAATACTTATGATTTATTTTTTACATGTATTATGAATAACTCATATCTGTTTTATTATTGAAAGCCAACTTCCTAGCTTTACATTTACAATTTTGCATGTTTACTCAAATACATTCAAATGGAAATTTTGCTTAAAGAGATTTGTGCTACTAAATTTTATCTTTTTTATTTTCAAATTTGCTTATACATACCATTTCATTACTCAAATACGCCAAAATTTTCTTTAAATTACTTTACGTTACTTTATCCTTTCAATTTGCTTCCTTTGATATCCAACTTGCCAAATTTTTTAACCGTCAACCTATACCGCCTAGGTGCGTTCATACAATTAATTCATTTTCTTATAAAGATCAAATTAAAAAAAAAAACACCTCAATATATACAGATTAACTTTCAGTTACCAATTTTTACTAAATTTCACAGATTAGGAGGACCAAGAATATTTGAATAAGAATAAAAACTAATATTACTTCATGAAAACAGATAAAATTAAAAAATGCTGTTTCATAAATATTTTTGATCTTCAGTCGCATATGACTAGGAAAAAAACAAAAAAATTATATTCAAAACAATTGAAAGAGTAAAAATATTCTTGAACGATTTTACGACGGTTTTGCACCCAAAATGACATGATATTTATTTTTAAATTCATTTCGATTATTTAAATGTCAAAATTTAATAATTAACTATAATTACTTAATTAAAAACATAAAATTGACATAAATCAATCATTAAAAATTATTCAAAGCCGGCATAATCGGCGATTGAGGTGGTTTTCCAGCTTTTGGCGCAATTGATTTTCAAAAATATTCGTTTGTTTTTAATTTTTTCCCCCTCCACGTTCAGGTAACAGGGTAACTCTTCAATTTTGACACGTTAATAAAGAGCAAAGAGTGCACTGGAAAGTATTCCATACCTTCAGTCAGGGATTTCATGGTTTACTTTATTTTCTATTAAGCCCATTAGAGGCACATACGTAAGCTAACCCCCCCCCTGCCCCCTCCCTATATAATGATAACAGAATAACTCTTCAGTTCAAGAGCGAAGAGTTTACTGGGGGGTATTCCATACCCCCCAGACCCCCCGGATTTACACCTACCAGTGCCTTTAAACTTTGCTTAAATTTATTAGCTGCAAGAATCCATGAGCATTACTGCATTTTATATTTGTAATAATTCGGAATCTAACCTAACGATGATAGGTTAGACTATACTTTACATTTAACATATGCTGGAATTTCGTTAATTCGTGCCTGCGCGTCTATGGTAGACAGATATGCGTCCGGCATGAGATGTAGTGCGTGGAGAGAGGACGATATAATCCGGTTTCGAAATTTAAAAATTTTCAAATAAAAGATCGCCCGAATTCGATGTTAACAGTTTCACTACTTCATGACAACTGCGGCCGGTTCCGCTTCTTAAAAAAACTGTGCCAAATTATTTACGTCGAGTAAACTCATCGTCGACATAATTGAGTTTGCTACGGAATTTTAAAATCGATTATTTCTAAAATTTCTGTGACTTTTTTGATGTAGTATACCCCCAGGTCAGACCAACGACCTCATGTCAGTCTAGATGTTAAGGGGGAACAACTTGTTGCATTCAGGGGCCAACGTTTCCATCTTAGGCACTAAAGGTCACTACTTAATCAATAAATTAGACCTAAGTTTTTCTAAAAGTGAATTTGTTGCCTTGAGGTCAGCCGATGGAACTTCGCAGGATATAGTGGGTAGGACGTTATTGCCTATATCCATTGGCGGAGTCACTCTTAGTTTGCCGTAGTATCGAAACTTGTTTAAGCTGACGGGTCGTATCGCCTGTGTTTTGACGGACGCAAACTGAATACGGTTACCAAAAAGGAAGTCTATCCGATTCCTCGGTTAGAAGATATTTTGTCTCGCTGGCGCAATGCTCGTTACATCACTACCTTCGACTTGCGAAAAGCATTTTACCAGGTTCCCTTAATAATTCCCTTAAAATTCCCAGTAATAATTATTATAATGTGGATTAGAACAAAAGACTTAACACGAATAAAAATTAATTGAGATTTAGATATATTTTAAGCTATTAACTCGAATATTACAGGCGAACTATTCCCCTCGTTTTCAATTGATAGTTATAGCTGTTACTGGGGCTATATCATACCTCCCAAACCCCCCGGTCTTCAACCAATTCTTTCTGTTTATATATTTTCTTAATTAATTTTAATAAATAGAAATCGAATCTACATCATTTGTATACGTCGCAGCTACTATTATATGCATCCGAGTGTTTGGGGGTATGGAATACCTCCCAGTGTTCCATTAATTGTATGAAATACCTCTTAGGCTGTGAAGGTTAAAATTACAGTTTATTCTATTATAGCCTAGAATTACACTTTAATCTCATATTTTCTAGCTATGGTTCCCCCCCCCCCCCTTCCCACACATTATAAAAAGTCATTATGGTCTGGAGCTATCGGGCCCGGCTACTCGGATACGGATACTCGGACACCTGGATACTCGGCTACAGAATTTGTTTATTATTTAAAGTAAATCCCACGAAATTAAAAAAAACTGATTGCTCAGCTGTTAGAGACCTGGTGATCGAAATATTTAAATCCCACGCTGCGTAATATTTTGTCGGGGTCACCTGCGTATTTAGCGAGATGATATCTTAAAAATGATTATGTTTTACGATTTGGATTCGAAAGTTAATGTTCCGGCGATTATTTTGGTGTTGCGTGCATTGGCGTTATTTGTCGCTATTTCTAGAACGGGCACGTTTACGGTGGAAATGCCGCCAGTTTCAATCAAATTAACGTTAAATAATTTGGAAAAATAGTTGTAATTGACGTGTAAGTGTTGAAAGACCATCCTGTATGTGGATGTTTTTGTAAATTCCCAAAACAAAGGATCGATTTAAAAAATTTAATATTATCTAAAGAATAAAATTGTTTACTAAGAAAATATTTATCTGATGTATAAAATTTGATACTCGAAACTCGAGAGCGACTATTAAATCTGGAAAGATCTTAGGATAAGCAACATCGGCTGACAATGTGATCCGTATAATATAGAGTGAACTAAAAATGAAACCTCACTATAAATCAGGACGGATGCGAAGAGCTGCCGATAAATAAAGACAGTCCTTCTTGGTCCGGTTTGGCCCATCTGGGAGCTACATCAGCAGAACCGAAGCGCCGACCGTAAAATCACCCTGCGCTGACGGGACACGTCTCTGCAATCACCTGCCTCCCTTTTCCTACCCCCAATTTCAACTTATCTTAAAGAAACGTTGCAATAGAAATTCCTAACGTGTAGTGGTTTCCGGCTTTTGGGTTCAACTTTCAAATCGAATTGTTCGTTCGACTTCCAGATAACCAGCATTTTTGTTAATTTAAGCACGAAAATATTCTCACAAAATTTGCAAAATAACGTCAACAAAAACTTAATTAGTTGGGCAAACTTTTTCGTTAATTAAACTTGTCTGGTTTTCGGTGAACCCCCCGTAATTTATACATTGTTACGTTGCGTCGGTAGGGCAAAACGAGCAAATGCGAGCGGAGGTAATTACTGCTTTGATAAGTGAGCTTGTGAGAAGACGTTTTGTAAAGTGCACTTTGAAGCTCGTGTTAACGTCACGAGATGAAATGTTTGATGCTTAGACGCTTTTACGAATTTGAATTGTTGTAAATTCCACTCGTAATTATGTTATTGTAATTCACCTCATAACGTGAGCAGCTCGAAACAAAACCACGTACTGCAAATATGAGACGTTGTAATTGTCGACTCGGTGGTCGCTCCCCGTTAATTGGATTCCTCTTCACCTGTTTAAAACACTTTCGACGATTTTCTAATTTTAACGCTCGGTCGGACTAAATAAACGAGTGCTGATTAGACTTCCTTGCTTTACGATGCGATAACGATCACGCTAAGTGCGTGTGCTCCGATAGTTGCGAATGCTCCAAAGAAGGGGATGATCCTCTTAGATTGGCATCATCTAGAGAACTTGGCTATGGTAATTGAATGCTGCTCATTACAGTTAATCCCGATGACCCGAAGTTCCAGAGATCCCTTAGCAATCAGCTAGGGCAACATAGTTTACCCCCGATAGTTCCGTTTAACCGGGCATTTACTTGATTGTCGTTTATACTTGCCAACAAGCGTATATAATTGTATACCAATTAGACAAAATCATGTTTAATCCCTTACATAATATAAAGGACGGATTTCCTTCTGTTAACCGACCCAAAATAGTATAAAAATTTTAATTATTCTACTACTTAATTCTTACGGCTAAATTAATTTTTATTATAAATGCGCTGGTAATAACATGTGCAGTGACACCTTAATGCAACTCCATCTATCGATTTCAAAAGACATTAAAAAACTAAATTTTTGAATAATTAACTATTATTAAGAGAGAGGGTCGAATTGTTGTTACAACAACAAACGGGGTTAATTATGCTAATGTCCTGTTAATGGGAAATGATGATTATGTTAATAGTCCATGCAAAATGCTGATGTACATACTCTAATTATCTAACCACATGTAGGGTTAATGTGGTTGGCTCGAAAAATTTCAATTAACTTAATTTATTAATAAAATAATTTTTCAAGTTAACCAAACGCGGGTATCAGTCGTTAGTTAAATTTTGTAATTTTACTGGGGTAAAGTTTTTGTTTTTATAGGGTTGGAATTATTGTCATAGGTCCAAAGTGTTGACCCAGTTGTTCTACTTTTAAAATTCATCTTTTATTGATTACGTCGAGGAGTCCTCGGTAAACTGAGATGTTTACAAATATTTAGGGAAATAAAAAATTTACGACGATAATTTGATACATAGATAAGCAATATCTGGAGTGGGGGATCTAAGCAACGTCCCCCCTTCTTTAAACAATCGACAATCTCATCCAAGGGTAGGGGTGTAGCGTTTAAAAACAAATAAAAAGTTGACACTTTTTTCTTTTGTTTTGTCTGGAATTACTTATTTTTATGAGTTAGCGTGAGGATTTTAACATAAATGGCGTAAAATAGGCAGTAGTGCGAAGGTGTATTACGGTTTTATTGTTTTAGTTTATATAAATATATAATTATATCGGGTGGCATGTCTTACAACCGAGCTACATGGAGAACTAACACAGCTAAGAAGGCTTTTTAGATTCCTACTTCTCATTGTAACATAAGAATGGAAACAAATTACTTTGACATATCAAAATAAATTCTATTCTGTGGAAGAAAGACTTTTCATTGTAGAATCTAATTTGTATGCTTTTGTTTTTTCATATAATTTTTTTGAAAAGTCTGAAATTTGTAGTTCAGTTTCATTTTTCGAAGATTTTTGAGGATATTGCTGCTTTCATGGCTTTCATGGACCATTTGGCGCTGGTATTTAAGTGTCAGCTTAATCTGACTTTAAATTAAATTATTTAGATAAATTATATTGTGTCTTAGAATCCACATGGTTTACCTACTAATTTACACAAAAGGACAATTCGGGACTGGTTAAAAGTGTCACTATCCTATTAACTTAAATTATTCATGACCATTCCAGTCAACAAAACCTAAAGACAGGCACCCTGAGTTGCAAAAATCGAAATCTATCATCTAATAGAAAGAATCGCCTTCGTCGCACTACAATATAAATATGACAAGATGGCAGCACTACAAAAAATTCACACTGTCCTTGCAAATTTCAGATGACTCTGACTTAAAAAAAACTTATGACTATTAGAAGATCAGGTGACATTAATGTCTGCGACTAAGATGGCGGTTGTTCGATTTTTTTAATTATTTTAGTCATTTTCTAATTTTTAGTTCAGTCCAATAACAATGACTGAACTGACTGAATGACACCTCAGTTTGTGCGTAAATAAATAGCAAAGGACGCACTGGAGGGTATTCCATACCCCCCGGACCCCCCGGTCAGGGATCTCGCGGTTCATCACTGTATTTTATATTGGGATGTATTTTATAATTCATTCAAGAGTTGTAGTTTTTGGATAATTTCATGATTTTTAAAAACGCACTCAATCTCAATAATTTTAATGATCTGATATTGACAAAAAATAATACTTTTAATGCTGATAAACAAATTCATAACTCTATAATAATTTTTTACACACTGCATTTTGTTTTTATATGGCAAATAATTGTTTTTCGGTGTAGGTTTTCAGACGAACTCTATACACAATAATATTAAATCGTCGGATCTCTGACCGGGGGGTCTGGGGGGTATGGAATACCCTCCAGGCAGGGTGATTGAATAATACTCTATTAAGAAATTAAAAAATGTATTTTGTATTTCTAATTATTGTCTGATTGCCCTATAATGGATAGAAAAGTTTCTCCCACGTTTTCTCTACATTTTTAGAAGGTGATGCACTGGAGGGTATTCCATACCTCCCAGACCCCCCGGTCAAGAATCCCACGGTTTACTGTATTCTGTATTGAGAAATTTTTACTTAATTTAACTCATAACTCGAAAGCCATTTATTGTAGATAATAAAGAGTCCAAATGTAGTTTATAAAAAATAATTTCATTAAAAATCAATAGTTTTGATGATCTGATATTCATAAAAAATCATACTTTTCACTCCAACTCCAACGATTTTTTATACACGGAATTTTGTTTTTATATGGCAAATAATTATTTTTAGACAAATGTTAATACAGAATAATATAAATCGTCGGATCTCTCACCGGGGGGTCTGCGGGGTATGGAATACCCCCCAGGCAGGGTGATTGAATAATACTCTATTAAAAAATTTTAAATGTATTTTGTATTTCTAATTATTGTCTGATTGTCCTGTAATGGACAGAAAAGTTTGAATAGGAATTATCATGAATCTTTTTTTTTTCTATCCCGATGGGGGATTTAAGACATGATGGTTCAGATTTAAAGTCGAAATTACAGAAGTAAATCTGAATAGAAATTAAAGCCTAGAACAAAATTCTGAACCACATACACAAGGCTTTCCAGGTCCTATTGGACTCTTGCACCTCTTGGTGCTTTTCTGGTTGTCATGACAACGAGGGCGTTGGGATGACGACATACAGAGATATTGTCTTTTGTTTTTATTAAATGAAATGTTTTTTTTGTTAGTACAAATTTAGATTTTTGACTCATTTCAGTCAAACTGTCGATCTTCTTAATTTTTCTCATAACTGCAAAGTCCGATATTTTACTGATAGGTTTGGGAAATACAATTACTGGTATTCCGGAGCGCAGGGGAGGATTTAATACTTTTTAGCCCTCCTGATTTTAAGAACCGAAGGTTTGTGTATTTAATTCTAGACAATTAAAACGGATATTGGGTATGAAGGGAAGTAAATCAAACAATATTATCTGCTGGCCAACGTTTCGGACTATTTATTAGTCCATCCTCAGGGCTGAAATATACAACAGAGGTGAAAAAATCTGAAAACTATGGCCATAAAGGCGTAAACATACCTGACAGTTTGAGATGGTAAACGTTTGCAAAATTATTTAATTCTGTTAAACGAATACTTTCTTTAAATCTCTATGTCACGGATACACAATTACTGTGGCGGGGGGGGGGGGGTTCTTCAAGGACCGAAGGTTTATGTATCTGATCTGAGTGTGATTCTTTTTAACCCGGATCAAGCAAACCATGTTCGATCATAGCATCCTGCAAGACGAGCAGTTCTCCGTCTGGTCGAACACATTTCCCTTGGTTTCAACAAAAAAGAGGTCACCGCACTTGTTCTATTCGACGTGTCGAAGGCCTTCGACAAAGTGTGGCACCAAGGTCTTCTTTACAAGATGTTAAACGCCAACATCCAACCAGCACTCGTCAAGCTGGTGGCGTCATACCTTGAAAATCGGAAATTCAAGGTCAAATTCGAAGGCACCCGATCATCCGAGCGCTTCATCACTGCCGGAGTACCCCAAGGATCCATCCTCGCCCCGACCCTCTTCAACATCTTCATGAGCGACATGCCAGCTCCAACCGACCCGAGGACGAAAATCTCGCTCTACGCGGATGACACGGCCGTCTACACGTCCTCCATGAGTCAAGATCTCGCCACCGATCGTCTGCAAAATACAGTTAACAACTTTGAAAAATGGTTCGCAACATGGCGCATCGGTGTAAACTCAATGAAAAGTACCGCGACAATGTTCAAGAAGAAACGAAGGCAGATCCGTCCTCGAACAAACATCTTCATGTTCGAGACCCCAATCCCATGGACAAACACTTCAAAATACCTGGGAGTCACGTTGGACTACAGACTGCTGTGGAAGGAGCACATCGAAGCCGCCGCAAACCGGGGAAGAGCTGTCTTCTCAAAGCTCTATCCGCTTCTAGCTTCAAACAGCAAGATGTCACCAGCAAACAAGCTGCGCATCTACAAGGCCATCATCAGGCCCACCATGACCTACGCCGCGCCCGTGTGGGGGACGGCTGCCCGAACACATAAAGAAGATCCAAGTAGTGCAAAATAAATGCATCCGGCACGCATTCTCCAGCCCGTACTACGTCACCAACAGAAGACTCCACGCCGACGCCAAGACGGAAACCATCGACGTGCACATTAAAAACCAGGCGGAAAAACTGTACAAGACCGCGAGCTTCTCGGACAATCCTCTCATCTCGCAGCTAGGACAGTAACAACCTAGGACACAGCCGGCCAAAGGACATCCTCATCCGCCCGTCAGCCGGAGTGTAAGAAACCGTAATCTTTACATGTTTGTTTCAGGTTCCCACCAAGCATCGGGTTCATCAAAACACCCGGATGCCAAGAAATCATGCAAAGACGCCCGGAATCACGCCAAATCACTCGCCCCGCCCCATGGACACCAAGGGACCAAGCTCATCGAATGCTAGGAACCACAATTCACGGACCGCACACTCGCCCCGCCCCTTCGACACCAAGAGACAAGTTCATTCTACGGACCAAAACACGCACTCCTCTCCGCCGCCTCTGACCGCAAACCACGCTCCCAGGAAGCTCCTCGCAACATCTAGGACTTCTTTTTATTAAATTATGAAAGCAATCATACTTTCAAAATAAATAAATCAGTAAGTCACGGTGGTACTACGCACCAGTGTCTCAATACTGTATGGTAGATCTCACAGAGTGTGAAGATTAAATCTCCCTAAAACAAAATACTAAATTATTCTTTGTCGCCGCGTATCAAATTTCTGCGAGCCGCCGCTGAAAAAAAAACATTTGCAGCAAAAATTATAACCACAATATCAATTGTTTATTCGCGGGGAAGGGGGGGGGGCTCCTTTAAAGCAATTGTTTTAAGTTACTACTTTGAAGTAATCATAACACCGAAACTCTTTATTTTTTTAGTGTAAATGGTTCTGTTTTTTTTATTTATTTTTGCTTATTAATTGTCTAAAATGAATAGTTTTTGAGTTACGAAATACATTAACCTAAAAAGTACTGTTGACCTGGAAAGTTTGAAGTGGAAGTTTATGTCTTCTGATGAACTAAATACAGAATAAGGTAGACTGGGGGGTATGGAATACCCCCCAGGCAGACTATTTGATGATATTAAAAATATAACTTGGGGGAAATAAAGTGCAAATCCTCGGAAAACCCACAACAATGTGGTCAGCATTTATCAAGTTATGAGAGGGAATAATAAATTAGTTGTTTTGGAGTAATCGCGAAACGCAAAGGACAGTAATTTGAAATTTATCAGCGCGAGGAGCAGTGGCGGCGATAAGGACCTGCCCCTCCCCTCGGCAGAACTTTAATGAAGCCCCGAACACGAAATGATATTGCAACAGCAATAGATAATGTATAAAGAGATGTAATTAATTATGTGGTTCCCCGTAGCATTCCCCATAGCGTTTTTATTAAATTGTCCCAAATTTAAACAAAGTTATTGCTTTCCTAAACAGTAACTGGGGAACGTAACATTTTTATATAAGCGCGCAACATTGTCCTGTGCAAATATTTAATTTTCGATTTCGTTTTATTAAAATCGTATTTTCTTGTTGCATGGAAGTTGAACTTTAATATTGGTACGTCATAAAGTTGTATATCAAATAAATCCACTTGATATGGTATTAAACATCTGACGGAAATCACGTTACCACAAACCACTTGACACAAAAAGCTCCTTCACTAGTCGAGTTTTGTTTGCTCACGAGAAATATTCAGTCAAATATTTAATTAAAAATTAGGCACCTCAAATATTGTGAGCAAGTTTGAGATGCCTACACGATTTTAAAGATGCACGCAACAAAGCGAAATTCTTTTTTGCGTTAAATTAACGTTGTTAACATGCACATACGCTCGCTCCCCCTCCCCTCCCCGTCCCTCCGTTCGGTGCCTACCTCACTTTTGTAATTAATTAACTATGATGTTGATTATTATTTGCGTTTCATGTTATGAAAAATATCTAAATAAATTGCGAGCAATTTTGTTCGAGTGGAAGAGCATAACGTATTCGTATCTCGTGTGTGGCGTTAATTTGATCAAAGGGGATTTTCAAAAATATAAAAAACATTTTCTCTAATGAAAAGTGATGAAAATGAAATTGTGATTTTATCGTTTCAGACGGCGAACCAATCAAGCTGCCCGAAAATCTCGAGAGTTTACCGAGAGCTGACCATTTTCCCACACAGAGACATCGATGGAACACCAACGAGGTAAGCGATTGCTCTGATTATCTTCTACATGTTTAGTGTTATTGTCTTAAACCGAGAGCGTCGTAATATACGGAACAGGTGTTTATCGAAATTACACACGCTAACCCACCGCTCCAATTATGTTAAGTATGTATGTACATCGATTTTAAAGCAATATCGTTCAATTTGTACGGGCTCCGTTATTACTTTAACGGCTTAAACGCTTGCAAGTACCCCAGTACATATCTGGATCCGGCTCGAAGGACCCGAATTGCGAACACGACATTATTCTCGATAATTAATAAACTTGATGTGTTGCTCATAACAATAATAACTAAAAGCCATCCATAAAATGTGACGATCTGTGAAATTGGTTACATTTTTAGAGGGACGTTAGCGTCGTGGCGTCTTGGTCATTTAATAAATTTATATCGCTCTTCTTTTGTTCCACAATAACTAAAATTTTATCGAGGCTTATTTTCCTTTTCTTATTAAAATAAATTTTTTATAAATGCACCATAATAAAATAACGTTCGGCTAATTTAAGTTTTAATAACTAAAAATAAGTTGGTAACTTTTCCTTGTTACGGTAATTTGATTGTTACTCAATGAATGCTTTAACTTGATTGTGTTTGTTTTTTTTTTACAAGAAAATATTCTAACTTTGCATGTTTTCAACTTTAATCCGGGTTCGTGAGCTTTTTTTCATTTAAACCGCCGATCTACTTTGCGCTTCAGTAAATTCATTTTATTGCTTTTGATATTTTTCTCTTGGCTTAACATTTTTTGTGTACGGATTTTGCTTGCAGCTTAATAATTATTATGATTGTGCTGGGGATGAAATTACATTATCTTTTATAAATTCTAATGTTTTCCGCTTGATTATATATTATATATCTGTAATTTTTAATAACCGCCTCGAGGACCAATAATTGACTCCTGTTGAGAGGGTGGTTAGCCATTACGTTCAGTTGAAATTAGAGATAGTCCGGCTCTGCGTCGGAATTAAATGCATCTAAATGATTTGACGTGAATAATTCATCATTTCTTAAACCTCGAAATCGCTTATTTGAATTTTGGCCGCCATATTTTCAGTCGAGATAAAATATTTACAAAATTTAAATTTTTACCTGTCTGTTATGTTTGAGACATATCATTTTACGACCATTAATCATACGTGAAGTATATATTTCGTCTTAGCCTTCTTCGTCGGTGTGATTTTCTAATATATCTCCTCTGGCACGAAGAGTTCTCAAGTCGAAGTCGACAAGATAAGCTTCAAAAATGACGCATTAGTATTAGTAAAGACGTCGGTCGCATTATTATTTTATATACCATCTACACCCACCCACTTGGAAACCATGTAAATTATCTTGGAGTTACCTTAAAAGCACAGAGATCGATTACCGACAGCTTTGAATAATTAAAATTTAATTTGAAAAATGGCCACAGATTTAAATTCCAGAACTCGGTTTTGTGTAAATAACTCGTAAAATATTAGATTTTCATTGAAAGTGCAGAGAAGTAAAATTGTAAAGAATTTTCTGCTCTATAATTTCGTTCCTATTCATTTTAATAAAAAGGTAGTCGTTGGTGAGTTATTTACACGAAACAAAACGCGCACTGTGAATTTCCCACTTCTGCTGTTGACTACGCACGAAAAATACATTTAATGGAAACTAATTGTCGACTTTCCAGTCAGAAATTTAATTTCATTCGTATTAATTTTTCCGTTCCACCGCACCGTTTCTAAGATACTCTCGAAAAATCCGTTTGGTGTGAAAGACCTTGCCTAAGTTTGTTGTAGCCCAAGGGCGGTAAGTAAGTCATTCAAATTAAAAAGTTTTGGCACATCGAATGAAAATAGTTGTGTAGTTTATTTATTAAACTATTCTCATGTCGACTAACCAACAATTAAAACAAGAACAAAGTACATACGAAACTATTAGTCGAGGGAACTAAATTGAAATAAACAATTTAACTTGTTTAATTTTCTTGCTTCTCGTCTTTGCGGTCAAAACATTAATTCGAGACTTAAACATGTAACCGCATACTGGCGCGGTTGAAAAACTGCGTTAAGGCGGCTAATGTGCAGCTTACTTTATGAATATTTCCAACTGCGTTCTTGTTTTACGAAATTTAACAAATTTACACTTTTAAAGAAAAGTTAGCATTTCATTTTATGTTGGTGAGGCTTTCTGATTCAACAGAGTTACGTCATTTTATAGACCATTACATTAAACGACTTCGAGGTATATTGCACATGGGATAGCTTAAATGCCAATAACTTCTACAGAGGTTACCTGATTTAAATTTTTCTGTGCTCTCTGAAAAGGTAACGGAACGATCTAACAAATTTGCCTTCAGACTTTTTTCTTTAAAATGCATCGTTGCGAAGCTGTAATATTTCGGAACTACAATGCATACTAATTTGAATTTAACTGTTCATTTATTTTATTACAAAATTGTTTTGATAATTTAATTCCAAGTTTAATTAAATTTACTTGGAAAAATTTTAAGCGAGCAAGAATCCATATTTTTATCTACTTTAGCGTCTTTGGGAATAACTCGAGAACGGTGCACTTTGACGAAAAAAGACACGACGTCAATTTTGTAGCTTAAACAATTACCTTTTCCCAGAGTGCAAAAACGTTGAAATCGGTTAATTTTTATACAAGTTATGAGCAGTTGCATCAGAAGTGGCTTAGAATCCACATGGTTTACCTACTGATGCACACGAAAGTACAATTGAAGCTCTTAAGATTTCGGGACTTGGTTAAATTTTACTTAGCTATTCCAGTTAATAAATCTAAGACCATGCACTCAGGATTTGTAGAAATCAAAAAAAAATAGGACCTAGTAGGACCTAATTGATAGAAAGAATCGCCTTCGTCTCTACTTGAGACTTGATAACGTAATACAGTATAAAGCTGACAATATGACAGCACTACGCAAATTCTCACTGTCTTTGCAAAATTTCAGATGGCCGGGAATTTAAAAAAACTGATGATCACTAGAAAAACAGGCTATTAACAAATTACTATTCAACCTTAATTTTTTAATTTTTAGTTCAGTCCAAGACCAACTGAACGACTCATCAGTTCTTGCGCGAGAATAAATAGCAAAGTATGCACTGGAGGGTATTCCATACCCCCCAGACCCCCCGGTCAAGGATCTTACGGTTCACTGTATTCAGCCCATCAGAAATTTTTACTTAATTTAACTCATAATTCGAAAGCGGTTCATTATAGATAATAAAGAGTCAGAATGTAGTTTGTCAATAATTTCATTAAAAATCAATAGTTTTGATGATCTGATATTGATAAAAAATTATACTTTCAATGCCGAAAAGCAAATTCATAACCTCAACAATGTTTTAAACACTGAATTTTGTTTTTATACGGCAAATAATAAATTGACGACGAACTCTACACAGAATAATATTGAATCACCGGATCTCAGACCGGGGGGTCTGGGGGGTATGGAATACCCCCCAGGCTAGGTGATTGAATAATATTCTATTAAAAAATTTTAAAAGTATGTTGTATTTCTAATTATTGTCTGATTGTCCTGTAATGGACAGAAAAGTTTGAATTGGAATTATCATGAATCTTTTTTTTTTGGGACTCTCCTGGTTGTCATGACAACAAGGGCTATGGAATAATATTAAAAAAATTTAAATGTGTCGTGTATTTTTAGTAACTCGAATTAAAATGTTATTTTATTTTAAAAAATTGTTTTTCTAATTAATTTAATTCTAAGTTTAATTAAATTAAACTGGGGTTTTTTTTTGTTTTACCGGAGAATAACTCGAGAACGGCGCACTTTAACGAAAAACGTCAAGATGTAAATTTTGTAATTTATACAATTACTTTTCTGCAGAGCGCAAAAAGGTTGAAATTTTTTAAGCGATAACTTCAAAACTGTGCAGTTTCTGATGGGTTCAATGCAGAATACAGTGAACCGTCATCCCATCGTCCTCGTTGTCATGACAACTAGGGCAGAACCAAGAGGTGCAGGAGTCCAAGATGATCTGGAAAGCCTATTGTATATAGCTGATTCAGAATTTTGTTTTAGGCTTCAATTTATATTCAGCTTTACTCCTGTAAATCTGTAATTTCGACTTTGAATCTGAACCATCGTGTCTTAATTCCTCCATCGGGATAGAAAAAAAAAAGATTCATAATAATTCCTTTTCAAACTTTTCTGTCCATTACAGGATAATCAGACAATTAGAAATACAAAATACATTTAAAATTTTTTAATAGAGTATTATTCAATTACCTTGCCTGGGGGGTATTCCATACCCCCCAGACCCCCCGGTCAGAGATCCGACGATTTAATATTATTGTGTATGGATTTCGTCTGAAAATCTACACCGAGAAACAATTATTTGCCATATAAAAACAAAATTCAGTGTGTAAAAAATGATTGCAGTTATGAATTTGTTTATCAGCATCAAAAGTATTATTTTTTATCAATATCGGATCATTAAAACTATTGAGTTTAATGTAAATGCTATAGTGCATTTTTAAAAAGCATGAAGTTCACCTTAAACTACATTCTAACTCTTGAATAAATTAAATTAAATTAAAATATCTGATAGACCCAATATAACATACAGTGATGAACCGCGAGATTACTGACCGGGGGGTCTGGGGGGTATGGAATACCCCCCAGGCAAGGTGATTGAGTAATATTATAAAATTTTAAATGTGTCGTGTATTTTTGGTAATTTGAATTTAATTAATAATACTTCATTTTAAAAAATTGTTTTTTTAATTAATTTTTGTTTTACCGGAGAATAACTCAAGAACGGCTCACTTTAACGAAAAACGTCAAAGCGTAAATTTTGTAATTTATACAATTATTTTTCCGCAGAGCTCAAAAAGGTTGAAATTTTTTGAGCCATAACTTAAAAACTGTGCAGTTTCTGATGGGCTCAATGAAGAATACAGTTAACCATAAGATCCCTGACCGGGGGGTCTGGGGGGTATTCCATACCCCCCAGGCAAGGTGATTGAGTAATATTATAAAATTTTAAATAATTTGAACCATCAAGACATGATGATTCAGATTCAAAGTCAAAATTACAGGTTTACAGGAGTAAAGCTGAATATTAATTAAAGCCTAAAACAAAATTCTGAATCAGATATATACAATAGGCTTTCCAGATTCTCTTGGACTCTTGCACTTCTTGGTTGTCATGACAACGAGGACGATGGGATGACGGTTCACTGTATTCTGCATTGAGCCCATCAGAAACGGCACAGTTTTTAAGTTATCCCTCAAAAAATTTCAACCTTTTTGCGCTCTGGAGAAAGGTAATTGTATAAGTTACAAAACTTACGTCTTGACGTTTTTCGTTAATGTGCTCCGTTCTCGAGTTATTCTCCGGTAAAACAAAAAAAAAGAAAAATAATTTTTTAAAATAGTAACAGTAAAATTCAAATTATTTAAAATACAAGACACATTTAAAATGTTATAATATTACTCAATCACCTTGCCGGGGGGGTATTCCATACCCCCCAGACCCCCCGATCAAGAATCTCGCGGTTCATCACTGTATGTTATATTGGGTCTATCAGATATATTAATTTAATTTAATTCATTCAAGAGTTAGAATGTAGTTTAAGGATAATTTCATACTTTTTAAAAACGCACTATAGCATTTACATTAAACTCTAATTTTAATGATCTGATATTGATAAAAAAAAATACTTTTAATGCTGATAAACAAATTCATAACTCCAATCATCTTTTACACACTGAATTTTGTTTTTATATGGCAAATAATTGTTTCTCGGTGTAGATTTTCAGACGAACTCTATACACAATAATATTAAATCGTCGGATCTCTGACCGGGGGGTCTGGGGGGTATGGAATACCCCCCAGGCAGAGTGATTGAATAATACTTTATTAAAAAATTTTAAATGTATTTTGTATTTTTAATTGTCTGATTATCCTGTAATAGACAGAAAAGTTTGAAAAGGAATTATTATGAATCTTTTTTTTTTTCTATCCCGATGGTTCAGATTCAAAGTCGAAATAACAGGTTTACAGGAGTAAAGCTGAATAAATAATTAATAAATTAAAGCTGAATATAAATTAAAGCCTAAAACAAAATTCTGAATCAGATATATACAATAGGCTTTCCAGGTCCTCTTCTACTCTTGCACCTCTTGGTGTTCTTCTGGTTGTCATGACAACGAGGACGATGGGATGACGGTTTACTGTATTCTGCATTGAGCCCATCAGAAACTGCACAGTTATCGCTCAAAAAATTTCAACCTTTTTGCGCTCTGCGGAAAAGTAATTGTATAAATTACAAAATTTACGTCTGGACGTTTTTCGTTAAAGTGTGCCGTTCTCGAGTTATTCTCCGGTAAAACAAAAAAAAAACGCTAGTTTAATTTAATTAAACTTGAAATTAAATTAGCAAAACAATTTTTTTAAATAAAGTAACATTAAAATTCGAATTACTAAAAATACAAAACACATTTAAAAATTTTTAATATTATTCCATAGCCCTTGTTGTCATGACAACCAGGAGATCACCAAAAAAGGATTCACGATAATTCTTATTTAAACTTTTCTGTCCATTACAGGACAATCAGACAATAATTAGAAATACAAAATACATTTAAAATCTTTAATAGAGTATTATTCAATCACCTAGCTTGGGGGGTATTCCATACCCCCCAGACCCCCCGGTCAGAGATCCGATGATTCAATATTATTCTGTGTAGAGTTCGTCGTCAATTTATTATTTGCCATATAAAAACAAAATTCAGTGTTTAAAACATTGTTGAGGTTATGAATTTACTTTTCGGCACTGAAAGTATAATTTTTTATCAATATCAGATCATTAAAATTAGAGTTTAATGTAAATGCTATAGTGCGTTTTTAAAAAGCATAAAATTATCCTTAAACTACATTCTAACTCTTAAATGAATTAAATTAAATTAAAATATCTGATAGACCCAATATAACATACAGTGATGAACCGCGAGGTTCCTGACCGGGGGGTCTGGGGGGTATGGAATACCCCCCAGGCAAGGTGATTGAGTAATATTATAAAATTTTAAATGTGTCTTGTATTTTAAATAATTTGAATTTTACTGTTACTATTTTAAAAATTTTTTTCTTTTTTTTTGTTTTACCGGAGAATATCTCGAGAACGGCGCACATTAACGAAAAACGTCAAGACGTAAGTTTTGTAACTTATACAATTACCTTTCTCCAGAGCGCAAAAAGGTTGAAATCGGTTAATTTTTATACAAGTTATAAGCAATTCTATCGAAACAATTTTTTGAGCGATAACTTAAAAACTGTGCATTTTTGCGTAAAAACCGAGAGAGGTAAATTTTGTAGCCTGCAAATTATCCCTCTAAATAAAGCAGAACATTTTAAATTAGCGTATCTGCAATGACATCTCACTTAAAACCAAATGAAGCTTCGCGAAGGCGAGTAAATAATTTTGAACAAGCGTGAAATACAAATAAATTTATCGTGGAAAAAGTTTAATCGTATTTTTTTGTAATAAATCAAAAGCAGGGTCGAAAATTTTAATAAAAACTGAAACGGTTGACACTCGATTTTTTGAGAAAGCGCATCGCTTTTTTTTATTTTATTTTGAATCTTCTGTTTGGTTTGTCGACCGATAACTCGAAAACCGTGCACGAAGTATGTTGATGTTTTGAGAGAGCTCTGAAAAATTTAAATCGGGTGATTTGGCAACATTGTAACTAATGCCAAAATTTTTGTTTTTTACTTATTTGCGTTGTCGGGCGATATCTCGAAAACAGTTGATTTTACAGAAAAAAGTGACGAATAAGATTTTGTAGCTTAAGCTATTAGCTTTCTAACGGGTGCGGAAAATATTAATTGGGTCACTTTTTGTAGAAGTTACAAGCGTTGGTATTGTGACGATTAAACGAACGTCAAGATAAACATTTTTTATTTTTTAAAAAATTCTGGCTGTGTGTCGGGTAAATTTGCACAAGAAGAATTAAAATGTTATAATATTACTCAATCACCTTGCCGGGGGGGTATTCCATACCCCCCAGACCCCCCGATCAAGAATCTCGCGGTTCATCACTGTATGTTATATTGGGTCTATCAGATATATTAATTTAATTTAATTCATTCAAGAGTTAGAATGTAGTTTAAGGATAATTTCATACTTTTTAAAAACGCACTATAGCATTTACATTAAACTCTAATTTTAATGATCTGATATTGATAAAAAAAAATACTTTTAATGCTGATAAACAAATTCATAACTCCAATCATCTTTTACACACTGAATTTTGTTTTTATATGGCAAATAATTGTTTCTCGGTGTAGATTTTCAGACGAACTCTATACACAATAATATTAAATCGTCGGATCTCTGACCGGGGGGTCTGGGGGGTATGGAATACCCCCCAGGCAGAGTGATTGAATAATACTTTATTAAAAAATTTTAAATGTATTTTGTATTTTTAATTGTCTGATTATCCTGTAATAGACAGAAAAGTTTGAAAAGGAATTATTATGAATCTTTTTTTTTTTCTATCCCGATGGTTCAGATTCAAAGTCGAAATAACAGGTTTACAGGAGTAAAGCTGAATAAATAATTAATAAATTAAAGCTGAATATAAATTAAAGCCTAAAACAAAATTCTGAATCAGATATATACAATAGGCTTTCCAGGTCCTCTTCTACTCTTGCACCTCTTGGTGTTCTTCTGGTTGTCATGACAACGAGGACGATGGGATGACGGTTTACTGTATTCTGCATTGAGCCCATCAGAAACTGCACAGTTATCGCTCAAAAAATTTCAACCTTTTTGCGCTCTGCGGAAAAGTAATTGTATAAATTACAAAATTTACGTCTGGACGTTTTTCGTTAAAGTGTGCCGTTCTCGAGTTATTCTCCGGTAAAACAAAAAAAAAACGCTAGTTTAATTTAATTAAACTTGAAATTAAATTAGCAAAACAATTTTTTTAAATAAAGTAACATTAAAATTCGAATTACTAAAAATACAAAACACATTTAAAAATTTTTAATATTATTCCATAGCCCTTGTTGTCATGACAACCAGGAGATCACCAAAAAAGGATTCACGATAATTCTTATTTAAACTTTTCTGTCCATTACAGGACAATCAGACAATAATTAGAAATACAAAATACATTTAAAATCTTTAATAGAGTATTATTCAATCACCTAGCTTGGGGGGTATTCCATACCCCCCAGACCCCCCGGTCAGAGATCCGATGATTCAATATTATTCTGTGTAGAGTTCGTCGTCAATTTATTATTTGCCATATAAAAACAAAATTCAGTGTTTAAAACATTGTTGAGGTTATGAATTTACTTTTCGGCACTGAAAGTATAATTTTTTATCAATATCAGATCATTAAAATTAGAGTTTAATGTAAATGCTATAGTGCGTTTTTAAAAAGCATAAAATTATCCTTAAACTACATTCTAACTCTTAAATGAATTAAATTAAATTAAAATATCTGATAGACCCAATATAACATACAGTGATGAACCGCGAGGTTCCTGACCGGGGGGTCTGGGGGGTATGGAATACCCCCCAGGCAAGGTGATTGAGTAATATTATAAAATTTTAAATGTGTCTTGTATTTTAAATAATTTGAATTTTACTGTTACTATTTTAAAAATTTTTTTCTTTTTTTTTGTTTTACCGGAGAATATCTCGAGAACGGCGCACATTAACGAAAAACGTCAAGACGTAAGTTTTGTAACTTATACAATTACCTTTCTCCAGAGCGCAAAAAGGTTGAAATCGGTTAATTTTTATACAAGTTATAAGCAATTCTATCGAAACAATTTTTTGAGCGATAACTTAAAAACTGTGCATTTTTGCGTAAAAACCGAGAGAGGTAAATTTTGTAGCCTGCAAATTATCCCTCTAAATAAAGCAGAACATTTTAAATTAGCGTATCTGCAATGACATCTCACTTAAAACCAAATGAAGCTTCGCGAAGGCGAGTAAATAATTTTGAACAAGCGTGAAATACAAATAAATTTATCGTGGAAAAAGTTTAATCGTATTTTTTTGTAATAAATCAAAAGCAGGGTCGAAAATTTTAATAAAAACTGAAACGGTTGACACTCGATTTTTTGAGAAAGCGCATCGCTTTTTTTTATTTTATTTTGAATCTTCTGTTTGGTTTGTCGACCGATAACTCGAAAACCGTGCACGAAGTATGTTGATGTTTTGAGAGAGCTCTGAAAAATTTAAATCGGGTGATTTGGCAACATTGTAACTAATGCCAAAATTTTTGTTTTTTACTTATTTGCGTTGTCGGGCGATATCTCGAAAACAGTTGATTTTACAGAAAAAAGTGACGAATAAGATTTTGTAGCTTAAGCTATTAGCTTTCTAACGGGTGCGGAAAATATTAATTGGGTCACTTTTTGTAGAAGTTACAAGCGTTGGTATTGTGACGATTAAACGAACGTCAAGATAAACATTTTTTATTTTTTAAAAAATTCTGGCTGTGTGTCGGGTAAATTTGCACAAGAAGAATATGGTGGACTGTAATGTTATTTTGAAAACGCAACTTGAACGGTTTTGTTGACTGTGCCGAAAAAGTAAATAGGAATTTAAATTCAAAACAAGTTGCTATTACGAGCTGCTATATGAATTTTGTTCCTTTGGGACTTTTGCGATTTACAAAAGATTTCTATTTGGGAAAATTTGTCGAACACGCAATAAGCGCTGGTTTTTAAAAAGTAGAATGGCTGTAATTATTTTGGCGCGAAATTGAAGCGATTTAAAATCTAGTTTAGCTTGCAGCGATTTTCTTACGTTTTATCGAACCGCGGTGGGGAATTCTTATCCGAGTTGTGATTTCAAAAATTGATAATTGTGCATAACATATGATTTGTTGATGAAATGCATGCTAACCCACATATTTGAAATTTACTGCAGTGAAATTTCTCTAATGCGCATAAATTAACAAAAAACCATAAATTACTAATCGGTCGTTTATTAGCGGGGTTCTATTTTTAACTCTTTTCAATTCTTTATTATCGAGGATAATCGAGAAAATTTGAGACAATTACGTGAGCTCTTATAGTTGTGAGAGTGTGGTTTAAGCCGAGTGCGGTGGTTGGTGTGTTTGATAGGGAAAATAACGTCGATTACATTTTTTGCTTACAAAATTTTCTCGCATGAGGAAAGAGTATTAAAATTGCTAGACTAATTTAACTTTTAACCCTCTTTTTTTTGTTAGACGTAATTTTACGTAAGCTGCAACTCGAGCCCATTTTCGTTACCTCCACGTTCGTCGTCATATTTAGCAAAAATCATCTCTTTAAAATAATTTTCCCTGTGTGTGTGGCTTGAAGAAAGAATTTTCGACGAAATTGGTTTGGCTTGTTTAAAAGCGGAAGTGTATATTTAGCTCTTATTTTGTCTTCCTTCGTATTTAATATATTACCTACATTTTCTTCGCTCTGAAAATCAACAACAATAGGGCGGAACAAAATTGCTTTTGTGTAAATTTTTCGTTTTTGCGCGCATCTCACTATCGCAAAAACTATTTTTGTATATTTTTATCAAATATTCTAGTATCTAAATTAATCTTAGTTCCCCTAGTTTTCAAATTCGCGCTGCCTGCAGTACAGAGAGGTGCAATATAAATTATTGCAGTTGCATGCCATATAGAGGAAAATATAATAAATTTTAGTTGGAGCTAATTCGCCAAGAGAGGGCGCCGTATTATTTAAGTTTCGTTAATTATTGCCGATTTTCAAAAATGTTTTGTATAACCCAATTAGGGCAGTGTTTCGGCAAGTGTCTGATGAAAATTCCATTAGTGCGCGTTAGAAGAGCTAAGTAGTTTGAAAGTGAAAAAGTATAAATTAAGTGCAAATTGTTGGTTCGTGTTAGTGTTGGTTTTATTCGGGCATTTGTGGTGGCTCTTTAAACAGTGGCATTTTTCACATCGAGTTAATATTCAAGTTTTCACATTGAAAAACTACCATTAAAAGTTTTAGTGGTAAAACGTGCCTCCGACCTATTGTAACTGAAGAATGTAATAAAGTCGCGTTACGCAAAACATTAATTCTCAATTTAGCAGCGTCTGTTTGCGTAGTTCGGTGTAACTCGGCCTTATTTCCATCCAATTTAACTTCTAGATAACGCCACAAGTGCTTTACGTATTTTGTACTTTATTTTGTTATGTGTCGGTCTAAAAGTGGCAGAAATGTGTTTGTCCGCTCCATTTAGCCAAGCTTCGCTTAAAACTTCTCCAAGAATGAGATAATCTCTATAGAAATTATTTCTATTTCTAAACGAGATAAATTACTTAACGATAAGACGAATTTTCAAATGCTAATTTATTGTGTTTTTATTTCATATAAATTTTTCGCGCTTCGCTTCCGTTTCGCTTTTTTAATTTTTCCCTTACCATCTCCGCTTAATGATGCCAAGAGAGCTAACCAGGCTAACCTAATTATTATTTCATTGAATTTGAATTTATATGTATTCTTCGACGAACTCTCACAATCTTTCTACATTTTTGGAAGGTGATGCACTGGAGAGTATTCCATACCCCCCAGACCCCCCGGTCAGGGATCCCACGGTTTACTGTTTCTGTATTGAGAACTCCAATAATAATATAAAACTCAGGATTGCAGAAATTGAAATTAGTTAGGATCTTGTAGGACGTAACTACAAAGAATCGCCTTAGTCTCTACTTGAGACAATGCTTGAGACTTGATAACGTAATACAGTATAAATCTGACAAGATGGCAGCACTGTGTAAAATTTCAGATGGCCGGGAATAAAAAAAACCGATGATTCCTAGAAGATCCGGCGATTTCGGGTAACTAAGTTGGTTGTTCGACCTTTTTAGTTAATTATTAAACTTTAATTTTCTAATTTTTAGTTCAGTCTAATACCAACTGAAAGACTCTTCAGTTCTTTCACGAGAATAAATAGCAAAGGATGCACTGGAGGGTATTCCATACCCCCCAGACCCCCCGGTCAGCGATCTCACGGTTCCCTGTATTCTGTATTAAGCCCATCAAAAATTGTTACTTAATCTAACTTGTAACTCGAAAGCGGTTTATTGTAGATAATAAAGAGTCAGAATGTAGTTTGAAAAAAATAATTTCATTAAAAATCTATAATTTTGATAATCTCTCTCTTTTCTCTCCAATTCCAACGATTTTTTATACACGGAATTTTGTTTTTATATGGCAAATAATTATTTTTTAGTATAGATTTTCAGACAAATGTTAATACAGAATAATATTAAATCGTCGGATCTCTCACCGGGGGGTCTGGGGGGTATGGAATACCCCCCAGGCAGAGTGATTGAATAATACTTTATTAAAGAATTTTAAATGTGTTTTGTATTTCTAATTATTGTCTGATTGTCCTGTAATGGGCAGAAAAGTTTGAAAAGGAATTATTATGAATCTTTTATTTTTCTATCCCGATAGAGAAATTACGACATGCTGGTTCAGATTCAAAGTCGAAATAACAGGTTTACAGGAGTAAAGCTGAATATAAATTAAAGCCTAAAACAAAATTCTGAATCAGATATATACAATACTAGGCTTTCCAGGTCCTCTTGGACTCTTGCACCTCTTGGTGTTCTTGTGGTTGTCATGACAACGAGGACGATGGGATGACGGTTCACTGTATTCTGCATTGAGCCCATCAGAAACTGCACAGTTTTGAAGTTATCGCTCATAAAATTTCAACCTTTTTGCGCTCTGCGGAAAAGTAATTGTATAAATTACAAAATTTACGTCTTGACGTTTTTCGTTAAAGTGCGCCGTTCTTGAGTTATTCTCCGGTGAAACAAAAAAAACCGCTAGTTTAATTTAATTAAACTTGAAATTAAATTAGCAAAACAATTTTTTTAAATAAAGTAACATTAAAATTCGAATTACTAAAAATACAAGACACATGTAAAATTTTATAATATTATTCCATAGCCCTTGTTGTCATGACAACTAGGAGAGCCTCAAAAAAAAAGATACATGATAATTCCAATTCAAACTTTTCTGTCCATTACAGGACAATCAGACAATAATTAGAAATACAAAATACATTTAAAATTTTTTAATAGAGTATTATTCAATCACCTTGCCTGGGGGGTATTCCATACCCCCAGACCCCCCGGTCAAACATCCGATGATTCAATATTATTCTGTGTAGAGTTCGTCTGAAATCCTAAACTGAAAAACAATTTATTATTTGCCATATAAAAACAAAATTCAGCGTGTAAAACATTGTTGAAGTTATGAATTTGCTTTTCGGCACTGAAAGTATAATTTTTTATCAATATCAGATCATCAGAACTATTGATTTTTAATGAAATTATTTACAAACTAAATTCTGACTCTTTATTATCTACAATGAACTGCTTTGTAAGAAATCGCCGGATTTCTCACCGGGGGGTCTGGGGGGTATGGAATACCCCCCAGGCAGGGTGATCGAATAATACGCTATTAAAAAATTTTTAATGTGCTTAGTATATCTAATTATTGTCTGATTGTCCTGTAATGGACAGATAAGTTTGAATAAGAATTATTATGAATTTTTTTTCTATCCTGGTTAGGGATTTAAGATATAATTTAGATTCAAAATTAAAATTACAGGTTTACATGATTAAAGTCTAAAACAAAATTCTGAACCACATATACCAGGCTTTCCAGGTCCTCTTGGACTCTTGGACCTCTTGGTGCTCTCCTGGTTATCATGACAACAAGGGGGTTGGAATAATATTAAAAAATATAAATGTTTCTTGTATTTTTAGTAATTCGAATTTAAATGTTACTTTATTTTAAAAAATTATTTTTCTAATTAATTTAATTCCAAGTTTAATTAAATTAAATAAATATAAAAATCGGTTAATTTATATACAAATTGCAAGCAGTTCTATTGAAACGCTCGACTTTAAACAAATTTTTGAGCGATAAGTTAAAAAATGTGCACGGTTACAGTAACCGTGAGAACTCTGACCGGGGGGTCTGGGGGGTATGGAATACCCCCCAGGCAACGTGATTGAGTAATATTATAAAATTTTAAATGTGACTTGTATTTTCAGTAATTTGAATTTAATTGTTACTTTATTTTCAATAATTATTTTTCTAATTAATTAAATAATTATCAACCTAGCGCTTTTTTTGTTTTACCGGAGAATAACTCGAGAACGGCGCACTTTAACAAAAAACGTCAAGACGTAAATTTTGTAACTTATACAATTACCTTTCTTCGGAGTGCAAAAAGGTTGCAATCGGTTAATTTATATACAAGTTACAAGTAGTTTTATCGAAACGCTCGGTTTAAAACAATTTTTTGAGCGATAACTTACAAACTGTGCAGTTTCTGATGGGCTCAATACAGAATACAATGAAACCCAGGCAAGGTGATTAAATAAACTGGTTGTCATGACAACAAGGGGGTTGGAATAATATTATTAAATTTTAAATGTGTCTTGTACTTTGAGTAATTTGAATTTAACTGTTATTTTGTTTTGCTAATTTAATTCCAACTTTAATTAAATTAAACTACCGCTTTTTTTGTTTTACCCGAGAATAATTCGAGAACGGCACACTTTAACAAAAAACGTCAAGACGTAAATTTTGTAACTTATACAATTACCTTTCTTCGGAGTGCAAAAAGGTTGCAATCGGTTAATTTATATACAAGTTACAAGCAGTTCTATCGAAACGCTCAGCTTCAAACAATTTTTTGAGCAATAACTTAAAAACCGTGCAGCTTTTGATGGGCTCAATAAAGAGATGGTCATTAGATTCGTTTGTTAGCTGAATAACTACTGAGGTTAAGTTACCCGGTTCCAATCCGGGAAGTCTGTCTAAACTATCTTATGATCGTCTCCGTGCTTCGGAGGGCTCGTAAAATCCGCGATCCCCCTGAGCATTGCTCAATCCGGCCTAAGCAACCGTGGGGTCTAAATACTGTAACTTTTCTCGATAAAGAAAGAGGTTAAAGTCCAACAGTCAGAATACAGTAAACCGTGAGATCTCTGACCGGGGGGTCTGAGGTGTATTCCATATAATAACTCGAGAACGGCGCACTTTAACAAAAAACCTCAAGACGTAAATTTTGTAATTTATACAATTACCTTTCTGCAGAGTGCAAAAACACTGAAATCGGTTAATTTTTATACAAGTTACAAGCAGTTTTATCGAAACTCTCGGTTTAAAACAATTTTCACAACCCCCCCCCTCCCCCCGGCCGGAAAAAATTACATTTGTTACAGTGACCGACACTGTAAGCACTATGATGGCGATAGAGAAATTTTAACAAGGTAATTAACGACAGGTATTAATTTGTCATAGCGAACAATGAAGTTATCGATTCGGAAGCAAATCTGATAACGAATGTTCTAAATCGAGAACTGCTAAGTACGTGAATTGCAAACATTGTCGCTTCGTAAAATAGTCATTGAATTCCCGTCCTCATCTATTCAATTAAACCAAGTTGCAGACCATTTTCTGACTTTGGCTTTATTCCGCAACCAAATTGTCCTCTTTAACTGCAACGTGCGGATACTTATTTTAATAAAGTCTTTTTCGTAATTATAGGGGATTTACCGAACGGATTGGAGATTTGTGTAACACTTTGATAACTTAGCTTGTCTACACAGTCTTAGTTTGCAATTAAATTTAACACCCAACTTTGTTTGCCGAGAATCTCACCGTTTCTTACTCTATAGGTTTCCTTTTATTGGTTTTTCAAGAAACTTCGGTCGCTGAATTAAGTAGTAAGGCTGCAGAGGTTTGAAACCTTCCTTCATCCCCCCCCCCTTCTCCCGCTTTCTAAGCATCTAAGCGCTGTAGATGATCGCTTGGGTAATTTTTCTTCGTTCGGGAGAGATTAGAATAATTATTTTCAACTTGTGTATTACATCGAAAGCAATTAATATAATATTCCGTTATATGTATGTGTGCGTACAATCTTGATATTAGTTTACCCTTTTGGCGAACACAAACTTGAAATCCTCAAGCTTTTGATACCCGTTAATATAATTTGGTTACCGAACCAATTCGACTCTCTGGGGAATTACCGCCCTCTCTCAAATAAATTTACTATAGGCAACCTACATACAATATATTATAATATTACTATAAAGTCTTCCTCTTTTAATTGAGAGCGCGATTTTTCAGCTAACTCGGACAATCTAGTAATTCGCGAGATATCGATCCGATCCCTGACCCCGCTTTTGAAATTCGGGTTATGTGGCCTTGCAACTTCAACCCTTTGAGCGTTGTAGCCGCTCGAAACGGCGACGCAGTTGTGTTTTCATCGTGTTTTTAAAATATTATAAAATGCGACATTTTTCCAACCGTGAAAGTAATTTCAAAATAATTGCTTTATCAAGAGGAAACGAGAACAGGGATCGAAATTGATTTAAGTCTTCTAAAAGTTTTCACTCTCATGTTAGTGACATTTTTCATTATTGTTCCCCCACGGAAATGCAATGAATCTTGATTCGGGTTAAGGAACTGAGTCTTCCGACATTGTTGATACTTAAATTTTAATTGTTCGTCGGTCTCGTTTTTTTATTCATTAAAAATTTGTCGGGTTTTCCTCCTGGCCAAATTTATGGTCTGCACAGATTTGCCGCCTTCGCAATTTTAACGTTAAACCAAAATCGATCGATCCGTCGATGGATAAAAATGAAGTATTAATCAAAATGTGCCTAAGTATTGTCGACCGTAAAAGTTTAAAACCTAAATAGCAAATTTAATTTGACCCGTAAAGTTCGATACATTTCGTTTTGTTTTTGTTTTGCCTCGTAAAGCTGCATATGGCAGTAATATAACTTTTGTTTTGTTATTGGAGCCAATGAAAACCTTTTGTTTCATCCCGGAGCGTTTGTTTTGCTTCGCGGGGGCGCTGACGTCGTACAAAGAAAATCAACAAAGATGACCTTGAGCGAGGCGAATTTCCATATTTTTTTGAACGGAATTATGCAACGGAGGTGTAATAATAAAAATGCGACTCCACAGGTTGTCAGATATGAATCTTAATGCAATGCGAATGAATATTTTTCTAAGAAAAGTGTTTGATAATTTATGCATTTTCGAGTAAGGAAGTTAAATTATGCGACACGCCAGAAGGATTTCGGTTTTAATTTTTGAAATTTTGCAACTTTAAAATTCGTTTTAGTGGAAAATCGTGCTACGTTTCGACTAATTTTTACTTTTATTGGATTAAGAGTTTTAATGAACTACCTTTAGTGGTTTTTTTAATTAAAAAAGTTTGAGGAGGTGGTTTAATTTTCCCGGGCAAATTGAGAAGTTTAAAAGCTTTAAGTGTATATTATATTAACGGCGCTTAAATTGAAATCACTGGTACTTTGAATATTCTCTGGGCTTCATTGTTAATAAATGTTGTCATTATAGCGTTGGGTGAATTTCGTAATACGTGATCCGCATACGGTGTACCCGCTCCCGCCGCTGCCGGAGCGGAGTCGCATCCTGGACGACCTCGTTTAAACAATTTCATTTTTTGTGGACCTAAGCCTAATTAACTTTTTTAGAACCTATTTAGATAAAACACTCGAGAAGGTAGCGGTTTTTCCCTCTTCCCTTTGGTCACACGTTAGAATTTTCCGGCAATTACATGGGATTTGGATTCCTTATCTCTATCGACATTTGTTTTCCAATTCTTGCCTCTACGTGATTTCAACGGCGTTTCCTTATTTACCGCTTTCGAATAACCATTGTCCTCTGTAATATAAAACGATCGTAACCGATAAAACTTCGAGGGTAGCAATAAGTCTAGTTTTGATCCATTAATTTTTATTATTTATTACACCCATAACCGTCAAAGTTTTAACTCAAATTTAATACGCTCCTTCGTGAAAAATGGTTTATATTTTCTTGTCAATAAAATTACTTACTTTTTATCTACAGGCCGATCCACGGTCTTCACTTTTTTGTTTATTTCAAATAAATGCTCAAAAACAACAACTATTATTTAGATCAAATATCTGCAGGCCTAATAAACTTTTTCGTAACTTCATAAAAACACATTCGGTTATTTTTATGAAAATAAACAATTGCCGTTCGGTAATTGCTTCATAAAAGCAGGCTAATTTTGTACGAAACAAAATATTTCTCGTTTTAATAACAAGCGAGAGTTCGGGAAACAAAGGCATGTTAATGCACGTTGTATTGTCGGTTGCATATCTTGCAGGTTATTTTTTATGACGAAGCGGAGCGGAGCGAGGAAGGCGTGGGAACGAATAAAAAGTTTTATTTTATAATAGAAAACGAGTGCGAGACCTTGGTTGGCTCTCTTTTATTATTGAAACATATTTAACTGTCTAATTTGGATCGATGGGGGCATTAATTATTCACTAAACGTTCTTTTATAAGTGATTCTATTAATCGAAAGTAATTTTATCTACTAAATATTTAATTAAGTGGATAAATTTAGTCTTTACACGTACACAAGCGAAAAATCTCTTTTGTGAATATATGCAAGCAGGTCCGTGCATTATCCGTTGAAAACTTGGAGCATGTAATAATTCAATTTGAAACGTACGCTCATTTTTTTAAATCCTCTCAAGATAATTTCGGGGTCAAGTGTTAACACGAATAAATAGATACTTTACACGAAGTATTCGCTTTATCAAACAAGAACATCGGACACATTACTAATGCAAATCGTGGCGTGAACACGGAGACCTTTGTTTGCTGCTGTTGAGCTGATTACCGTGTGGTCGAGAGTCCTTTTAACGAAACATGGTTTAACACTATCAAATAATGTCCGACATAATATCCAAACCAAACCAATATTCGTAGCAACAAACTCTACAAGCAAGTTCAATAACAAACATAGAATATATTCAACTATGCATATACATGATGATATTGTAATTATCGTTATTCAATCCATGTACCTACCTACCGATACATTTTAACCGACCAAGTTATAATTAAATCAAAACTCGAACCGAACACGAGCACAACTTGCAACTCAGACAACAATCGTTAATCATAAAAGTTATTTCGTTCGGAAATTGAAGTGGTTTGGTGCGTACTGCCATCACTTTTTCTTTTCTCGCCGACAGACGTCGAGAGTGATCGATTTAATTGTTTTCGTCCGGGATGCGAAAATGGCGCTCGCGGTGGCAAAATAAAGCCTCGCAAAATTTATTTATTTTACGATGCGGGTAGTGTCGTAATTAAACTAAGCAGAGCTTTGGAGGAAACATTTTTTAGCATCGAGCAAGCCGAACTTTTAACGCCGAAGAAGAACGTCTGCATTTTGTATAATATGATGTATGGGCTTTGTTATTTTAAACATGTTTGCTTACTACACAGCGAAATTATACAGTTTGCGTAAACCCAAAGTGCTAAATGCATATGAGAGCATAACTTGGAATACCAACATGGCTCCCTTTGCAGACAAGCAAATATGTAACTGCGATCAGAGATACGCGGTCTCTTTACTGAGGTTTTAGTGGGTGTAAAACAGAGATAGCAGGATTATAAACGGCCCGCTTTGTGATTCAATTCCCTTACTGTCGGGATTGTTTTATCCCTTGTGAAGAATTAAACCGCTACTTTGCATGCGTTGACGGAAATTTTGCCGTTTCGTGGACTGCTTTTACACCAATTAACTTGAATAAATCCACTTTCTCTATTTTACACGTTCTTTTGTTTAACTCCTTCATTTTTAATAAAATTCTTTTGTCATTTTCGTCTTGTTTCTCGAAACACCTGGTTTACTTCAAAAGATTATCAACAACAACGATTATCAACGCAAAACAATTTAAAAATATCCCTGAAGAATGACAAAACTCGCCAAAGGTGGAACTCGAAGCCATAGAACCCGTCCGGGTGTCGACCGCAACTGACAACATTAAGAGTATATCAAAGCACACGTACCGTCAACAAAATGAGACCGTCACCGACGAGACCGTACCTCAACGTGAGACCGACCGTCATGCATCGGGGTGTATCATATTACATCTCCCTGCTTATCGTAGTTTTAAAATGCCATTATTTCGACAACTATTCGACAACTTTCTGTTTTGTGGTTTTCTCGCCTGACTCTAATGGACGACTCCTTGTGCCAACTACCTTGGCAACGCCATCTAACCTCTCTTAAATTAAAATAAAACAATATTTATAGAAATCTAAATTATTACCAAACCAAAATTAAACAAATTCAAATAAACCAAAAATGTAACAATGGTTGACATTAAAACCACTTTCATCCCGCTGAGACAAAGTAGATAGCAAATTTCTAATCCTAACGAAGGATCGAGTTCTCGTGTGGCTTTTATATCAATCGGCTTACGCATATTAAGCAGATTAGTCAAGTTTTAACACTGACATCATCGAATCATCGGATTTAACACCGACAACACATCTAGCTTATTACAAGAAATCATCATAATTGAATTGGAGTAAATCGAAAATTCGTACCTTTGTTGTAAATTAACAGTTTACCTTAATTCAAGTAGGTTACTTTGCGACAGTAATAAATTTTTATATCAAAGACGTTTTACTAAGTTTTGAACACGTCTGTCTCGCTTCACGGTCGGCTTTTAGGAGAGACTCCCAATATGGCGTTGCGATGCTGTTTGCCTCTTTTCCAGAGATGATTGTAACTCAGTAGTGTCCATCTTGCTGCTTTTCTCGGCGCGGGATTCAAAATTACTACATTTGGCGGTAGTTTCAAATTGTACATTAAGCGCTTGATATAAATTGCATTTATATCATTACAGACTCAACCTTGTTTTATTTGAAAAGGTCTGGAAAATCAATAGATGGTTGCCTCTATGGTTTTGTATACAGATAAGACGAACCAGAACATGGTTTCTCAATGGGCCATCTACGTAGGAGTTCTTCTTGGTTCTTCTTAGTTTGACTTGAGTTTAAGTTGCTTTCTATCTCTAGCTAATTTAGATCCTTGCTTAGGAGAAGGAAATATACTACATCTGGAAGACACAGGCATAGATCAGTCTGTACAACCAAATGATTATTAAAAGAGATCTCTAAAAGGGCAAGGGATAGAAGATGGAAAAGACTTACTTAAGGGCTCCTGTTTCGAAGACAGCCTCTACGAAGTTTTTCAAAAAAGACGACAGCACTGCAACGGACGAGAATAGCTTTTGATCTTTTGATCATTCTTGAGTATTCTGATCATGAATATCTACACTACATGCCTGAAGCAGTCATACTTCCAGACAATATGGCCAAGAGGAGTTCTGAAAATATTACTGAAAGACTTCACCAAACTGTGCAATGGTTGAACGACACTGATACTGAGCAAGGAAACGATGGATAAATATTCAAATTCAAGACAAGAAAAGGATTGGTACAGGGCCTACAAAATAGTGTGGACGAACAGAACAACTGATGCAAGAGGATGAAAAGCAAAAATGTGACCACTCTAATCGGAGAGGTCCAGCACAGGGCAAGGGCTAGCTGGGACGTTAACCTACGAAAATCCATGCCTATAATCCATAAAGGGGTCATTGTCCTCATCGTGGCTTACGAAAGCGAGATTAGGGCATGGAAAATCTTGTTCTACTACAGGACCTGCTGCCTGAAAGTTACAGGACTGCATTCTCTTTGGCAGTTAGAGTGAAAAAATCCGAAGAGGATTCATGCATGAAGGAAAGTTCACTCTATTATATCGAGCTCGGGTTCTTTAGATACTGTGTTTATCCTGCAAAGAACTGGAATGTACAGAGAGTTTTGGAAACAACGCTTCCCCCCCGCTCAACTCAACTGAACTGTATAGGAAAGCGGATCAGATCCTGGCGTATGGATTCCTGGAAGGAAAGACAAAATCAAACGTTGGAATAAGACTAAGACCTCGCGAGTAATCAAATCAACCGAATACTGAACCAAGCCAACAAGGAGAATGTTTCTACTCTGTGATTGGTCCAGGCAGAATTAGTGGTAAAATCTACTAATGTACTAATTAAAAGCAAATTAGTTTTGGTCGGCATTCGTAACGTAGCTCACGAGAGCACTAAAATTTATTAGTAATAACAAATATTTGTTATTTGTTTTTCTTTCGTAAATCGGACTTTTTGTTTGGCTGGACGAAAATCGTAACAAATGGAGTTTGTTCTTGTGAAAAGTTGAATGCAATTCTAAAATGAAATGTATTTTCGTAAAACGTCAGTCGGATGAAATAATTCCGTACACACAAAAAATATTCAAATTTTAAGTTGTTTGGATAATCTCGCAGGAATATCCGGACGGAACTTGTATAATGATGCGTTTTTTATAAAACGGCGGTTTAGCTAACTCACGCAGTTTATTCAAAATTATGCGACGGTATCGATCGCTCGGTGTTTCTCGAAAAAAAAAAATTTAAACAAGAAGAATCGACTACTAAGCGTGGTGTAATTTGTGGATACAAGCGACTTAGTAATAAAACTAAAATGTTGAAACGTTTAGCCGTGTCCCAGCTTTCGGCGTATTAGCCGGGAAAGTGTTGAGCGTAAGGGTTAAATGAAAAGGATCCGTGGCGATCAAAAACGCTTTAGCGAAACGAATAAGTTTGAAGTGATATTTGGGGCTGGTAAGTTGATTAATAAGTTTTCTGGCGGTGGTGGCGGCGTTGGCTAATTAATTATTCCAAGTTAGTCTAATCGAGTTGTAGGTAAAAGATCTTTGAATGGTAAACGAGCCTACATTATCCTTATACGTCGACCGTACGTTATTCTGCTACGCTTTCTACTATTAACAGAGTTCCCTCAGGACCATGTTTTAAGCTCCGTTATTATCTTGAAACCTTGTTTCAGTTTAATTGAAATAATTTTAATTACACTTAATGAAGGGCAAAAGATGCGATGTTTTTTATTTAACACCGCAAACGACCCAGCGTTATTACTTACAAAATTTGTTACTTTAAATAAAAAACTAAATTCATTTTTGTTAAATTAATTTTAAAAGCACACAATTTGTTTCAAGTACGCCCGATTCTTTAATTTCGCAAACAAGTTGGTTAAAATTAAATTTCAAACTTTATTTGCATAATTGCGTACCTAATTTTTTTTAAACTTATTTTTTATGCTCGACGAGATTAGCTCGCTAATTTACACCTAAACGACGTGGAGAAACTCATCAAATCGCACTGGGGCACAAAAAAACACTTCTTTATTCCTTTTTACATAATCCACCCTCGCTTTTATCTATAATTCCACGTAACAGGGCAAAAGAAACCGTCATTAGCTTAGTAGACCGATTCAGTGCTTCGGAGGGCACGTAAAGCCGACGGTCTTCTCTAGTAGCTTTTTTAAACTATTTTAAACAACGACGTACATTTATAACCTATTCACCTTAGACTGGGAAGCCTTTGATCTCCTGGATGAAGGCCAAGATTTGGAGTCGCTTCTAAAAGTTTTCCTAGGACTCTCCAGCCATTCATGAGGTTTCAATCTCAGCTCTCGTCGTCCTTGAATTGTGATCGAGACTCCGGGGTGCTCTTCCGGGTACGATCTCTCAGTAATTTAATTGTTTTAACGTAATTACTCCAGAGGTCGCTCTTATTACTATCTATACGGTTTTGTCTGATCACCAGGCTATTAAGTAATTGGGTATTAGATATTTCCCAAATCTTTTCTAAAAGAAAATTCTGAAAAAGACATGGCATGCACATAAACCTTCCGATTTTGAAACCGGGGGGTCTGGGGGGTATGGAATACCCTCCAGTACATCACCAATCTTACAGTAAGGTCTTCGACGTCAGTCGACGTTCTTCTCTAGTAGCTTTTTTTAAATTATTTTAAACAACGACGTACATTTATAACCTATTCACCTTAGACTGGGAAGCCTTTGATCTCCTGGGTGAAGGCCAAGATTTGGAGTCGCTTCTAAAAGTTTTCCTAGGACTCTCCAGCCATTTATGAGGTTTCAATCTCAGCTCTTGTCGTTCTTGAATTGTGAATTTACCTTGAATTGTGATCGGGACTCTGAGGTGCTCTTCCGGGTACGATCTCTCGGTAGTTTAATTGTTTTTACGTAATTACTCCAGAGGTCGCTCTTATTACTCTCTATACGGTTCTGTCTGATCACCAGGTTATTAAGTAATTGGATATTAGATATTTCCCAAATCTTTTCTAAAAGAAAATTCTGAAAAAGACATAGCATGCACATAAACCTTCCGATTTTGAAACCGGGGGGTCTGGGGGGTATGGAATACCCTCCGATGCATCACCAATTTTACAGTAATTACAGACTTTCCAGAAATTTTTAGATACTCTGAGAAAATTCTGACAAAGTGAATGGTTCTTATTTAATAAAACAAAATATATAGCATGCACACAAACCTTACGTTTTTTAAACCGGGGGGTCTGGGGGGTATGGAATACCCTCCAGTACATCACCAATTTTACAGTAATTACAGATTCTCTAGAATCTATTGTAGTATATATCTGATTCAGAATTTTGTTTTAGACTTTAATTTATATTCAGTTTTACTCCTGTAAATCTGTAATTTCGACTTTGAATCTGAACCACCATGTCTTCAATTCCTCATCGGGATAGAAAAAAAATAAAGATTTTCAAACTTTTCTGTCCATTACAGAACAATCAGACAATAATTAGAAATACAAAACATATTTAAAATTTTTTAATAGCGTATTATTCAATCACCTTGCCTGGGGGGTATTCCATACCCCCCAGACCCCCCGGTGAGAGATCCGACAATTTAATATTATTCTGTATTGACATTTGTCTAAAAATAATTATTTGCATATAAAAACAAAATTCCGTGTATAAAAAATCGTTAGAGTTGGAGAGAAAAGTATGATTTTTTATGAATATCAGATCATCAAACTATTGATTTTTAATGAAATTATTTTTTATAAACTACATTCGAACTCTTTATTATCTACAATGAATGGCTTTCGAGTTATGAGTTAAATTAAGTAAAAATTTCTCAATACAGAATACAGTAAACCGTGGGATCCTTGACCGGGGGGTCTGGGGGGTATGGAATACCCTCCAGTACATCACCAATTTTACAGTAATTACAGACTCCAGAAATTTTCAGATACTTAAGTTTGTGTATATGTTCTGCGATTGCAGTGCTGTACCAACTTTCCTGGCGTTGATGCAAATTACATTATATTCGACTTCCTCCCCCCTCTCCTCCCCCCTCTCCTCCCCTTCCCAATGTTATTAGAGCAATATTTTTAGTTTAAAAATTTGTCAAGGTTTAGCGCCCCCATTGCGATGGCGCCTGAGGCACAGATATCCCGGTCGCTACGCCCTTGCTACGGCACTGTATATTATTACATAATAACTTTTAAGGTCGATTTTGCCAAGCTCTTTTCGCATGCGTAAACGTCCGCATGATATTAAAACACAATTAATTCTAAAACGGAAATTGTAAATAATTTACGTATGTATACATAGTAAATGAACAATCAGAACAATTAACAAACTTCAAATAATTATTTTACATAAAAAAATTGGTTGACGCCGGGGGGTCGGGGGGGGGGTGATTGGGGTAAGGGATATCCCTATAAAAATTTCATTACCAGCGTAAACTCAAGATTAACGAAATGAAGTTAGGTTAGATTTACTCTTTTTTTTACAATGTTAAAAATTCGCATGATTGACTAGTCGTTTTGGGAAGGGGTCTAGGGCCACTCTAACCACAGGGCTAAATGAGCGGCAGCTCCGGGGCGCAAGCCTTTTGGGGGCGGTAACTTTTATTTTGATCATTTTTAGCCCTAAGAAGGATAAAAAAAATTTACGATCTTCTTAGGGACAGCAAACTAAATGATATGAGTATTCCCGTGACCGTGGACACTTTTTTAAGACAACTTTTCAAATAAAATTATTGTCCAAGTCTAAACCCTTGAGGGGTACCTTTGAAGAAGGTACCTTTTGAATTTCTGAATTCAAACGGCCATAGCTTCGATATTATTGATTTTTTAGGCTTAATGGATTAGAACTTTTTTAAAGATCTTTCGCTTATCTACAAATTAGGTTATAACCCTTTATTGTCTAGAATCAACGGATTTCGAGTTATAAATTAAATTAAGGGGAAAAATGTTAAAAAAATCGGGTTTATTTTTTTCTTGCAAACTCCGAACTGACAGGTTGAACTGGATAGAGAATTTAACGGGCTACAACTTTGGTCAAATAATTTTTTTTGGGAAACGAACCGTTTTCACAGAAATTCTGAAAATAATGAACAAGGTGTAGGTAAAAAAATAAATTCAAAAAATTTATTTTAATAAATTTTCAAAATGGCTTTTCATTTAACTAATACATATTATTTTGGGTATTCTAAAGAGGTTAAAATTTTAGAACAATTCAAGATTGTTACCACTCGAACAATTTTAATAATTATAACTTCGACAATTAATTGTTAGAAGATTTTAATTTGTATGAGCGCTTTCGACAAATAATTGCCTAGATTAACAAATATTTGTAAGCAATATTTTCTTTAAAACTTTTAGAGGTTTACTTACTGTATTATTAAGAATACGGGGTGAACATTTCAAGATTAACAAGAGTTTTTCGACGTTGTCTGCGGGGCCAGGCCGCTCCTGAACGATATCGATAAATTAGCATAGCCTATCGAGAAAACAAATTTAAAGTTTAATACATTTCAGTCGATACACTCCATGAAATAAAAATTCATTCGGCGACAATGTTTTCGGTTTCTTTTGGATGTTAAAAAAGTTTTAAATAGAAAAAGTTGTACGTCGAATGATCCAGTTTAGAGAATTTAAATTTTTCTCCGGAAAAGTCACTTTACGAGACAAGAAATGTTGATTAAATAGAAAAATATATAATTCCGTGCTCGTGAAAACTGAATAATTGAGATATCGGAAGAAATTAGGCACACGCATTATCAGGCAATTTAAATGGCATCGACTTAATTTAAAGTGGATTATAAATTTAAGAGTGTCTGTGGGATCGTCTGGAAATTTCCTTAATATGAACCGAACTAATAAGGAGTTGGCAAAAGTTGCAATCTGCCTTTGAATTGGAGTAATTAGGAAAACTATGTTGGTATCAAACTGTAATTTAATTCCCATATAAAGCTGAAGGACTCGATAACATCAGACACGAACGCTATCAAAACTATAGCGAGATAAGTAAGTGCCTCACTCTCAGATATGACAGAATAAACTTGGTGAACATAAACTCTCGAATACATTTGCTATTGTACTTGTCAAAAGCAATTTCTAAATGCCAACCAATAAATATTAACATGCAAAATACACTAATAGTAACAGTAAACGTTACAGCTATTACGACTAAATTTATAGTTACGACATTTTAATTTTACTGCTACAACTAAATTAAGAAGCTTAAACTCACATTAGTTTGTATTATTTTAACATTTCAATTTAAATAAACAACTTCGCTTCTATTTTTTGCGCGGGGAGTACCTACGACTTCTACAAATAACAAAACAAAGGGCGCCACACACTAAAAATATAGCGTAGTAGAGTTTAACAGAACATATCGTCGCAAAAAAGTGGAGTACGGAAAGTTGGCTTACTTTATAATAATAAATAGATAACTAAAAGAAGAATTTCCGAGAGTCTCACGCTTTGACTATTATAATAACGATAATTTTGGGATTAAATAAGGAAGTTGGTAAAAGACAATTCCATACATATTCATGACTTCGCGAGCAAAGTTTTCTAAGAAAGTGTCCTTTGTGACCACTATTGCTATCTTTGATAATTAATATTTGCCAGCCAGAGTTGTGGAAACTATAAACTTGTAAAATGGGAATAAAATGTTAAATTTTAACCTATTTAACATATCAAACTTTAAAATATCCTAAATGTAGCTTTCTGCACGAATATTTTAAACTTGAAAAAGGTATTTATGGCCTAATTTGTTTAAATTAGACATAACATTAGGCGACACAAATTATTAACGAAACACTAAACCGCATTAAAATATGTATAATATGTGCTTTTGTCTATATTTTCAGGCACAAACACGCAAAATTGCAATTTGACATTCTGTTAGCAGGCCCCGTCGTTTGTTTTTCGGTTTCGCTTGGTTGACAGCTTTTGTTTTGCATCTTATTTCGACGCCGTAACACGAAACAAATGCAACTTCTTAATCTGTCATTTTGGTGGCGGCTGTTAAAAACGAAAAACAAAAATTTCTCTCAGGGCCGAATTCGTTTTTTTCACATACAAAAACTTCGCTTTTAATTAATCCATCAAATTATGGTAGATTAATTTCACTATTTTGTGTATTGTAGAAGATTAATTATGCACCGGGGCGGGGGGGGGGGGGGTTACCAACGATACCAACTGTTTCTTTATATAAAAATTATTGTTTTTATTGAATTATTCAAAAAGTTGCAATATCGGATCGTGCAATCCTCCGGTATAATAATTTTAACTTTATGGGTATTGAAGTATAGATAAACTCAAATTTACTTACAATCACAGAAGTTAGACAATTGAGAACTTTTCTTCAAATATAACAAACTTGAATTACTGGAAATTTCAAATAAGGTTTACTGAAGGAAAATCGAATCTAAAGTTTCAAAGAGCGGGCGGAATGACTTCAAAAAATTAATGCCGAAATGTAAATAAGACGTAAGTTGTCAGCCGTCCTCGAATACCAGCAAAAGAATAATGCAACTTTAATTAACGCGTGTAATTTGGGTTGCATACGCGACGGACGAAAACAAAAGTTAACATTTGAAATTGAGCTTTTCTCTCGTGGTGTTTAATATTTAATAGTAAAATTCTTGTTTATTAAGGTGGTAGCGTTTATAAGCGGCTTATATTGGAAACACAAAATAAACCGAAAGAAAACAACGCGTTATCCTGATCTGAACAAATGATCTGATTACAAACGTAATAAAGTCTAAAGTGGTTTCCGTGGAGTATAATAAATCTGGTTATTTATTGGTTTAAGAAGAAAGTCGGAGTAATAATTCAAGATTTTGCTCGTAAAAATTATAAATACTTGTTTAGCACTGGATTAAGCTACTTAAATATTTTCGCGTTTTGATTCGGCCGGGATAAAAGTGGAAATTTCCGTGTGGGTTAGCTACTTGGTTTGGTTTAAAATGTATCTAACCTAATTTTGTGGAATAGCCGACAAACAGCACCATAAATTTCTATATTTACTCGTGTGGTTACGCCGGACCTACACAGACTTTCCTACAGTAAACACAGGGGTAGCAACACACAAGGTAAACTAATCTACACTACCCTAAATAATGAATATTGTTTGTTTCGTATTTATTACATACATGGCGTTTACAAAATGGCCTGTCTTGTACCGAAAAGATATTAGATAATTAAATATGCTCGCTGCGCTCAGAGTGGGCAAGCACATTTTTTCCGATTTACAGACCTAATTCCAGCAATTTATTTTTTAATATTATAAATGTCTTTTGTTACCCAATGTCTGCTCTTAAATATAATTTTATTTCCATAATTGTACGTTTTCATTTATGCTTGTTACCTCGAATGTAGGTAACCGGATTGCTAAAAACAAAATTTAATATTTTTGAATACGCCGAAGATGTCCGATGCAGCTCGAAATCGGATCGGATAAGAAATGGTAAATGCACTTACCCCACAAAGGGATTAAAAAAAATTTAGCAAGACGACATAAATTTGGTTTTATCGGCTCGAGTCGTCGTCTGGGTTAGACTTTGGTTGTAAAATATGAAAAATTAATTGCGTTTGTATTAATGACGGATGCATAATAAAATAACCTCTTATTTACATTTTAACGATGATGGATGCTTCTCCGCTTTTCTGTTTAACAACTTCGAAGTAAGTAAATTTGTTTGAAAGTACAGAATAATTGCGCTACAATGGAAAACGTATTTAATTAGTTCGGGTTACTATGAAAACATGCTCGTAGAACTAAATTCAGATACAAAGGTCACAATTTATTCCGCTTGTAATTTCTCCGGAGGAACTAACGAATTATAAATTCTACAATGTTATTCGCTGTCGAATTACTCTTTCGGCGATGGAGGAGGGTGTGCGGCGGCGGTCACATTGGTTTCTTTCGAGACGAGGATAAATCTTGAAATTTTGATTGCAAGTTTCTTTTATTGTTGTGCAGCTTTGTTAAAGTTAAAGGCTACAACAACAGATAAATAAATAAAGAAATTGTAGCTTGCCGGATGCGGATTCTCGAGGGTGTCGCAATCAGCAATCATTTCCCCATCAGAGACTCGGCCTGAAGTTTGCTTCGAAAAGAACAAAAAAAGCAGTCAATCCTTTTTGGTAATTGATTCAAAATTTGGCTCGTGATTTTTGAAAAAGTGATTAACTTTAATTGAGTGCGTCGGTTGTTTTAAACGAAACAGTTTTTTGTGTGTTTTCCCTCGATGCGAGCGTTTTTTGTCGTCGGCGCGTTGGATGCGGTGTATATGTTTCAATCCAATCTCTCGTAAGTTTCCACTTAAGTGATTTTATTTTTAAAGAAATGATAAGAGAAAAATGAACGTATCGTACGTGTGATTCGTAACAAGTTTTAGGAAAATGTAAAAAACAAAGGGAGGAGGTTTTTTCGTTTTGTAATTGAAAAAGGAAACAAAGTGTGTAGCATTTGAAATGATTTAGTAGCTTGCAGTTATTGCATTCAGCCGAATGGAAGAGCTTTAATTGATAAATTGGTGTACGTGAGAATAAATGTAATTTTGAAATTTTATTTGCTCAGTTTATTAAGTAATTTTGACAGCCCTTTGTTTCTGCAGATGTTGTTAGGAGCAGGCGAGGATCGGTTGATTTTTATTTAAGCATTCACGGCGGGTATACACGAAAAAAAGACAAATCTATATTTGTAGGGGATTTAAGAACGTCGCCGAAGATAATGTAACACAAAACAGGCGGAGTGTAATTGGAAATCGATAACGCCGTAATAAATTCATTTTGTTTAACGGTTGCTTCAATTTGATAGTCGTTTAACGAAAATCGAATATATTTTATGTACGCCAATGCACAACTACTTAACACCTATTAATATCAGATTTTCTAAATTACTTCATCAATTTTCTTTATGGCCAAAAGCTTTCACGACGTTTTATTCAATGGACTTTTAATTTATTTTCTCTAATCTACGTTTTTTCACTAACTCTTCATTTAAATTGCAATTTTGATGCTTAACGCTTTACATTTTACGATCTTACGGTCCGATAAATTAAATTCGACTCTCATCCTCCTAGGCCGAGCCAAACAAACAATTTTTTATTTACACGCTTTTTTCACCCCCCAACCACATCCAAGTTATCAATCAAATCCAGTATACAAGAACAAACAGAAAACTTTTTATAAGCTTCTAACTCGGCTAAATCAAAATTCCCCAATAATCTAGAGGTAAATCATTGCAATATATGTGTAAATTTTGTTCATCTGGGGGCATAATTCTTCAAGCTCTTCATTTTTTCATTGGTTCATTTTAATTTAGTTCAGTTGAGTGGCTGTTTCGTCACCGTCCTGTCATATTATCAGGTTCTAATTTAAAATCATAATGCATCTCTGATTGGTTGAATAGTAAATCTTTGTGCTTTTTAAACCGGGGGCCGGTAATGTTTATTAAACAGAAATTTAAACGTTCATTTTTCTATTCGTTTATTTTAATTTAGTTTAATTGAGTGACTGTTTCGTCACCGTCCTGTCAAGTTTTAATTTTGCATTACCTTGAAGATCATAATATATCTGCGATTGGTCGAATGGTACAACGAAAAAATGATTTTTATTTTATTTATTATCAGCTAGTATTAAAATTAATATCTTTGTACTTTTTAAGCCGGGGGCCCCTCGAAAAAAATTGTGCATCCGGGCTCCCAACCCTAAGTTGTTTCAACAAAATCGGGGACGGACAATTATTAGTAATAACTCTTCGTTAGATTTACCTAATTGTAATGTTTATTGTAAATTGATATTATGTAATAAATTGGATTGACAAGGTTGTGCGGCCTGAAGGCCGCACTGAACGCGGTTTTATCATTAAACTAATTAATGGTTTTAATCAGACCGTTATAAAAACGGATAGAAACTTTTGGAATTATTTATAAGATTTAAATTAAAAATTATGTTTAATCTTTATATACCGAGTGTCTAGGGAAACATAGGGAAATAACGTGGTACATCAGTTTGTACATTTTTGGATAAAAGTAAACTGTTACGGGAAAGTACCGAGATTTCTAAAATAATCGAATTTAAAGTTTAGATTTTACGGCATTTACGTCTCTTTGACCTAAATAGTTGCAGAAGTGTGATTCTGTGGGGAGGAGCCGACCGCAGGTCACTTCTAACCGTGCAGTTTTATTTCCTTAATTATAGCTGAATTTAACTTAAAAACAAAGATCCGTTTCTTTTTAGATTGTTTCGGGGATGTTTTTAACTAGGGGAACGGCTCAAAGATTCCTTATATTCCTAGAAATACTTGTTTACGACAAAAACACTCCCGGGACGGAGTAAACCTTAGGGTTAATACTATAAATAATAGGGTTGAAACTTAGGTTTCAACAAAATCGGTTACGGACAATTTATTAGTAATAACTTTTCGTTAGATTTACCTAATTGTAATGTTTATTGTAAATTGATATTATGTAATAAATTGGATTGACAAGGTTGTGCGGCCTGAAGGCCGCACTGAACGCGGTTTTATCATTAACCTAATTAATGGTTTTAATCAGACCGTTATAAAATCTGATACAAACTTTTGGAATTATTTATAAGATTTAAATTAAAAATAATGTGTAATTTTTATATACCGAGTGTCTAGGCAAACAAAGGGGAAATTACGTGGTACATCCAGTTCGTACATTTTTGAATAAAAATAAACTATTACGGGAAAGTACCGAGATTTACGAAATAATCGCATTTAAAGTTTAGATTCCGCGGCATTTACGCCTGTTCGACGTAAATAGTCGTATCAGTGTGATTTCGTGAGGAGGAGCCGACCGCAGGTGACTTCTAACCGTGCAGTTTTCAATAAACCTATTTTAAATTTTGTTTTGTTAATTCTAGACGAATTTAACTTGAAAGCAAAGATCCGTTTCTCTCTAGATTGCTTCAGGGATGATTTTAGCGAAGGAAGAGGCTCAAAGATTCGCTATATTGCCTAGAAATATTTGTTTAAGACAAAAACACTCCAGGGACGGAGTGGAAAAAATTTGTTCATTCGGGCTCCCAAATCTAAGTTTCAATAAACTCGGTGACGGATAATTATTAGTAATAACTCTTTGTTAGATTTATTCAATTGTAATATTTATTATACGTATAATTAGATTGACAAGTTTGTGCGGCCTGAAGGCCGCACTGAATGCGGTTAATCAGACCATTATAAAAACGGATAGAAACTTTTCGAATTATTTATAAGATTTAAAGTAAAAATAATGTCTAATCTTTATATACCGAGTGTTTAGTCAAACATAGAGAAATAACGTGGTACATCAGTTTGTACATTTTTGAATAAAAGTAAACTATTACGCGAAAGTACCGAGTCAGTATTTGTACATGGATTAACCTACATTTTATTTTTTGATATCCGAAATAATCAGATTTAAAGTTTAGCACCAGCAGTGTGATTTTGCGGGGAGAAACCGGCCGCAGTTGACTTCTAGTTTTCAATAAATGTATTTTAAATTTTATTTCGTTAATTCTAACCGCATTTAACGTGAAAACGTAAAACATGCATGAGATTCTCTCTAGATCTGTAATTTTCGAGTCGAGGCCGTTTCAGGGATGTTTTTAACGAAAGGATCGGCTCAAAGATTCGCTATATTGATGCTTTACCTCCTAAACTATCATAATTTAATTAGAAAATTTTTAATCTAATCTCGAACGTTGTAAAAAATTCTTTGTGTGCTGTTGTACTTACGGATTCAAACAAAACCCCTTCAGTGCGGCCTTCAGGCCGCACAATCTTCTCAGCCTAGTTTTGATTTTGCCGCTGAAAAATTTGAATATTTTATATAAAATTTGATTAATCGGCTGTTAAAATTTAACAAAATTAAATGAATGGCTAAAAATCAAGCAGATAAACGCGGCAATTTAAGCTACCGACTGACAGTAGCAGCTGTAAATTTCTACTATTTCAATATAGAATTGCCAATGTATGTATCTATAGGGTACTGCAAAAATTAACGGATATCAAAGTTTGAGGCTAAATCATAATTGAGGCGTCACCAATACAAAAAGTTAACCGGGGTTCCTTCTGAGCGGAAGCTGAGCGACTAAATTCAACTGCCAGATAAATAAAACGTACTATTATTAAATATGTATAAGTTAATAATATTTAACAAATGCATTTAAAGTTTTTCATTGTTTTTGGCAAAATGCGCTTCGAAATCGATTGAAAGTTTTAATAGTTCTGGTTTTTGCTAAATTGCGACTTCATTGGTAGTTTATCGACGGACTTTGTAATAAATGAAATTATAGACCACAAATAACATTAACTGACAGAGTATTTCTATTTTAAATGCTTTTTACAGTTTCTGCGTCAGGACCGTATTTATTCTTTCGGCGATCCTGGCGTCCTTATTTACCAACGTCTATTTTTTATATATTATCTTTTGTTTTTGTGAATATTATTGTAGTACATCAATTTTTTACTTGGTAGTATTTCATTTAACTTTTACAGATTGCCCAGAGAGGGCGCGGGGGGGGGGGGTGTAGCCACTGTGCACTTGGTTGTCAAATAAGGCAAATAAATGTAAATCAAAAATATTTATTATGTTTTAGTATCAAAACACAAATATGCAAATTAAGCCGAAATAATTAAATTCGCGTTATCTTTGGTGTCACTTATAATTCATTGAACATTTTAAGCGGTAGATTCACTAAAATGACATTTTGTTTGAATTGAAAGAATTAATTTCAGTTGTAGGTTAGCAATGATTGCCTTACAAAGTAAATCGAATGTAATAATCTCTGTGTATATGATAGAGCAATTAATAAATGGCGTGGAAACTCGGGAAATGTTTTGAGAGGCGAACCTTACATTACTTCGCAATTATGGCCTAGCAAGCAAAACGTCGCGTTTTGAATATTTTTATTTAAATTTTTATATCGAATCAGGTTTTGAGCTTTAAATCTTTTTAAAATTGCTTGGGGAGTTTAAGTCAACTAGGCCGTTATTAATTTTTGAGTGAATGTGGAATTTAAATTGTTTTTTATGATTAGTACATCACATCTTTTCTCTTTACGAGAAGGTGGAGCCTCCAGCACTTTTTATATTCCGCTCCAACCCTTAAAGCTTAATGGCCAACTATTTCATTACATCCACCTTAACGATCGTGAGTTTTTTTAAATAACTTTGTTAGTTTATGCTTTATCGAAAAATATCAAGAGAGAAGTTTTGTGCGGCTGCAATCTGTCGACAACTTAACTTTTTAATTTTGAAAATTCACTCAAAACTAAGAAAATTATTGCGGTTTATTCGAAAGTTCGATATTGGGCGCCAGTTAAAACATTTAAAACTAGGAAGAAATTAATGCTTGGATATTACTTTTAAGATGATTATTAAAATTACCGGAGTTTTCCATCAATAACGGTTTTTTTACGAAAAGTACGAGGCTGGCGTTTAGAGTACTGAACTTCATAAGTTATTAATTTTTCGATTTAGCTCGACGGTGTTCGAAAAAAAAAACTGTTTGTTGCGCAAGTAGACAATTTGAACAAATAAACACCAAAGAACAAAATTAATTCAATTTGTTGGGAATTTAATAAGCGCCTGCTTCTCTAACTTTTCTTGACGAATCTTTTTCTGAAAATATAATTATAGCGTTACCTTCATCTCGAAGCTGGTGAACGGTGAATGAAAATTTGTAAAGAAGCAGTAAACAAAGAATGAAAATTTTAGTATTTAATAAATTTCCGGCATACAATTAAAGTCTGCAATACTCTTATAATTATTTCTCCAAATTGCTCAACCAATCACATTATTCGACTGTAATTAAAACACGAGTGTTGCCAACGTGATTTATAGAAGTTTGAATCTGACTCACACGCTAACACGCACGCAGGTACCAACCGTTGTAGTAAAATAAATGAATTTTTTTTATTATTATTTTATTATTTCGCACGCCACCATTTTTCATCTAATAGTGTCGCCATTAACATTAATGGGAACCTCTTGAAAAATCTTAATTAACATTTTATTTTGCGTTTTCTATTTTCTTCTTCTTTATTGCTGTTCTTTTTCTGTCGCTGCTTTGGTTCGTGTAACACATCAATTAGTAATAACAAATTAAAGTTTAAAAGTGTAGATAGCGCGCGATACGTTGTTTCCCGGCCAACTTTTACATTTTAATTGTTGTTTTATCTGTCGTTTTTTCTTAATGCAAAAGTTGGTATTTTGTTTTTTTTGCGTAATTCATAATTTGTGTCGGGACGAGTAGATACCTGTTGCTTCATTTTTTATTGCCGTACGTCTACTCGACGTTTTGGCGCCAAAAATGCCATAATCAAAAAAATCGAACACAGGTGTCGCTGTTGCAAAATGTCCGCGGGGATTTCTTCCATTTTTTTTTTAATTTTCGAATTTAATCGACTCGTTCGTTATTTCGGTAAAAAAATGTTGGGACATATTTTTTGTCCACCTTGATGAATATGCATGACAACACGCGTTAGTTATACCAATTAAAAACAAATTTGCAATTTAGATTTTTCCTGTATCTGCTAATGTATTGCTGTAAATGAATGCAATACATTGTAGGTCAAATTCTTTTTTGATTAAGCACGTTTTTTTAACAAACACATGAATTTATAAAAATGCAACGTTTTTAAAATTTTAATTCCCTCTGCGCCAACGGATGTCTCCGCTATTTTCCGATGGAATCTTTAGACTTCCTTTGCTTTCATTTAGAAAGAAAATGGAACACTCCAGGCACCTATTAAGGATTCTAAGTAACGGTTTACTTTTTTAGGGTTCTTTCGCTATTGTATCGAGGCCTGCAGGTCTTTTCGTCACTACATTGGTTTTTCTTATATTTTTAAATTTCCGTTGTAATATTTTGGGTAGGGTCGTGGTCGAAGCAAACGTTTACCCACCAATAAATTTAATTCGGTTTTCGTCGAAATATTTCAAGCACTTTTAATTCTCCATCAGCTAATCGCGCACAAAGAATCTTGATAACGTGACGTAATTTCCCAAATAAAATTTATGTGCATTTTTCATTTTTAAATAAAATTTGAAAAACACCGAAATTTCTTCGTATTTTTCTCTATTTACACAAAAAGCAAAAAATAACAAAAAACTTGGAAAGAATAACTTATACATAATTAATGCTTGCCGGATTTTACAAGAATAATGAAAGCTCCTTTCATAAAGGATATGGTATTCTTAGCTGAAAGTTTCCTGTTTTATCATATCTTATGCTTCATATCGGAGATAAAAAATTGGGAGTTTTGTAATTTGTTTTGTGAAGTCTTTAGGGTTTTATTTCCAAAAGGCAGGTCTTTAATTTTCATGTGCTTGTTTGTACGAGATTATCGCATTTACATTTTTTTTTTGTTGCAGGAGATCGCTGCCATTCTCATCAGCTTCGATCGACATTCGCAATGGCAAAGCAAAGAAGTCAAGATAAGGTAAGTTCGGAAAATCCCGACAAAATTAGCTTTCTGCTTGGCCGGGTAATTTTACTATTTAATAATTAAAGCTCGCATTTTACCCTTATATTGGAAGTACGCAATGTGTAAATCGATAAGCAACAGGTGAGTCGATTCCAGAATAATTTGATCTAATCAGTCCTTATTTCGGAACGACAAATTCATCAACCACTCCAGTCGCCCTTAAGTAAACAACAAGAAATCAAAAATAAAAGAAAAGCCCATTTCCGATTTTATTTAAATATTTAATTAACTCCGTCGGTGTTTACTTTATCTAAAAATATCAAAAAATTGCTTTTTCATTAATAAACGCTCCGTATAATTCGTAAAAAAAGGAACAAAATAAAATGTAATGCGAAAACTTTAATGGCTGTTTTAATATCTTTAACTCCGCCCATCGCGGATTTTCACCGCAAATTTTTTAGTATATCATATGAAATATTGATATACTCGAGATGAAATAGCTTTAGCTCGCACATAAATGTTGAAAGTGCATTTAACCGACCGGTAGTAGACAGATCTTTTTTAGCTTTTTGTCTTTTTATTTTAAATAATTCTAATCCACAATCGAAAAGAGTAGAAACACTGCCAGGACGGCCGGGATGAACTCCAATAAATTTTCTCGATATCTTTTTGTTATATTTAACTAGATTGTATAGGTTGTGCGGCCTGAAGGCCGCACTGCCGCACCTGACACACTTCCGAATGATTATTTAAAAAAAATTATTTTTAACTTGATTTCTATTATTATTATTATTATTAAAAAATGTCTGTGTTATGACTGAGTTCAAATTTGACAAAAAACACTCCAGGGACGGGGCTAACTATATGGAATCAGCAATCGCATAACTTTTTGGTTTTTCTTCACTCGAAATTTTGGATGGTCCGTAAATTTTTATGCTTTACCCTAAACTATCATAATTTAATTCGAAAATTTTTATTTTTAAAATTTTTAATTCTAGCCGAATTTAACGTAAAAACGTAAAACATAGTCCGCTTCAGGGATGTTTTTAACGAAGGAAATCGGTGACGGACAATTATTACTTATTAGTAATAATTCTTCGTTAGATTTACCTAATTTTAATGTTTAGAATCAATTAATATTATGTCATTAGATTGACAAGGTTGTGCGGCCTGAAGGCCGCACTGAACGCGGTTTTATCATTATTAAATTAATTAATGCGGTTAATCATACTATTATAAAAACGGATATAAACTTTTGAAATTATTTATAAGATTTAAATTAAAAATAATGTTTAATCTTTATATACCGAGTGTTTAGTCAAACATAGAGAAATAACGTGGTACATCAGTTTGTACATTTTTGAACAAAAGTTAACTATTACGGGAAAGTACCGAGTCAGTATTTGTATATGGATTAACCTAATTTTTTTTTGATTTTCGAAATAATCGAATTTAAAGTTTAGCACCAGCAGTGTGATTTTGTCATATCTTCGTACTTTTAAAGCCGGGGGCGCTACGAAAAAATTTGTGCATTTGGGCATCGGTGACGGACAATTATTAGTAATAACTCTTCGTTAGATTTATCTAATAATGGTAATGTTGATTATAAATTAATATTATGTTAAAATTAGATTGACAAGGTTGTGCGGCCTGAAGGCCGCACTGAACACGGTTTTATCATTAAATTAATTAATGGTTTTAATCAGACCGTTATAATAACGGATAGAAACTTTTGGAATTATTTATAAGATTTAAATTAAAAATAATGTGTAATCTTTATATACCGAGTGTCTAGGCAAACAAAGGGGAAATAACGTAGTACATCAGTTTGTACATTTTTGAATAAAAGTAAACTGTTACGGGAAAGTACCGAGTCAGTATTTGTATATGGATTAACCTAATTTTTTTTTTATTTTCGAAATAATCGGATTTAAAGTTTAGCACCAGCAGTGTGATTTTGTGGGGATGAACCGGTCACAGTTGACTTCTAGTTTTCAATAAATATCCGCTTCTATCTAGATCCGTAATTTTCGAGTCGAGGCTGTTTCAGGGACGTTTTTAACGAAGGGAGCGACTCAAAGATTCGCTATATTGCCTAGAAATACTTGTTTAAGACAAAAACACTCCAGGGACGGGGTTAACCGGGTTAACTATATGGAACTATGGTTAACTATATATCGTTTTTTTTTTCACTCGAAATTTTGGATGGTCCGTAAATTTTGATGCTTTACCCCTTAAACTATCATAATTTACTTAGAAAATTTTTAATCTATTCCCGAATATTGTAAAAAATTTTTTTTTTTGCTGTTGTACTTACGGATTCAAACTAAACCTTTTCAGTGCGGCCTTCAGGCCGCACAATCTTGTCAACCTAGTTTTGAATTTGCCGCCCAACAATTCGAATATTTTATATAAAATTTAATTAGTCGGTTGTTAAAGTTCAACAAAATTAAATAAATGGCTAAAATCAAGCAGAGAAAAGCGGCAATTTAAACTACCGACTGACAGTAGCAGATGTAAATTTCTACAATTTCAATATAGAATTGCCAATGTATCTATAGGGTACTGCAAAAATTAACGGATATCAAAGTTCAAAGTTCAAAATCTTTTTTTTCACTTCAAATTTTGGATGGTCCTTAAATTTTGATGCTTTACCCCCTAAACTATCATAATTTAATTAGAAAATTTTTAATTTATTCCTGAACGTTGTAAAAAATTCTTTGCGTGCTATTGTATTTAATCGATAACAGTGACGAATTCAACTAAAACCCCTTCAGTGCGGCCTTCAGGCCGCACAACCTTGTCAGCCTAGTTTTAATTTTGCCGCTGAAAAATTCGACTATTTTATATTATAAAATTTGATTAGTCAGCTGTTAAAATTTAACAAAATTAAATAAAGCAGAGAAAAGCGGCAATTTAACCTATCGACTGACAGTAGCAGCTGTTAATTTCTACAGTTTCAATATAGAATTGCCACTGTATCTGTGTTGTGACTGACTTCAAATTTTATTTTGAAGTCAGCACTGAGAAGTTACACTTTAGGCATTAAAATAATTATGATTGTTTATTTATTTTATTAATTAAATCGGTAATATGACATCCAGTATACACCGGAAAACCCCGATTGACAGCTTCCCCCCCCCTCTTCCACGTATTAATTATCTATTCAATAAAAAGGATATTTTGTTTACTCCATTGACTTACTAGGAGATTACTGCGGCCGGAAGGTTGCGCAAAATTTAGTAGGTATTTAATATTTTAATTTAATTTTCTTTTATTTATTTTTTAATTTTTAATTTAATTTAATTTATCAATCGTAATTTTTTTAATTTTATTCTTTAAATTGTATTATTTAATAAATCTGTTAATTTGTTACATACAGTATATTAATTAAAAAAAAATTTTTTATTCATTTAGTATAGAAAAAATTGTAAGTATATTAATGAATTTTAATTTTTTAAGGACTTTAAAGGAGATTTAAATTCTCGACTGTACAAAAATCAAATTGTTATTTAATCTTTAAATTGTAATATTTCCGGAAGAGTTCCCCCCCCCCCCTCTATAAACCACACTACGTCACTGGAAGTGCGTTGGCTTATTTCCTGTCGGGTTTAAATTTAAAAGTTTAAGGGATTCAATTAAACAATAAATTTTATTTAATGTAAGTTTCAATTTCGGCATAAATCCTGATATTTGCATATTAAATTATTAATTTTAAATAAACAAAAATTTATAATTAAATTTTTAAAACATAATAATCTACGTAATTAAACCTAAACAAAAATAAATTAAATTTAAATTTAAATTTATAGCTTATATTCGAGCTTAATTCCCTATTATACATAAAAATAAATATAATTTGTTATGAAAATATTTTAAATTAGTAAAACAAGAATTTGTTATTTAGAAAAGCCAACAATTTTATTTAGTAAAATTACTGAATATCAAAGTGAATTAAAAAGAATTTAATTAAATAAAAACTAAACAGAACCAAATTTTTTCTTGCCCGGGGCTGCCGATGGCCCCAGATAACCTTTAATTTATTATTTTTCAAACTCTGTTTTTTTTTAATTTTACATTTTTCTCAATTAGCTCTCTTATTATTTAAGTTTTAATTTTTTTTCTTTTTCGAATTCACTGAAAAATAGTCGAGTTACAGCATTTTTATACTTGGCGAAAGTAGATAAACTATAAGGGTTCTGAATCATTTTTTCTAAATAATCGAAATTATTATTATTATTTATTTTAAGTGAAGAGGTTTTTTTTGGAAATTTGAGCACTGCAAACAATATTTTATTTGGAAAACTACTTTAAAATATAAAAGTTCTCGAATTTTCGAAAGATTGGTGGGCGACTTATTTTTGTTTTTCTCAATAACTTCTTTATTTTCCGACGGATTTTTAAAATTAAAGCAGCATTCGTTTGAAAATTCTGTGCTGTACAAAATTGGTGTCTTAAAATTTGTTCGTAAAGTAAATATTGGCGGAGTTATTTAAAGAAATAAGAGTGTGGGTTTAAAAATCAAATATTTCAATTTATCGAATTGTTACCGAAAATTGTAAAATCTCGAGCAGGTCAAACGAAATTATAATTAAGTTGAATTTATCTTTGTGCTAGCGCACCCATTGAATTTCAATATCATGCATCTCGAACACAACTTGAACCGAATGGTTTTGTTGAATTAAAAGTTTGTTCAAGTCAGCATTGCATTAAGTTGGTTTCGCTAGAGTCTGCATTAATTTTGTTTTTGAAATTTCAACCGTAACGCCTTTGATTTTAATTGCAATCAACTTGTAATTGCAATTTAAGGGGCTCTTTGCTGAAATTAAAGTAATCCATCTTGACGGAGCACAACAAAACCATTTCTTGTGTTGTGTTCGTTGCCAAATTTTATTATGGACGGGAAGACCCAAAAATTGCTCAATATGAACTCGAATTGCTGATGTAGGTAACCTAATTGGAGATGACAATTTGTGAAAGGTTAAAATGTCTTTATATTCATCGCCCGTATAAATTAGCTCGGTCAATTTGACATTTTAGACCGGCATTTTAAAACCGCAATAAAATTTTCCCAGTTTTAATAGAAAATTAGTTTTCAATTCGCAAATTTTATTTTTTTTAATTTAATACCTTGCTGGGCTGACGGAAAAAACAAATTAACCGATAGCTATATCTTCCTCTGCTTTGCCAATTTAATTTCCCCCTTTTAAAACGCAAATCAACTTAAAAGTTGGATTCCCCAAAAAAAGGATAATTTACCGATTGATTAATGAAAAGTATTGACTGGCAACTGAAAAACAAATACATCCTTTTAGCAAAAACCCATAACACCATAGGGAAACAAATATTCAATTTGTTTGTGTTTACTTTCCATTTGTTTTCAATTTTACAAAGTAAATATAGTAACATATTTGTAAAACGATAAAGATTTTCCGACTGCTACACAAAATGTTTATTTTATTTTGCACTTTTAATTTGCTTTGTTTCTCAAATTGTTTGTATTGGTTAAACAATATGATTCGATAATGTATCCCAGCTACTTTACACTCTCCAATTATTAACTAATTGATTTTAGGGGGGCAGTACGCTAAAAAAAAATTTAAATTGATATTAGATATTAGTATGGCGGGGGGGGGGGGTCATAAAATGCAAGACTAAAATTTTGTTTAATTTTGAAGCAATTTCGGAAGGAAACAATACTTTTTATGTGGAAAGTTGGGATGGGTAGTTTATTTTTCTTGTTGAAAATTTTACAACTTGAATTGGTGTTTTTTTAGACGTTGATACGTAACATTTTATACTTTACGTATAAGTAAAAGTGCTTTAACGTAAAATGTTTTATTTTTGTTTGTTTTTAATGGAGTTGGTTTTACTTAAGAAATTTTTGTTGTATGAAAAACAAATGGAAAATTTATGGTTGTTAGAACGAGAAGCTGGCGTTTAGGTGTAATAAGAATTTTTACGTTTACTTTTTGGCGTAAAAATTTTGTGGCGTACTTATTTGTAAGTGCAGTTAATTTTTCCGACCTTAAGCTTTATTGCGGAAGGATCGATCGGAATAAAATAAAATTGTCAGTCTTTTTTTTACTTAATTGGTTTTAAATTGCGCTTTTTTGTAAATTACAGGCCGAAGAGCGGATCGATGCTCCTTTACAGCCGCAAGAAGGTACGATATCGCCGAGATGGATATTGCTGGAAAAAAAGGAAAGATGGGAAAACCACAAGGGAAGATCACATGAAACTAAAAGTTCAAGGCACCGAGGTAGGATAAATTTGTAAATTGTTGTGATTTATTAGGATTTCGAAATTTTTCCCCCTAACCGCTAATTTATTTAACGAAGGGCGTTCGGGGTAAAGCGGAGCGGGCGCGCGCTAATGGGGTTTTCATCGAACATTTCTTATTTAATTTTTCACTTTAATTCGTAAATAAAAAAGACGCGGTTTAGTTAGAGACGAGATTTTGTTTTTCGACTAAATAATTAAGGGATATAAAAAGTAAAAGCGAACGAAAATTTTTTGTATAAAAATGTTTACGGTTTTTTAAGCCACACTTAATGTTGTCGAATGAATTATCCAGGTGTAACGAGAAGAAAGTCCGCATTAAATAGCAATTTTGAGAAATTCATAAATAATCTCATTTAAAGTTGGGCTAATATTTCGCTAAACGTGAAAATTTCAACTTAAGTAGAAAATTTTTAAACGCAATGGTTATGATGTATGACGATTGCTCGCTTTTGTGCTCTAAATTATATAAAATGTGCAGAGTTTAGATGTTAGGGGTTTTCTCAAAGGGCCTTAGGCTGCTTGTTATTTTCTACTTACAACTTGCTTACTTTACCGAACAAAATATACATGACCGTGTTTATCAAAGGGTAAACAGCTGGAGGAGCTTTACCTTTCGAAACAATTTACATTTCCCTTTTTTTACTTCCTTTTATTCTCCCTGGAAATTAAATTAGCTCGAATGGCGTATTAGGGGCATACGGGGCCGGCCGAACGCACTTTTCGATTTCACCTCGTATCGCTTGTACGTTTCGGCAAATAATTTTACCATAACCACCGGATAATGGATTCCTTTTGAATAATTCACACTTTGATTGAGCCTTTGTTGATAATTCACAAGCTGTTCAATTAATGAGGAATGTAAATCCTTTTTCCAAAGATTGCGATTGCCGTCGTTTATTCAAACATGTGCAACTTTCCTGTCTTTATCCCTTCTGCTTAATTCAATTTATTTATGCATCGCCGATTTTAATTGACTTTCGCTTTGGTAACTTTGACAAATAAACGGAATATTATATTTTATGTCGTCAAATATCATTTTAATTCGACCGGAAACCCGACTAATTTTTTCGTCATCAATATTTACTGTACATAATATATATTTCACAGGCCTTTAATTTAAATCGCGCATTTATACAGAATAAATATCAACAACTGAATCTAAACTTCTAAATATAGAAGTGAGTGATTTTCATAAAAATAAAGGCGACCGATAACCCAAAGAAACTATCAAACACTCTACAAATAAATAAAACATAATATTAATGTGGAAAATGTCCGAACTGGTTGATAAACAAGAGGTCTGGCTGGGGGCATTCCATACCCCCCAGACCCCCCGGTCGATGGTCTTGCAGATACACTCTGGAATCTTCCAGTCTGATATAATCAATAGTAGAATTATAGACAATAACTAGCGTGTAATCTGTAAGTCTGGCTGGAGGGTATTCCATACCCCCCAGACCCCCCGGTCGATGGTTTTGCAGATACAATCTGGAATCCCTCAGTACGATATAATTAATAGTAGAATTATAGACAGTAACATAATTAGCGTGTAATTATAAACTTAAAAGTCTTTCAATCGTGAAAAGAGGTATGGAATAACTCCGCCCTCTCTCAGACCCCCCGGTCAATGGTCTTGCAGATACACTCTGGAATCTCTCAGTCCGATATAATCAATGGTAAAATTATAGACAGTAACATAATTATCAACTTAAAAGTTTTTTAATCGTGAAAAGTTATGGAATAACTTCTCTCTCCCCCCTCATCTCCCAGACCCCCCGGTCGATGGTCTTGCAAATACACCCTGGAATCGCTCAGTCCGATATAATTAATAGTAAAATTATAGACAGTAACATAATTCACAACTTAAAAGTTTTTTAATCGTGAAAAGAGTTATGGAATAACTTCTCCCTCCCCCATCATCTCCCAGACCTCCCGGTCGGTGGTCTTGCAGATACACTCTAGAATCCCCCAGTCCGATATAATCAATAGTAGAATAATTATAGACAGTAACATAGTTAGCGTGTAATTATCAACTAAAAAGTCTTTCAATCGCAAAAAGACGTATAGAATAAATTTGCTCTCCTCCCCCAGACCCCTTGTTCTATGGTCTTTCAGATACAATCTAGAATCCCCCAGTCCGATATATAATCAATAGTAAAATAATTATAGACAGTAACATAATTAGCGTGTAATTATCAACTTAAAAGTCTTTCAATCATGAAGAGAGGTATGAAATAACGCCTCCCCTCCTCCAGACCCCCCGATCAATAGTCTTGCAGATACATCGTGAAATTCTCCAATCCGATATAATCAATAGTAGAATTATAGACAGTAACATAATTATATCGTGTAATTATCAACTTAAAAGTCTTTCAATAGTGAAAAGAGATATGGAATAACTCTCCCCTCTCTTCCCCCAGACCCCCCGGTCAATTGTCTTGCAGATACACTCTTGAATTCTCCAGTTTGATATAATCGATAATAAAATAGACAGTAAATAGCGTGTAATCTGTAAGTCTGGCTGGGGGGTATTCCATACCCCCAGACCCCCCGGTCGATGGTCTTGCAGATACACTCTGGAATCTTCCAGTTCCGATATAATCAATAGTAGAATTATAGACAGTAAAATAATTAGCGTGTAATTATCAACTTAAAAGTCTTTCAATCGTGAATAGAGGTATGGAATAACTCCTCCCCCCTCCCGCAGACCCCCCGGTGGATAGGCTTACAGATACACTCTGGAATCCTCCAGTTTGATATAATCGATAATAAAATAGACAGTAAATAGCGTGTAATCTGTAAGTCTGGCTGGGGGGTATTCCATACCCCCCAGACCCCCCGGTTGATGGTCTTGCAGATACACGCGCTGGAATCCCCTAGTCCGATATAATCAATAGTAGAATTATAGACAGTAACTAGCGTGTTAACTTAAAAGTCTTTCAATTGTGAAAAACGGTATGAAATAACTCCCCACTCTCTTCCCTCAGACCCCTCCGGTCAATGGTCTTACAGATATATTCTGGAATCTTCCAGTTCAATATAATCAATAGTAGAATTATAGACAGTAACATAATTAGCGTGTAATTTATTATAAACTTAAAAGTATTTCAATCGTGCAAAGAGGTATGGAATACTCTCACCTCCCCCCTTCCCAGACCTTCCGGTCGATGGTCTTGCATATACACACTCTGGAATCCCCCAGTCCGATGTAATCAATAGTAGAATTATAGACAGTAGCATAATTATAGCGTTTACAACTTAAAAGTCTTTCAATCGTGAAAAGAGATATGGAATAACTCTCCCTTCCCTTTCGATTTCCCTTCCCTCTCAGACCCCCCGGTCAATTGTCTTGCCGATACACTCTTGAATTCTCCAGTTTGATATAATCGATAATAAAATAGACAGTAAATAGCGTGTAATCTGTAAGTCTGGCTGGGGGGTATTCCATACCCCCCAGACCCCCCGGTCGATGGTCTTGCAGATACACTCTGGAATTCCCCATTTAATGGTAGAATTATAGACAGTAACATAATTAGCGTGTAATTATCAACTTAAAAGTATTTCAATCGTGCAAAGAGGTATGGAATAACTTCCCTCACTCCCAGACGGCCCGGTCAATGGTCTTGCAGATACACTCTGGAATCCTCCAGTCCGATATAATCGATAGTAGAATTATAGACAGTAACTAGCGTGTAATTATTAACTTAAAAGTATTTCAATCGTTCAAAGAGGTATGGAATACTCCCCCCCCCCCCGGTTTCCCCAGACCTCCCGGTCGATGGTCTGGCATATACACTCTCTGGAATCCCCAGTCCGATATAATCGATAGTAGAATTATAGACAGTAACTAGCGTGTAATCTATAAGTCTGGTTGGGGGGTATTCCATACCCCCCAGACCCCCCACTTTATAGTCTTGCAGATACACTCTGGAATCTTCCAGTTCCGATATAATCAATAGTAGAATTATAGACAGTAACATAATTAGTCTGTAATTATCAACTTAAAAGTCTTTCAATCGTGAAAAAAGGTATTAGATAACTCTCCCTCCCCCCTCCGACCCTCGGTCTATTACCCATTGTTTTTTTTTGGAGAAATGTTTTACAGAAAATTAGTTAGATATAAAATTAAAACAAATGCTTTTGAAATAATTATCAAACTTAAATCTTGTGAAAGCAATAATTTTTTACTTTACTGCCGGCGACGGGCGGCACTGAAGTGTCCTGCATCTTTTTACTTAAGAGCGATTTTAGTTGGTAAAATGAGTCACATTTCAAGACACTTTATTAATAATACACAAAACTCAAGTTATCATCTTTGGTCAGAGGCGGATTTAACGACGGGCGTCGAAAAATTTTTTATAGTGGCCCCAAGTTTGATTTCACATGTATAATTATGATCTTTTTTTTCTGTGCCTGGGACGTCAATGGACTTTAATTTGCCACTGTTCGGTCTAGGACATCATCTCACTGTCGACCATTTCGCCGTCGCCTTTTCGTCGTAACCATTTTAGTAATTAATTTCATAGGATTTTTTTCATCAAATAAAATATTAAAAATCAATGGAAAATTTGAATGTTTTTTGAAGTTTTTTATAAATGAATACAAATAAAGCAGATGAAAGGCTTTAAAAGAGGTTGAAATACAATGATTTATACAACATAAATGAACTTATTGTGAATGCGACAACAAAAATTAATTCGTCAATTTTTAATTGTTAAATTTTAATATAATATTATATTAACTATATATAATGTATTTCCGACGTCGAAATGGTCGATGACGAAACATATTATAAATTTAGCAGCGCTCGGTTATGGAAAGCTAATAAGTTATACTGTTATGGACCGGGGGGTCTGGGGGGTATGGAATACCCCCCAGTAATACCCATAACGATCAGTCGAAATGTTAAATTTTTAAATCATCTAAACTGTACTGGGGTGCACTCTGGAATCGATGGTGTAAAATACCCCCCAGACCTCCCAGACTATAACAATTTAAACTGCGTACTTTTTCTAACTTTTATTTATTGTTTAGGCCCTTTAATTAAACTTTATTGTTAGACAATCTTATCACGACCAGTAGATCTACAGAGTTTGGCATATTGGGGGGGGGGGGATTAAAAGAAGATTGATACGTGCGGAAGCTCAAGTTCGAATCGTCAAATATTGTTTCTACAGCAGTTAGTACTTTAAATATTGGTGACTCCGCCAATTGTATTAAAGCATTAATTATTCGGTTAATTTTTATATTTCTAAGTTTTTTGCTATAGCTGGTCGAAAATGACAGGTGAACGTAAGTTATATTTTCTGGCAAATTTTGTGTGCCAGTTTCACGCACATTTAATGGAGGTTGAAATTTTCTAGATGTCATGCAGAATATCTCTTATATTTTTTTCGCGTAGCGTCTGTTTAAGCTTGAAAGGTTTTGATTTATTACATCGCTTTTCAGTTTCCACTGATTTTTTCCGAGTCGCTCATGTCTCATTCCGTCGAAAAATGATACTGCCGCGGTAGTGTTTTGTTTTTATTTGGAACAGTGGAATTGGGGTATTCCCATTGCAGTTTAAGAAAAAACTTTTAATTCTTGCACCTTCCGAGCCCCGCTTGTCGGCTCCGTTCTCGTCGCTTTGTCTGAGCGAACAAATTTTGAAAGTTGTTTTTCTTTGAATACAAAGTAAACTTTATGTAGTGGAAACTTTTTATTTTTCCTAAATATATTTTTATTAAACCAATACTACGTCAATCATTTGGGCTTTCTATGGGCTTTTACTTGTAGGTTGTCATTTTTGACAATTTATAGGATTCCTATTGCTCCAGTTAAGTATCCGGCTTAATGTTTTTTTCTCTTGGAGCGCGATTTTTCTTTTTTCTCATTTGAAATGGAAAAGAGTTGAGGACGAGAGAAAGCTGCATTATTAGTTCGTAAATTCTAATTAAATTTTCTCGACCGACGGTTTTCTCCTTCATATATCGTAAAAATTCTATAAAATATTGCTCTCTTAAATTGTCTCAGTTTTTGAAAGCTGTTTACTTTGTGTTATAAATTGTGGACTTTAACCGCGCAATTAAATTTTTGTTGCCTTTTTAAAGGTCCCGTCCGGGTTTCCTTGTAATATTTTTTAAAATATTTAAGCTAAATTGAAAAATTGTTAACGCCTTTTTAAAATTAATTACTACTTTTTCTCCTTAACTTGTCGTCACCTTTTATTTTAAATATCTTATGTACCTGGCTAATTATTTAGCTGAAAAACTGAATACTTTTATGTCGCGAAATATTCGTAATATAAAGAAAACGCGTCGAAATAATTTATCTTCTTTAAAGGAAGCTAACGAATTCCTGCGGGGGAATACCCGCGCTACACCGTCAAGTTTTCCTACGCGCCATTTTTGTTTTGTTATAAATTATTGTTCGATTAACTGCATCTTGGATAATATTAAAAATGGAAAAGCAGTCGCCTTCGTCTCGAGTAAATTTTGCAGTAGTTGAATTACGAGATGATTAATTAATAAAAAGGAAAACGTTGACGATGTACACGGTGTATTTGATGTACATCGCGATATGTCCAAAATTTGAAACTGATACAATTTTGTGTATGATAAATTACGATAGCCTTCCCAACTGTTCCTTATTCGTAATCGTAAAATCCTCCAGAAGAACGGCCTAATACGATAATAAATGCTTTAATGAAACTCATTTATCACCTTTTACGCCAAAAGTCATGTGCACCAAATATTAAAAATTGCTTCGATACTAAATGTATTGCTACATAAATTTAAATTAAAATTTTTAATTTTTGACGCGCAGTGGCACAATTAGGTCATCACTTTCAAACTTCGTCCTGAAACAATAGCAATGTTGGACGAGCTATTTAATCTCTCTTATCGCGAACCATCTCAATCTGTCATTAAAACTCTCTTCTCCAAATTTAGTGTAAATACCATTCAAATGAAAGTTATTATTTATATAATATCTACAGTTTCTCTCGGAGGTATGCGGACGCTGCTTATGCTAGCAATGCAAATTATAACTTATGAAGACCTTTTTGTCACATAGAAATCGTTTTTACAGCAATATTCATTAGACATTTTTTGTTGAAAATTTAATTCTCTTCATTTTTGTTTATATGAAGTTTTTTATTTGGCCGCACCGTTTCGGAGATACAGTGACTTAAAAAGGATTCGATAAAAATTAATGTAAGAGTAGTTTGTTTTTTTAGGATCTTTTCTGAATTTACGCAGAGTGTACTTAAAACGGTAGCATTTTTTGGAAATTTCATCCTCTTTAATTTTGTTTATGTGCATTTTTTTATTTGGCCCCACGGTTTCCGAGATACAGTGACTTAAAAAGGATTCGGTAAAAATCACTGTAAGAGTAATTTCTTTTTTTGGGATCTTCTCAGAATTCACTCAGAATTTGCTTAAAATATTAGCATTTGTTGCAAATTTTATCCTCTTTAATTTTGTTTATGTGCATATTTTTATTTGGCCGCACCGTTTCGGAGATACGGTAACTTAAAAAGGATTCGGTAAAAATCACTATAAGAGTAATTTGTTTTTTTGGGATCTTCTCAGAATTCACTCAGAATTTGCTTAAAATATTAGCAGTTGTTGCAAATTTTATACTCTTTAATTTTGTTTATGTGCATATTTTTATTTGGCCGCACCGTTTTGGAGATACAGTGACTTAAAAAGGATTCGGTGAAAATCACTGTAAGAGTAATTTCTTTTTTTGGGATCTTCTCAGAATTCACTCAGAATTTGCTTAAAATATTAGCATTTGTTGCAAATTTCATGTTCTTTAATTTTGTTTATGTGCATATTTTTATTTGGTCGCACCGTTTTGGAGATACAGTGACTTAAAAAGGATCGGTAAAAATCACTGTAAAAGTACTTTCTTTTTTTGGGATCTTTTCAGAATTTGCTTAAAACATTAGAATTTATTGCAAATTTTATTCTCTTCAATTTTGTTTATGTGCATATTTTTATTTGGCCGTACCGTTTCGGAGATACAGTGACTTAAAATGAATTCGGTGAAAATCACTGTAAGAGTAATTTGTTTTTTTGGGATCTTCTCAGAATTCACTCAGAATTTGCTTAAAACATTAGAATTTACTGCAAATTTTATTCTCTTCAATTTTGTTTATGTGCATATTTTTATTTGGCCGCACCGTTTCGGAGATACAGTGACTTAAAAAGGATTCAGTGAAAATCACTGTAAAAGTAATTTCTTTTTTTGGGATCTTCTCAGAATTCACTCAGAGTGTATTTAAAACAGTAGCATTTATTACAAATTTCATCTTCTTTAATTTTGTTTATATACATTTTTCTGTTTTATCGCCCCGTTTCCGAGATACAGTGACTTTAAAAAGATTCGGTAAAAATCACTTGGAGAGTAATTTGTGTTTTTGGGATTTTTCTGTGAATTTACGCGAAGTGTACTTAAAATAGTAGCATTTGCTGCAAATTTCATGGTCTTTAATTTTGTTTATGTGCATATTTTTGTTTTATCGCCTCGTTTCCGAGATACAGTGACTTAAAAGTGATTCGGTAAAAATTACCATAAGGGTAGTTTGTTTTTTGGGATCTGCTCTGATTTCACTCGTACTGTGCTTAAAATAGTATAGAATTTGTTGAAAATGTCATTCTCTTCAATTTTGTTTATATGCATTTTTTTATTTGGCCGCACCGTTTCCGAGATACAGCGACTTTAAAAAGATTCGGTAAAAATCACTATGAGAGTAATTTGTTTTTTGGGATCTTCCCTGAATTCACTCAGAGTGTACTTAAAACAGATAGCATTTGTTGCAAATTTCATCCTCTTCAATTTTGTTTATATACATTTTTCTGTTTTGCCACACCGTTTCCGAGATACAGTAACTTAAAGAAAACTCGGTAAAAATCACCGTAAAAATCATTTGTTTTTTGGGATCTTCTTTGAATTCACTCAGAGTGTACTTAAAACAGCATAGCATTTGTTGCAAATTTTATCCTCTTCAATTTTGTTTATATACATTTTTCTGTTTTGATGCACCGTTTCCAAGATACAGTGACTTAAAAAGGATTCGGTAAGAATTTTAATAAAACCACCATGAAGGTACAGATTTTACTGAGTACTTACTGAAAACAGTGGCGTAAACAGGGGAGGGCTAAAACTTTTACATTTTTTTATATAATGGGTAATTCACCTCTTCGCTTAACGAAGTAAGCTTCTTTTTCCCTAAGTACTGCTGACTTCCGTACGCCACTGTACTGAATAATAATGAACTGACGTTTCCAATTATTATTGTTTTAAAAACTTCCAACGACGAATGCATCCGCGAACCCTTGATAAACTAATATCATAATCCCAAATAGACGATAAGATTATACATTATCTATTTTTAATAAATATTCAAATTTCTACCCCAGGTAAATAATAAAATAATTTCTAAGTTAACAAAAAATAATTTTTCAAATTGACTTCCAGAATTTCTCTTGATTAACACAACCATGAAGACTTGCTTTTGTTATAATATTAACCATTCACACATCGGTAGGATTGTTGTAAGAGTCGCAATGATAAATCGTAACTTCTTCGGAACTACGGGTGCGACTAGATATCAGATTTCTAATAAAGGTTATGGACGGTATTGTATAAAATAATACAGCTCCACACTTGAATTCTACTAAGATGACTCCAAACCTGGCAAGGAATATAATAAACTTTCTACTTTTTACACGAGTTCTATCCGAATCACAACTATCGTAGAAGAAAATTGTTGTTTAAAAGTAATGAATGTTATCGATAGCTGGCAAAAAACAATCAAAAAGCTGAAGCTCGATCTAAAATTTTATTATTATTTTTTCAGTGCATTTATGGTTGTTACGTTCACTCTGCAATTTTACCCACGTTTCATCGAAGATGTTACTGGTTGCTTCAGGTAAGCACTCGATATTCTCTAAAACAAAATGTTTCATTATTCTATATTTTAGAATCCCGATATTGTCTTGGTCCATTACTTGAACGTACCCTATCCGGACGACAACAAACTGGCTGTTATAACGCCCAGTTTGTCTCTATGGGCAGACAAGAAGGAGTGGACAAAAGAGGAATTAATTTCGCAGTTGAAACCCATGTTTTTTAGTGAAGATGAGCCTGATCTCAACAACGAATTAGAAATATCGGTGAGTATTTCTTCTCTAAATAATTTTTTCGATTTTGAATTGTTTTATTCTAGACTGCCGAAACTGTGGAAGCAATTGTAAGTCAATTAATGGAAAAGCAACGCGTGGCTCGTCAAACTGCGTTGGTTAAGCAATTAGAATGTGGTTGCCCGGATTCAACATGTGCCGACGGAAAATCGTGTTCCCATCCCATGCGTCGGATAACTGCAGCTAAAAACGAAATCCACAATCCTCACCCTTCGTCTAGCGCAAACACGAGACCACCCAGCCGAGCTGATAACAATCAAGTTTCGTCGACCACCGGTTCGGCTGGAATATTTTTGACTAACAATCATTCGGGAAGAGCGTATAGCAGAAATCAACAACAGCAACAACAGCAGCAACAACAACAACAGCATCATGGACAACAAAACAATCAAAATTCTTCCGGTCCAGGAAACACACCGCCTCTGGTTCTTAGTCTCTCACAAATACAAGGAGGAGGTGGGTTATTAATTCTCAATAGCAATTCCACAAATTTGTCCAACTCCACAACTCATCAGTCATTTGCTCCAGTTTCGGTCGCCAATTTCGTTACTAGCACCACCAGAGCGCAATCCAAGTTGGATAGATCCACAAAGAACGGTTCGATAGTTTTAAAACAAGAAATAATGGATTCGAATCAAGCCACAGTTTCCTTCCACCAAACTTCAAATCAAAACACAAACGGAATCAACAGCAGATTAATTCACCTTAGAGAACCAAAAATCGAATTAACCAACGAGATGCGACAATCCATGTTAACCAACATGTCGTACACCCAACAAAACAAAAACGTTCATCAAAATCATCAACAAGCCGAAATGTTGATGGTGAACGCCCCATCCACACCTTCCAAACGAATGGACACGAGCAACGAAGATGACTTCAAACATCAAAATTTTTGTGGTGATACAGTAGTACTTTTGAATGCCAATCCCAACGGAACTTTATTACACAAATCCACCGGGTCTTCCATACTAAGTGGTAGTTTCTTCAACGAAACTTTAGATTTATCTCAAGAGGATATCCAAAAAACCTTATCCGCCAACATGCCGCTGTGTTCAAATGACTTGCAATCACATCAAAACCGTAATCCCGAACCAACAAATGTCAATCGTATAATAATCAACAAGAAACCACACCTCGAACAACAACAAGTACAACAGCAACCAAACACAATTGTCACTCACGACGTGAACCCCATGGACTTTATCGATTGCGACGTCGTCGTTTCTCCTACCCATGTGGTCGACGATGACGTCTTTGTCAATTTAGATGCTTTCGATATGTTGGGAGAGTTTCCAGATTTAGAAGGTTTAGATTCTGGCCACCACGGTCTTTTAGATGTTAATCCGTCCGAAAACGAAAATCATGGAAAGTCTCACGTTAACATGTCGCAGCCACAATCCGAAATGCAAATGGACGCCACCGCAAAAATAACCGATTACTCTCCAGAGTGGGCTTATCCCGAAGGCGGCATCAAGGTTTTGGTGACAGGACCCTGGCATTCTTCCGGTCCTTACAGCGTTCTTTTCGATACATTCCCGGTTCCAACTACGCTCGTCCAGGATGGTGTGCTACGTTGTTATTGTCCAGGTGAGAAGTTACAATGAAACCGATTTTTTGTTTTCTAAACGATTAGTTTTAGCTCACGAAGCGGGTTTGGCTTCGTTACAAGTCGCTTGCAATGGTTGCGTTATATCCAACTCTGTGATATTCGAATACAAGCTACCCCCGCGCGAGGAACAAATTTCGGCTCCCGAACCGAAAGTTGAACGCTCCAATGACAACATGCTCAAGTTTACGTTACTTCAACGTCTTGAAGCTATGGACGACAGGCTCCAAATTAAACAGGAACCAAATGATGGATCAGATTACGTACTAAATTGTTTCACTTTAATTTCAAAATGTTAATCTTTTTTTGTTTTAAGGTGGAAGATACCGCGTTGTTCACTCAACCAAATTTCGAAGACAGATTGGTTTCCTATTGTCAAACAATGACGTCGAGGTTGTGGAAATTCGGCGAAGAGTTAAGCGTGACTTGGTTTACTTCTCATAGAGGAATGACGCTACTGCATTTGGCTGCGTCTTTGGGGTATGCGCGTTTGGTTTGCGCTTTACTTCATTGGAGAGCAGAAAATTCGTCTTTACTTTTGGAGACCGAAGTTGACGCTTTGAGTCAAGACGAGGACGGATTTACTCCTCTCATGTGGGCTTGTGTTAAAGGACACACCGAAACTGCGATTATGTTGTACAAGTGGAACCACACCGCGTTGAACATAAAGAATTATTCGTCGCAGACGTCGCTGGAGTGTGCGAAAGTAAATTACAATATGGATTTGGTTCAAGAATTGGAAAAATTGGAAACTCGTCGAGATCAAGCTAATATGTTGCTTCATTCCATCAGTTTTAACGAGAATGTGAATTCTCCGACCGCGATTTCGCCGGCGAGTTCGTTAGCCTCGCTGGCTTCGGTGGCGTCGACTAGTAAGTCTCACGACGGGGTTTTCTTACGACCCGGCGTCGTAACAAGGTAAGACTTATTTAGTAAACTTTTTGACTATTTTCTTTAACTTTGGTTTATTTCAGGAGCGAATCACACAAATATAAAATGTTAAATTCGGACACGGATTTTTTGATTTCGCCAGAACCGCAGAATCCTTTTTCCAGTAACAACAAATCGTCGACGTACTCTCTTACAAGTCCATTACTTTCGGAAGCGAACATTCAGTACCGGAATAACGGCCATCGGCTGATTAAACGACCGTCGGTTGACAGCGGTATAAACATGACGGGAGGTCAGTCCACTGATAGCTTGAAGAGTCGTAACGTAAAAAATTCGGGCGGAAACAATCCGAAGTTGTCCAGGTAAGTCGCGCGATTGTCAGATTTAGCCGCTTTTAATGAGTGTCAGTCAAGTGCAATTTTGCTTTGTTGGTAGATTTGACAGAAGTATGTCACTTCCGTTGAGTTCTCCCTTATCAAATCAAGAACATTCTTTTGATAGCGAGATCTCTGATGGTACACATTCCAGGAAAATGGATTTTGCTTTGTGTAAGTATCTCCGTAATTTTTCTTGTATCTTAACTGTGGTACGAGCGTAAATCCCTTTCCCTTGCATATCTTCAACAAATTCTTTTAATTGCACAATATTTGGATGTTTGTGATAAGTGTTTATCATTATTACTATTATTATCAAAACTTTTTTCCGAGCACAAGCGAAATTTTGCGCAAAGGCGAATCTGTTTTTATTTGCAACTTGACAAGCGGGAGGGCGAATCTTTGAGTTCGAAACAGCGCAATTTGAAATCGACTTACGCTGTTTCCGAAATACCACACTTAAGATAATAATTTTTTTTAAATTAATTATTGAGACAGGTAAGTTCGAAATTTGATTTTAAAATTTTGATCTTAGCATTTTTGTTTTTGGATGCACGTAAATTTTTTATTTAAAAGCTGTCGGGATTGATTTTTATAATTAAACTAATTAATCGTCTGTTTTGTTCAACTTTAAAATAAAGTGAAGTTAAATTATTTTTGTATTCAAAAATATATTATTTGACTTGTTAATTTTATTTATGTTGCGCTGATTTATGTTTTGGTTTTTGACGTATATATAGGCGAAGTGGGCAGTGGGCCCCGCAGCAATAGCCCTCTCATTGATGTGGAAGCCGTGTCTGATGATGAATCTGACACCCACAACAGTGTCGTAGGTCAGTGTGCTCTAATAACTAATACTTCTTAACTGTTGTCTGTCGATGTTGTCTCACTGTTGCATCTGACTGTTCTTACTGTTCTTGGTGTCTTAACCCTTACTTACTAGTTCTTACTAATCAATAGATGATAATTTTAGTGATAGACAATTCAAATTTTATAAAATCACTTCAACATTTTCATGAATTGTGGTTTAACCGGTTTTACATTTTTAAAAAGCGCGGCCATTTTTCAAGCTACTGCATTTTAAAGTATATGGGGTATTACCGAGGGTCACTGTTGCTCTAAATATAATAATACACAGTCGAGAAGATCATTCGTAAGGATTTTTTGCTATACTCATCATTGACGAGAACTAAAAAAAAAATAATTATCATCATCCCAGCTGGACAACAGTAAGAAATTAGCAGATTGTTTATTCTTCTCTTGTTTTTGAGTCGCCATCGTCTGTTACTTAAAATGCAGTATCTTTGAATTCCCTTAATAAAAAGCAAATAAAGAAAATTTTGGTGTAACAAGCACGCTTTCGTTGTAGAAAACGATCATTGCCTTACTTTTAATTTTGTTACGCAATTTTTAAAAAGCACGACAAGCAAAGAGTTATCGACTACCCAGTTTGCAAGTTCGAGGCCGACGCTCAAATCTGTTAAAAGGACACCAAGCAAGACAGATCCGTAACTTTCGACACCACTGTGTCGTAAGCAATTAAAAATATCGTAACAATTTTTTTTATATATTACAGATCAAATAAAATTTTTGAACCACAATTTTTCTCTGCATGTGTCATTAGGTGGTGTGTTTTAGATCCAAACTTTTATAACCAAAAATAAAACAAACAAACAACAAACAACGAAATTTATATTTCACACGATCGCTATTCTGCATGCTTAATCATATGCTATGTTCTTTCTTGCATATTTTTGTTGGGGCTTAAAATTACTTCGGATTTTCTTTGTGTTGTAATGCGGAGCGTAATTTAATATAATTGCGCTCTGTCTTTCTAAGTGTTGGCCATCTCTAAAGATAATAAAAATATATCAAATTGCTAATTTTTTATAGGGGAACAAGACGCTCGCGTTTTAACGTTAGCCGAGCAGATTATAGCGGCAATGCCAGATCGGATTAAAGTAAGTGTGATTTGCAATTGTCGGCAACGAATTTTGAGTTATTCAATTTGACAGAACGAAAGTGAGGAGATGATGCTGGATCACAGTCCCAGTCCTGCCGAAACCATACAATCCAGCGATGCATTGTCGGATGTCTTCATGGAGCCGCTACTCGATCAATCAGCTTCCAGCTTTGAACCCGTGGAATTCAATTTTGAATTCTCCGATCATAATTACAGGTCAGAAATTGTCTCTCTCTTTCTCGTACGATGATCTCAAAATTTCTTGTTTTAGATATTATGACGTAAGCACGCCGTGCTCCAGCCTCAGCCCGGCATCTTCTAGTTGTTTACCGTCGCCATGTTCGTTCACCTTAGACTCTCCATCGCCGCCACCGACCACCGCAGATTTCTGCGAATTTTTCCAAGCGTCCGGAAATATGTTTGAAAAAGACTTTTCAAATTTAACTCTCTCTGGTAATTTCCAACGATGTTGTATGTTACCGCACTAATAAACAAATTTTAGATCAAGAACAAAGGGAATTATACGAGGCGGCTAAAATTATACAAAAGGCTTATCGATCCTACAAAGGACGTCAGCAACAAGAACAGGATAAGGAAAGGGCAGCTGCGGTCATCATCCAAAATTATTACCGGCGTTACAAACAGTATGCATACTTCAAGCAGATGACCCACGCGGCAATGGTTATACAAAATGGTTTTCGGTCGTATTGCGAACAGAAACGCTTCAAGCGGAACCAGGAGAGATCGGTTGGACTTCAAAATTATTTCAGGACTTACAAGGAGCAAAACGGGAAAGGAAGTCGGGAAAGTACGCCAGCTTCCGGCTTAAAGTAAAGTTGTTTCTCGTGGAAGTTTTACGAAAATATTGTACGATGTTTTTACAGGCGAACTTATTCGCAGAGACGGCAACATCAAGCAGCACGGAAGATACAGCAATTCATGAGACAGTCCAAAAACAAGTAAGTACCGTTCGAGTTAACATTTCCAATAAATCCTCTCCTCGTTTTTAACCAATTTCGTCATTTTAACTTGGTATATTTTCTCGCTGCATTCTTAGCACTTGGAACGAGAAATTAAAGACAGGGGTGAGTCAAAACTGTAATAATTCTTTTAGAATTTTTTACGTTATGAGTTTTGAAGCGACTAAAGCGAAGCTCAAAATATTGACTTTTGTTTTCGTTACAGATTACAGAGAGAACGAGCAGAAAAAGAGAAGCAGGTGGCCCAGTCAGTGGATGTCCTTCAAAAGTTACCGTCTCCAGGGGGCAATTCCATCACAGGCCCAAATAACAGGTGATAATTTTGTTCTTTGTTACATTTCATCTTCAATTTATATTACTAATAATTGATTGATTGATTTTTTAGATATTTTGTTTTCAATGTATAAGAATAATCTTAATATTGGATGATGAATGCTTACAGATCCGATAGCAGCAATACTACATCTTCAAGTTATAGCTGCAACTAAAGGAAAATTTAAGCAAGAAAGTGCTTAGTCAACATTTACTTTAAATTCTTAATGGTTAATCATATTTTTTAATAAATTGTATTATACACACAACCACTCACACTCACTTAAAACTATTTAGAGTGGTTTCAAATGGCACTTGACACTTGAGTCGCGAGATGCGCGACGACTCTCGTGAGAGTTTAAACGATCTCTATCCACACTATCTAGTCCAATAAGCTTTGTTGCTTGTTACATTACAAACGTTTTACCAAGTTTGTAATTTACTTAAAAAAATGTTGTAGTTATCGATTTTTCTCCTACAGTGTCTAATTTGGCTGTTAAATACTATAATTATAATTATCAAGCATTTAAATTAATGCACGGATCGACAAAAAAAGTGAGATGTTTAGATGTACGACCTAATTACTTCTGGTCATATGATACAGAGCTGTGATTTTAGTTTAGTCAAGTTAAAATTATTTGCAATAATTTACAGGTTTTTGTAACTTTTATTTTAGTAGTAAGTCGACGGTTTGACCGTATTTATGTAGCTAGGTGGCCAGGATGCGGTAGCTGTATTGTCCATTGTTAAGTAAATAAATAAACACATTCTACCGCTCGTCGCAAAAATTGTAGATATATTGCAAATTTTTTTAAAATTGGGAAACTTGTAGTGAAGACCTAGTCTTATCGTTAGTGTAAACATTTACGTTAGTTTTTCGTTCTACTGAAAGTTTGTATTATATATTTCGTCTTAACATTTTACGCAAGTTTACAACTATTTTCCACTGCCATTTTAGAATAGTAATTTATTCAAGTAGGCGCGTAGAAATATGTTCTACTTTTATTTTCAAAAGATATAAATAGTAAAATCAAACACAGTTTTTGGTTGGTCACATTTTTGGAATGCTACACTCTCACCTCCCACGTTTGAGACTGCACCAAATTCGACGATGGAAAATGTGCCGAACTAAAACATCACTCTTGACTCCTCACAAAAGCAATAGAATTATCATCGTGCAATTTTAAGAGCGTATTATTTTTGAAAAAGTGTTTGTAGATGTCTTAAAATAGTCACAGTTCTCTAATAGTTAATTCTGCTCATACATATCAGTGTAGAAAAGTATAATAGATATAATAAGTGTAGATTTAATTATTTGTTAAAAGTAAGGTAAATTAAACGAAATATAAAATAATGCACCCGCTAATTATACAATACTGAGGTTTTGCAATATTCTTTACATATTGTAAGCTTTTTTCAAGTATTGCGTTCTAGAAATAAAAATAATCACTGGTGCTCAAAGATAACGTTGCATGGCACAATATAGTATCGATTTTTTTTGGATCATTCAAAACGGTGGCGAAATAGAAAATTGCGGGATTTTCCCTTAAGAAATAAAATGTTTCGAGATTTAGTCGATTTAGTTTCGGTCTGCAGAAGAGGGAAATTTTAAAAAAATTCTAGTCGTTAGTAGCATTTAGTTCTGCAGTCTTAAAAAGAACGGACTATGTCGGTTGAAAATTTAGCGTATCTACTTTTAATGTCGTCAATTAAGAGGGAAACGATAAGTTTTAGTTTAGTTTTATTTTTTCAAACGTTATGATGTACCTGCAAATTTTTTAATTCGGTAAGACGTATTTTTAAAATTTGAAAAAATCACACGAGAGTCCCTCCTTGTATATAGAAAGAAAAGCTGTTGTTAATTTTAAATATTTATTCTTTACGATGTTAACTTATTAACTTAAAATGTGCAATGTAAATAATACTATTGAATTTACATACACTTACACATAATATATTAATCCTGTAATATACACATTACATAATATACAGCATATTGCAAAATAGTTAGGCCAAATTTAAAAAAAAAATTGTAGGTTTAGAAGATAAATGAAAAAAATATATTATATCGAATTTTTAAAAATATTTTTAAATCTTGTCCAATGTGGTAATTGTGAAGAGAAGGAGTGTATTGAAAAATCTATTTTATACTATAGATATTGGACCTTTTATGATGTAATCGTAATTTTTCTCGTTGGGTTTTTTAATTCTCAAACACTGTCGTGTTTCATTTTAACGTCTATTCGAAGGCCTAACTTGAAATTTTAAACTTTTAGGTGCCCATATAATCAAATATAAAACAATCATAACTAATAACAATCCAACGCCGTAACGTTACGGTCCCGTTACGTAAATACACTTTTACTACAAACCTTTGTTTTGTTTTCTAGAAACGCTTTCATGATATTTACAAGTTCTTCGAAAATATACAAGGTGCGATGCAGAATTAGCGTTATTGTACGATGCACCCTGTATATTTTACAGTAGAATACAACACCTAAACAACACCAAAAATATCAAAAATGTATTTTAAATCAATATCTATAGGCATAAATTTTATTATTAAATAATAATAATAATAACGATAGATAATAATAACGATATATTCAAATTAAATTTTATAAAATTACTTACATACCCCTCCCCCTAGAAGTATAAAATATATAACATAGATGTAGAAACATTTAACACGTACCTACTTTGTTGTATAAAAAAGTATAAGGTAAACAAAAAAAATAGGTTTATTTACGAAAAATATATTTCGAAATATTTGCTCGCTTAAGAATCTTATTCAATCCAGCAAACTTTAACTTTCAAGTATTCATTTAGTCGATAGTTTTAAATTTAAAGAAGAAGAAAAAGCGGGATACGATGTTACCTATTTTTGAAACGGCCCAAGAACAAGTGGGCTCGTAAACACAATCGTATCCTCGATATTGGCACACCTGTATTATTACGAATGCAAACTTAAGGTGAAACGATCACTGCACTCTCTCTTTATTATACAAAATTAGTCTTAATTTAAGTTGTTAGTTTATTAAATACATTTATTGTACTTAACTTGTTATTACCTATTTACATTGTTATTTAAGTAAATTTTTTAAATCGTAGTTACCTCTCATTCCATGAGAACATTTTGATACTATGAACTGTATACAATTAGTTAAAATTATTTCCACTTTTAAATTCTTGTTACCTAATTTACCTATATGAAAACTATGTACCTGCCTCTTTCTAATTATATATTTTTTGAGTGCAGTTTTTGACTGTTGGTGATTAACAAATGTAATTATTAATAAACACTTTTCTCGATTTACTTCCAACTTTTATTTCTTCCTTTTCGAAACTTCCCGTGAAGAACGAGCAGCGGTTAGTTTGCAGAAATTGTTTACAAAAAATTAGGTAGGTACATAAGTGGGATATTAATTATATAACCTATCCCCCCCCCCCGTAACCTCAATTTATATAATATAAATAATAATAATGATTAAAAAGTGAAAGAGACGCAAGATCGTGGTAGAATTTCTGTGTTGTTACGCCACTGGAATTGGCGTCATTCGATCTAAAGAAGTAGATCGTTTGCGCTCGGAAGCAACGAGTTGGTCCACGTTTGACAGTTGCAAGTAAAACGATAAACATTAGCAGGAAGTAAATGGTGGAAGTTTTAACTTCTGGTAGTTCTTATCGATATTTTCTTATCTTATTAAAATTTGAATCGGGGCTCCGCATGAAGGTTAGCACTTGGTCGTTTATATTTTGTTTTTTTAAGAGTTCAATTGTTGTAGGTTTGCCATTACAAAAATGGAAGATTCAAAACGTCGAATTTCAAATGTTGCCATGGAACAAATAATAGGAAATGTAACTTCGTCGATACATAATAACAATAACGTTCACGAACGTCAGTACTCTCAATTAAATTACAATCTTCCTCCCAATCCTTCTGAACAGCAAAATTGGAACATAAACAATGCAGTGCCAAAGAGTCCATATTTACAACAATACGACGTTGTTTCCATGCAGGACTCGGATCCTCGAACCATTTATTCGTTAAATCAGCAATTGCCTTCTTATAATCCACAATCTCTTCAATTTAATTATGTACAGCCATCAAATATCTACCCGGGCAATTGGTATGGGAACCAAACAAGTTCCAATAATTACGTCGACTCCTCCATGCATCCAAACCCCGGGTACAAGTTTTACCCCAACAACTTTGTGTGCAGTGACAACAATATGGTGGTTACAAATCCATCACGATCTCAATCCAATCCCACACAACTAATCGAAAACGTCGTAGGTAACTGGGTTCCTAATACAAACGGCACTTACTCGCCCTTCGGAAATTTTAATGTTAACAACAAACAGGCTTCCACTAAGATTTTCGAAGTACCACTAGACGCTACCGATCCCAACATATCCGATCAACAAAACATTAAATTGCAAGAAATGGAGACTTCAAATGACGAACCCGTGAATTTTCATTTCAATCGCGACACCAGAAAACCTAGAATAGTAGCCGAGGTAAAACCTATGCGTCCTACCTATTCGGACGTTCTAACCAAGTCGGCGCCTCCGCTCATCATCAAGACAAATAAATCTACCGTCAAGGATGTAAAATTGAAGAAAGAGAGCAAGAAGTCGGCGATCAAAGCCGAGAAGCTACAGAAAACGGTCACCCCGCCGCGGCAAAAGGTCGAAAAGAACGTCTCCAGCACGAAAACCAACGAAAGGATCATAAAAGATGAGAAGACTTACCGGTTGGAACAAAAGTGGTCTTCGTTGGAGAATTTAAGCGCAACCGAGAACGACTCCGTCGAAGAAGACCACAAGAAGGATTTATGCTCAAGTAAAGTGTACCCCAAAGTGGTGCAACAAAAGGTCGGAAAGAAGGGCAACGATTTTAAAGAAGTTGAGATTAGTAAAGTCGATGTTTCCGTTGGCAAGAGTTGCAGTAGCAGAAAGAGCGCCAAGGCTAATTTTAAGCAAAAAAACGATGCGGAGAAGGTGAATAAACGGAACGTAAGGGGTCGGAGACAAGAGAATAAGATTCTTTTCGGTTTGTGTGGGAATTCTGTGTAAATTTTCTCTAAACGCGTTTTTTTTTAGGTTTTATTGGTTCGCAAATTAAAGAATATGTGCCTCGATGGTGGAAATTTATTGTCAACTTCCTATTGTGGTTGTTGCATTTAATAATGGATATTTGTAATCTTAGCATTCATCTCAGCACGGATTTGTAAGTTACTTTTTAATTTTACTGGGGCCATATTATTTAGCTTTAATAGTTTGAACGTCCAAAGCTGCAGGTTTTAAAAATAATTTTTTAATATGAACGCAGAGGGATAAGTCTGATAAAATTCAAATAAAGGGGGTCGCAATCGAAAATATCATCTATTTTGAGGCTCTGACAGATCTGCTATTTTCTACAGTTCTAACAGTCATTGAAAGTAAGCAACCTCTTTTAGTTTTATAAACGTGGAAAAAAGTTATCAGAAACTTTATAATAACTAATAAAAACGTTATTATAATTTATAAACAATTGATTAAATTTTCCGAGAAATTTATAAATAAGAAAAGTATAAAGTTATCAGTAAAAACATTCTGTATATTATACAATAACGTAACTAGTTTAAATCAAATTCGATAACGGTGAATCAAGAAGCTTTTTATAGAAAATTAGTGCTCTTTTAATTACTCATAAGATTGAATGTCTCGACTGTTGTATAATAAAAACTTTTATTTGCAGGGTGTTTAACTGTTACAAGTGGAGCGCAAACCGATGGGTGATGCTCATGGGGAGTACTTTCGATGTTTTCAGTTATTTCAAATTTGTGCCTTGGGTGTGGGATAAAATTCGAAGAAAAAAAAATATGGAGGAGGTTGATCGAAGGCACGCAGGACTGACGCATAATATTACCATGCCTACAACTGGCGACGAAGCAATGAAGCGATTGCTGGCTTGCAAAGGGAAAGATCCTTACAGTATATTGGGCGTAACGCAGACTTGTTGTAACGAAGATATAAAACGATACTATAAACGTCAAGCGTTCTTGGTGCATCCGGACAAAAACCACCAACCAGGTGCAGAGGAAGCTTTTAAAATTTTAGTTCATGCGTTCGATATGATCGGAAAACCAGAGAGAAGGGCTTCCTACGATCGAGGTGTCGCAGAATCTGTACAAGTAGAACAAGCCTGGACCGAATTTACGGAACTGTTGGCCCAACTACAAAAGAAAGTGGAGGTGGCGGCGAACACGATACGTTGTAGCGCTTGTGGGCTTAGACATAAAAGGATCAAAATTGACAAACCAAATTACGCGGCACGCAATTGCGCAACGTGTAAAATTCATCATGCCGCAAAAGAAGGCGACATTTGGGCCGAAACCCAAATTTTTGGCTTCCTCTGGCATTACTTCGCTTGCATGGAAGGCGGAATTTACGACATAACGGAATGGGCCGGATGCCAAAAGGAAAGTTTGAAACACATTCGACCCAATTCGCATCAAGTCCAGTACCGTATAGCTTTAGGTAAACAAAATGGCCAAACCAGAAGACGAGCGCCTTCGCCACGAAACGAAAAAGCACCTGACCTTGAAAATTTGCTAAACAGTTTGTACGGCGAAAGGGGCGATAATCAGAACGTTAAGAGAAAAAACAAAAAGGCTAAATAACTTCTTGCTCAGCTCATTAATTGAATAACAAAATAAATTGAACAAAAAAAATGATTTCATCTAAACTTATCTTTTGATTAAGTCTAAAATTATTTATGTATAGGATTTTTTAGTTCTTGATTTTATCAATTATACAATAATTGAAGTAAAATAAAAATGTTTACAAACGGCCGATCTAGTTTAAAATCTGTCTTTTTCGAAATGCCATCTAAATTATATCTAAGATTTTGTTCAGGAATTTCGAGAATAAATAAGACGGGAGGTCGAAAGTGGTATCACTGTAAAGGTCTTTCGCAACCAAACAAATTTTATAGGAAAAATAATTTTATAGCTCTCACCCGTTTTGAGTAAATATTTGATCGAGTTATTAATTTTTACCTATTTTTACAACGTAGGGAGACCAGAAGATCTCAATAGTATTTAGAAGTAAATGGAAGCAATTTAAACACTTGTGACATTGTCTAACTGACATTTTAAATGTCGACTTTTAAAATAAGTTTGCCATCTGGAATTTAAATTGAATTTTTCTTGAAAGGGGTTGGGGTAACGAAATAATTTTTCCTATAAAACTTGCTTAGTTTTTAAAGACCTTTCCGATGATACCAATTTCGAACCGTTTTATTTGAAATTCTGGAACAAAATCTTCAGGATGCCGACTTTCGGGAAATATTTTCCTATAAAACTTACTTAGTTTTTAAAGATCTTTCCAATGATTCAATTTCGAACCGTTTTATTTGAAATTCTGGAACAAAATCTTCAGGATGCCGACTTTCGGGAAATACTAATATTACCATTCGATTCTTTATTAATGATTTTAGTAATAAGATCTTTGGTATTAACTCTTCCGTCACACTTTTTTTATCTCCATGACTTTTTATTATTTCTATTATGAAATAAAAATATTCAAACCGAGCTGACGTTCCATGACACTAAAGTAAAGATTGTTCCAGTTTCACCATCGCTAACCAACATGTTTTTACATGGGGTTCATTTACTAAATGGGAAAAATGTCATTGCAAATACGTGATAAAATTTTTAGACGTTTACGAGGTTCACGCATACAATTATCAAAAGTTTTTGGTCAAGTTCGGCTATTTTATTTTAATCCAACCTAAATTTTAAATCCTTTTAATTTGCTAGTAATTTTTCAACAAAATAGAAAGTATATTAAAAAAAAAAATACTTAAAACTTATAAAAATTTATAATTAATTGAAATGCATAATACGTCAGTATAAAAAAGGGCTTAAGCAGCTTAAAATTCTAAGGCTCCATCTAAGAAACACAATCGTGGTACTTCCCAAATGGCACGCTGGACGTCGCACTTGAGCAAAGTCTTCCGTTTCTCTGCTAATGTACTTTTGTACGACTCTTTACCCATATATTCCAAAAATAATTCCTACGAGTAAACAATGCGTTAGCGAAATTCAAAAAAATGGTACAAATTTTATACCGTCGCCTTTGTTATGAGAAATACGGAGTCCTGACTGAAAATCTGCCCTTCCGAATCGACCTTCATGATGTGTTTCACTCTAGCCAACGGAAGTTGAACCAACCGTTTTTTTTCTTCCTTCTTTGGCGATTCCTTTTCGTCTCTTGTCGACGTATCCTGTTCTTCGTTTTCCTCGATGTTAATTTCCATTTTCTCAAATTTGTTGTTCTAACCCAACTTTTCTAAACAAAACAAATCAGGTGACATTCGCATCCATCAATAATTTGTTATATACAGGGTGAAAACAGACTTGTACTTGTGTACTTCTGTATTTTTAGTTCCACCGGCGTTAGAGTACTACTTTAGATTTAGATTTTATTCGTAATCTGCCTATCACATTTTACTGTCGATGTAAAAATATGAAACAATTTTTATTGTGGCAAAGTGTTCGGAACACCCTGTATAATAATTAAAAAGGATTTATTACTTAAAATTTGTACGGACGCTCATGATCGTATCATCTTCGAAACGAAACGTTTATTTGAAATAATTTGAAAGTAATGAAAACTGGCAGTGAGTTAAAATAATTTGAAATATTACTCCATTGTGACTTGTGGTGGAGGCAGCGCCATCGAGAGTTGGAAAAGTTAGTTAAAAGGGCTGCTATGCGAGAGTATTGCCATTTTGATATCTCTAAAATGAATTAATCAATGATGTTTACAATTAAAGTTAAGTTTCCACTGTGCAAGTGTAATTAAAGGACTCGGTGAAGGCACGAAATGGTGGTTTGCGGTGAAAACTCGGGGGTTTGTTGTGTATCGAAGTGTCGTCGATCTGACATGGAGTGAAGTAATTTAATAGGTTGAAAAGCGAACGCAAATAATCGGTCGGTTGTAACTTGCGGAAGAAGCGAAGTAATTTCGAGTTTTATCTGTGCGTCTAATTGAAAGCCATTAACGAAAATAAAATGTAATGTTTACTCTACCGGTTAAACAACTTCTGCATGTGGCGGGTAATTCAAATGTTCCTATTGTTCTCGTTAGTTCATTGTGCGAAGCGTTCGCGGACATGGAATCCAGGTAAATTGATAACCTAAAACGTTATTTGTTTATCTTTCTCGCAAACGAAATGGAACCGATTTTGCAACACTTGGGAGACGTTACGATACAACGCTTGGACAAACCTAAACCTAAATCTCAAAATGAGAAAAATAACTCGGAAAAAGAAAAGATTGAAGTCTCCGACGTTTCGATCAAGGAAGGGCTGCAGGGCTTGAAGAGAAATTTTGAAAACTTCCGGGCTGAAGTGAAAAACAAGAAGTTGAAAGTTGGCTCTACAGAAGTGTCCATTGCGGAGGCTCCAAAAATAACTTCGGTTACTGTGCCCAGCGAAGAAGAAATTTCAGACTACGAGACCGAATCTGAGTTTGATTCTGAAAATGAACTCGATGCCGAAATTGCTGCAATCAAAAGAGAAGTTGCCAAAGAGTCGAGCTTCGACGGCGAAGCGGCGTTTTTGGAGAGCTCTTCACAGGATAAGACGTCGAAAAGCGAGACCGATCGGTCTGACGTGGAAGACTACGAGTACGACATTAAGGAAAAGCTGAAAGAGATGGGGGAGATTAGTTTCGAGACTGTGAAAAAGGGGGAAAAATCTAAGAAGGTTGAATCTACGACCGAGAACGAAGTTATAGTTTTGCCCGCTAAAAAGGGCAACGAAGAAGACGTTTCGGTGGAGAGAAAGGGTGCCATCGCAAGCAGCATGATGCGACGTAATATTAGAGAAGTTATGGACGAAGCGAAACTGGATGAGTCCACGTTGGCAGCTCAACGCCTGGAAATGGAACGTCTACAGAGAGTCCAGGAACAACAACGCGTGATTCGTGAATTTCAAAGACAAGTAGCGCAAGAAAGAATGCAAAATAAAGTGTTTTCGTTGTTACAAGGTGGAAATCTTTCGAGACCAGGTAAATTTTCCCAGTTGCAGGATACTTGGGTGCGAAAACTATGTTATTGCCATTTTATTATGTAGTAAATTTAATAACAAACTTAGAAAATTAAAACTAATCTTGAATATCGGCTAAAAAATACTAAAATATAAAATAACAATGTTACGGAGGGAAACTTAGAAAGGGGTAATTTCATGTCACATCAACAGCTACAACCACTTAACCAATTTTGGAGTTAGTCCTTGAAAAGATTTTAAATAATTTTTCTAACTAGAAGTTATCGAGTCTACCATTGACGCGCATGAAGGAATTAACGAGAGATATTTTAATAAAAAAAGTCAGTATATAACTCGGCCCACTTAGTTGTACCAAGTCGAGTCGGTCTCTGAGCTTAGGCACTTGGTAAAAACATTCCCAAAAGCTGCTCCATCTCAAAAATCATGGCTTATTGTAGCGAGAGTCTTGTTAACCCATTTGTCCATGTCATTGGTAGACAAATAACGAATACGTTTCACCCATATTTCTCTCTCGGAACTCCCAAACATTTCTTTATGTCTTCGTCTCCTTTACTTTTCTATGTTTTCATTGAACTTCAAAAGTTAAAATAAAAGTAATAACAAGTTTTTGCACCGAAACGTCCCTGCGTTCAGCTTGGGTTTTTTCTAATATAAAATTTTTGTTTTACTAGGACCGTCAGGTACAAAAATAGGTAGCACAGTATTAGTAAAACTTCCGAATGGCGAAACGAAACCGATGACGAGAATCGGAAAACGGCCGTTCGAATTGGTCAAATTACCTAAAGCGGCGCCGGCACCTCCGATACCGCCAAAACCATTCCCTCCACGAAATTTTGTATTATCAAAGAGATTGCCGCCAAGTCAAGGTCAACTCACGCCGTCTGTTAGCATAGCTCCTGTAGTCAAAAAGCCCGAAACGAGTAGTATGAGACCGCCAAGTGACACCGACAGTGAAAACGAAGATTTCAAATATCAAAAGCCTTTAATTCCTAAACCGAGAGGTAAAGAACAGTCACATGTAACGACAATTGATTTATCTTCGGACGACGATTGCATAGTCATCTCGGAGAATGAAGGGGAACCTAACGTTGAAGAAAGAATATCCGAGGAGGATACCGCTAATTCGGGCATGCACACGAACGACGAATTTAATCAACCAGACGAACAGGGTCGGGTTATAGTCAACATTGGACATCCAGACGGCGAACCGGACATTTATCTAGCACCACAAATTAGTCGCGTAATAAAACCACATCAAATCGGCGGTGTACGATTTTTGTTTGACAACGTGGTTGAAAGTATGAATCGATTTGAATGTTCGACTGGTTTCGGCTGCATTTTAGCACATTCCATGGGTTTGGGCAAAACACTTCAGGTTGTGTGCTTTAGCGACGTTTTTTTGAGACACACGTCCGGAAAGACAATTTTGTGTATAATGCCGATCAATACCTTACAAAATTGGTTGGCCGAGTACAACATGTGGCTGCCAAGAGAAGAGGACGCAGGCAACAGCCCTCTTAACACCTACGGAGATGTTCGTCCTCGAAATTTTAACCTGCACGTTCTGAACGACAGTCATAAGACCTTGGCAGCTCGCGCGCAAGTAATTCGATTGTGGAAAGCGGAAGGGGGAGTTTTATTGATCGGTTATGAACAGTACCGACTATTATCCTTGAGAAAGCAACCAAAATCGAGGAGAAAACCGCATTTGATCCAACCTGAAGATGAAGACAAAAACAGAAAATTTTTTGATGGTAAGTGTAGCGTTGATAGTATTATGTTCAATCTCAAAAATTTGTTTTAAATGTTTAGAAGTGCACGAGGCTTTGGTCATGCCAGGTCCAGACCTTGTGATTTGCGACGAAGGTCACCGAATTAAAAATTCTCACGCCTCAATTTCACAAGCTTTGAAGCAAATGAGAACGAAACGACGGGTTGTGTTGACGGGTTACCCCTTGCAAAATAACCTTATGGAGTACTGGTGCATGGTGGACTTTGTGAGGCCCAACTATTTGGGTAGTAAGACTGAGTTCTGTAATATGTTCGAGCGGCCGATTCAGAACGGTCAATGTATTGATTCAACAGAAACGGACATCAAATTGATGCGGTACCGTGCCCATGTTCTTCATTCGCTGTTACTAGGTTTTGTGCAGCGACGTTCGCATGAGGTGTTACAGACTGCTTTACCTCAAAAAGAGGAGTACGTTCTCTTGGTAAGAATGACTACATTTCAACGGAAATTGTATAACACCTTTATGAACGAAGTCGTGCGATCGCAAACTGTGCCTAATCCATTGAAAGCGTTTGCGGTATGTTGTAAAATTTGGAACCATCCGGACGTTCTTTACAATTTTTTGAAAAAACGTGCCGGAGGCGAAGCTGTCGATATCGACTTGGAGGAAGTGTCCAACAATTCGGGTGCTGTCGTTGGCGAATCTACGGGCAAAAGGCGCCCCGCCGCAAGAAAACCAGCCGCACGAAGTCGAAAAGGTGCAAAGCCTGCCGCTTCTGTAACCCCGTACAATTCCAATACCACAAACGATGATATTATTCCACTTTCAAATATCAAATCAGAACCACATACATCACAAGTCGATTCCCTACTCGACGCTCAATTTTCTACCGACGCAAACGCGCCTCATTCATTTACTACCCAAAAAATGGATAATCCGCTATCTCTCAGCCAAAATTTATCGGCATTCTTTGATCTGAACCAACAACAAAATCCCGATACCCATAAAACTTCCAGCAATAATTATCCTACTTCTGATGTTTCAAATTCTAACTTTCCTCCCAATAACTTCCAGCAGCAAAATTTCTGGAATCAACCAAACCAGAATAATTACTACCCTAACTTCTCTCAAAACAGCGAAAGTTCGAGAGAAGATAAAAAGTGCGTTATAAAGAACGAATTCGGAAATCAAAGTTGTTCGAGTGAAACCAAACCGAAAATCAATATCATAAGTGATATAAAAATTGGTAATTCTTTCTTAAACTTTTCCAACAACAAAGCTTCCTCGTCGGACGTCAAAAAAATCAACATTATCAGCGACATCAAATTGGAAGTAAAAAAAGAAGAGTCCAACGATTCCAAATTTTCGTTTGAAGGCATAAAAAATGAGATGAAGACGATTCAAAATGTTCCAGATTCGAACATGCCGCCTCCTAAATTTGATATGAGAAGGGATGAGCCTCAAGACGGAATTCCATATGATTGGGTAAGAAATTTTGTGTAATTTGCTGCGTCAACACTAAACTTTTTTTAATGTTTCAGGCGATCGATCTTTTAAAAAATTACATACCTGGCTGTATAGAAAATTCCGCCAAAATGGAAATCCTATTCTGTATTATACGCGAAAGCATAGCTCTGGGTGACCGTTTGCTGTTATTCAGTCAGTCACTGATTACCCTCGATGTGGTGGAACAATTTCTACAGATGAATAATGTGCCAGGCGAAACGGAGCGATGGTTCAAAAATCTTAATTATTATCGTAAGTAATAATAGTCATAAAAATTAAATTTTATCATTTTGACCGACTTATTATATTTATTTAATTGTAGGTTTGGATGGTTCGACAAGCGCTTTAGAACGTGAAAAGTTAATCAATGAATTTAATTCAAATCCAAAAATTCATTTGTTTTTGGTGTCGACGCGTGCGGGATCGTTGGGAATCAATTTGGTTGGCGCTAATCGTGTGGTGGTTTTAGATGCTTCGTGGAATCCTTGTCATGACACTCAAGCTGTTTGTAGGGTTTACCGGTATGGACAGAGGAAACCATGCTTTGTTTATCGTTTCGTTATGGATCACTGTTTGGAGAAGAAGATTTATGATCGTCAGATCAACAAGCAAGGTAATTTTATACATCGTCTCCTGACCTTGATGGGAGATTTCTTTTTTGTTACGTTAAGGCGGTATTCTAGTCTAGAAGCATGAATTTTAGGTATTTTTTTAAGTGCAATAAAAAAAGACAATATTTTTCGATTTTTTCAACAATCTAGACTAGAATACCGCCTTGAGAATATTCTTAGTCTTGACATGCGACAGTTGGAAATCACAGGAGCTAGAGGTTACAAACTGTTTTTTTAATATTTAGACCTGGTAGGAATTATTAAATTACCTTTATTATTAACTTGGGGCCGCCCAAAGGAGCTGACGTTAAGTCAACATAAAATGATTTTTCGTTTTTTCACAAACGACACTGTTTATTCCGGTTTAATCTCGATTTTTGTTGCGCTGCTGATTTACGATGTCACACAGTGTTTCTTTCGCATGTAGTTTTTTGTGAACCTTTTTTGACACTGTACTGGTACGGTTTTTCTTTTGCTTGCATATTCTTGTGGCTTTCTAATATTTTTTTTTGTGAAAGCTACAATTGAAAGGTTTTTCGAGGGTATGAAACAGCAAATTGTGTTTCAGAAAATATCGGTTCTTACATAAAGTACATGGGAAGGGGCTAATCTTTACGCATTTTGTTAAGCGAGCGTTAAATTCACTTCAATATTTGAACGGTTCTGAGCATTGCAAACATGCATGCAAAATCGAATCAGTGCCATAAAAAGAAAATATCGCTGATGGACTTGAATGGTCCTTTGCAATATTCAGCCTTATATAAGTATGCGAAATATGTCTTGCGAGTCAACCGCATTGTCGGTAAGGTTAATAACAATTTCGTTACCATCACCGGAATAATTGCAACATAATTTAAAACTAAAAAATGTTAGATGCTTGTAGTTATTATTATTATTGTTGATTTTTTAAATTACTTAAACGGTTTGTACAACTTCCATAAGGTCGACGAATCTGATACTATGTAATCAAAGCTGGTCTCTAACTTTCGTTTTTCAGGCATGTCGGATCGAGTCGTGGACGAATGCAACCCGGACGCTCATTTAACGATGAAAGATGTTAGTACGCTTTGTTTTGACGACACAGAAGAGGACGAAGAGCAGGACTGGTCATGCGTAAGAGACAATTACATCGATATTGTCTTGCAAAAAGTATTAGAAGTGTACGGCAATCGTTTTACTAAAAAACCATTCCAGCACGAATCGCTATTGGTTGATAGAAAAGACAAGCAGCTCTCTTTGCAAGAGAAGCGACTTGCGAAAAAAGGTTACGAACGCGAAAAGCAAGCAGCGCGCGCACCGGCGTACAGTGCACCTTCGGCTCGAAGTCACAGACCTGTAGCCTCGGTCCGCCCCATGCAACAAGGCGGCGAAAGAACGTCTAGATGGATTCCGGCAGAACACTGGCAGCGGCAGGGAATGACGGCGGAAGAAATGACTCTTCCGTTGGATGTCGTCATTCCTACCAATCAACCCGATAAAGGCAACATAATTTTGAAGGCGGGACAAAAGGTTCTTGTACTTAAATCGCCGAAGGGAGTTTACATGCAACTAGAAAGTGGAAAAATTGTGGCAATTAAAACCGCAATAAAAATGAGAGGGAAGGCCGAAGACGATGCAAACAAACTGATGAAATCTGCTTTCCCCCCTCAATTAAAACCGCCAACCAATGTAGTGACACAAATAGTTCACGGAGGAAAGCGCTTAGTGCGACCACTAAGTCCTGGTCTGGTAAAGCTGAACCCTCGCGGTATACGACCAAACGTGCCAAACCTACAAGCACGATTACAGAGCATCAGTCGCAAAGGTACGACGGTAAAAGCCAACAAATTTTATCAGATGGGCTCCGAAATGTCGCCGCCCAGCAATCATTCCCGAATGACTTTTGATGGATTGTTAAATAAAGACGATGAATTTGACAGCCTCAATGACGTCTCGTTTTATAATCGTAAAAACGAGAATCCCCGTTTGCCCTCGCAAGCGGTTTCTATTAAAAACGATACACTGCAAAATCCACAAATTTCCATCCTGAAAACCATGCAATCGACGGGACCCAGTCAGAAGCAACGGAAAGGGCCTGGTTCTGCCATACAACAGCTGGAACGTTCTACTACAGCCATTATTTCTGAAACAAAACAAAGAATACAGGTGAGTCAACAGGTGAGTAATACAGTTCGTGAAGTATTATTATATCTTTTTATTTAATTAACCTGCATTCACAATTTTTTTCTTATAAATTCTCATTAAATTTTTAGAAGCTAGGATTAACTTTGAATAATTTTAGGACATCACGGACGTGGCCGGATCATATCAAGAAGACGAGAAGTTGCAATCGTCGTCGGAAACTTCAAGTTTGGCGCCTTTGGAAGGCGAAAGTCTTCAGGATTTGGACGCAGCCGTGGAGGATATAGACGATTTAGATCAACAGTATCACGAAGAAATGTTGACTCACGACCCAAACGCTTCGGATTCATCGACTTCGGTACAGGTCGATTCAATTAAGACTGAAGTCGGATCTCAGGATTACAATTATAATGGCTACTACAGCGGATACAACAACATGCAACATTATCCTCCTCCACAAAGTTACGGCACGTATCCTCCTCAACCGCCCCCGCCGCCACCTCCGTACGATTACGGATATGCACAGCCTCAACAGCTTCCCCAGTATAACTATGGAATGTACCCTCCTCAGGGTTATGCCAACCAACCGCCACAGTATCCCCCTCCACCTCCACAATACGATTACACCGCTCCCGCACATCCCGGTTACCCCCCCTATTACACTCAGCCCAATCCATATCCGCCACCTGCATCTCCTTATCCCACGAATTACCCAGCCACAGAGTACCAATACAACACACCACCTTCAAATTCAACCCAAAATCAGGTTCCTCAATCTAACACAACTTACTACCCCAACACGTAAGGGAATCTCTTGACATTCGAGTGCAATAAGTGTGTGAGTGTGTGATACACAAACAATAAAAATTTATTTTGTGTGGCCCAAACGGAAAGTTTGAGCAAATATAACTATATGTCATGATGATGTGTATGAATCAACGTAGATGAATAAATATTTATGTTGTGAGATGTAAATACATTTTTTTTATATTATAAATTCCGCCGTAAATTATTATTGTTAATTATTCTGATTGCGTTCGTAGTCCTGTAGGAAAATCTTACTTGTTTAGTTAGCCAAATATTTAATTTAATTATTATTAATTTGTAAGTATTTAATGAGACAAAATAAATTTTATCTTGACGGAATCATGATTTCAAGTGTGGAACGAATGACCTTGAATTCTCGAATCAAGAGACGTCTTGCAATTTTACTATAGGGGAAGTCGGCTTTGTTCTTAGCCCTGCTAGATTGCAAAAAACCAGAGACGTAAGGAAAAGAACCTGTGGCAGTGGGAAAATATCACTAATAATAAATATTGATTTAACACTGCGTTACAATATAAATCGTCGTTCACGAAAAATTTCGGGTCTTTGGGTCTAAACCAATAGCTAATCAAAAGAACGAAATTTAACATTATTAAAAAATATCATGGGTGGAATTCTTCTGCATATTTTCAGGTGAAGGGTGATTTTTGTAATATTGTAAATTTTAAATTAATTCTGTAGATTGATTCTCGTGTTAAATTTCGTATTGGATTAATAATAACTTTTTCCCGCTCTTTATTTTAAATTTTACAGTTTAAATTTGGCGCCTAAAAAAAGTAACGGAAGTTTAGGGTTTTGGCGCCACAATCAAGCGGAAAATGTCGAACATCTGTCAAATTATAATTAAGCATGGGCACTAGTTAACGAGTCGTGGATCACCGGTGTTGTTACGTTAATAATAAATTCGTTTGTTTAACTTTTAATTACATTGTAATAATTACTTGATACGTTAATATTTAAGCAACATGGGTTCGTATTTATCGGAACCCGTGGTTGAAAAACAATCTTCGAACGAAGCCAACGATAAATTAAGTTGCGGTTCGAGTTCTATGCAAGGTTGGCGGGTTACTCAAGAGGTAAGTTAAAATGTGTTTTGCTTCGTCAACTTTTTTATTTACATATTGCGTTTCCTTAGGACGCTCATAATTGCATATTGGATTTCGACAAAAATACCTCTTTGTTCGCCGTTTACGACGGTCACGGGGGCCACGAAGTGGCCCTGTACTGTTCGCAAAAACTTCCAGATTACATCAAAAATACCGAGGCTTACAAGAACGGCGATTTAGAAAAAGCGTTGATCGAAGGATTTTTAGGGTTCGATGCCACCATAGCGACGCGCGAAGTGGTTGCAGAATTGCAGTTATTAGTTGGAAAGAATAAAGAAACTGTAGATAGTGATTGTAGTGATTTGGAAGATAATGTTAGTAATTTGTGCGAGGAGGCTTCCATGCCGCTGGAGAAAGTTATCGAAAAGTACACGTCGAATTTAAAAAATCCGGGTCTGTTAAACGTTCAAAAAGATGGTGAGAAGCTTCCGGGATCTCCTTATTTAAGAGCAAGGAAAGATGGAGAAAGTTCGCTAGGTGCGGGTTCTTCTGGAATTAACAGGACCGAAAATAAAGAAGATGAAGTCGTCGAAAAAGGTTTAGGTATGCTTGCTTCGTTTTTAATGGTTTGCTTACTTTTGAGGTTATGTGCGCATTTTAAATTAGCGCCAGCTTGATAATTGAATATTTGCACTGATTATAATAGTGAAAACATTTAGTTTCGTAATAATTTTTCTGACGTTCGGTTAGTAAAGGTTTCTGCGATAACATTGCACTGCTTTCTCAATGTGCTTATGCAGTTTTTGAGCTTTATTTTGTGCTCGTATTAATAGTTCTTGTCTTTTCTGATTTAATACTTACCAAAAATGTTTTTTGATTTTGAATAATATCATTTGTCGATACAAACCATCAGAATGTTATAACTATTTTAGACCCCCTTTTTTTCTACCAGTCCTACAACATGCGTTCGTAATTGTATTTGTCCGACAAACAAGTGCGGCTATCGTTTTGATAAAATGGCGCCAAAAATCAAAAGTGATTTTTAAGTTAATATGTCGGGCAGAGAATTTGCTACAAAAAAGTACTTGGATACTTCTTTATTAACCTAATAGTTTCTTACCGCAGTAACAGAAATTGAAAACTTTTCTTACTTTTATCGTGAAAAAATAAAGTTACTTTTGTCAGACGAACGGGGGGGTGAAAATATCCTATTAACTTAATACCACCACCGTTGGCGATGTGCAACATTTAATTTATTCGTCTATAATGTATTGCTGTTTTAAGCAAGTTTTGTTAATAAACATGACTTTGACCTATGACCTCAAGGGAATTACGATTCCATTGTCAACCTATAATTAAGTTTACAAAACTTTAGAAAAGGAATGTTTTTTAAATGTTATTATTTCGAGATTAACAAACATTTTTTGGTAATATTAACACCGGTACACCGGATTAACGATCACACCAGAAGGTTTTGTAGTATGCCAGCTAAACAATCGATTTAATTTTAGCTTCCAATTTGAAGGAATCCAAAGAAAATGGTTCTTCGTCGAGTGAACCTGCATTGTCGAAAAAAGAAGAGGTAGCAAAGACCGGGAGCGGGGTCAAAGCGACCCTCAACGGCGAAGCTGAGCATGCGCCCGAAACAGAGTCGAAAGAAAACGGTCAAGTGAGTAAAAAGGGTAAGGCCATCATGAAAACTAAAGGCGTGATCGATCAATCAAATTTAAAACAAACTAGACCCAGAAGGAGCGCCCAACAACTTTACGATAAGTTGCTCGATCTTGGTTCGGAAAGCGAATCCGAAGACGAAAACGATAAGACGTTCCAAGGACCCAACGGTATGTTTAAAAACTGTACTTTTTTGTTTTTCGAGGATAAAAATGCGTAGGTAAAATTTTAGAGGAATGTACGAGCGACGACGAAGAGGGGAATAATGCCAATTGTGCCGACGACGAAGAAGAGGACATCGAAGAAGAAGAAGAGGAGGAGGAGGATGATGATGATGATGAAGATGACGTGGACGAAGAAGACGCATGCGAAATGGATTTAGAGTTTGCACAAAATATGCGCGAAGAACCTGGTTCCGATAGTGGATGCACGGCAGTTGTCGCTTTATTACAAGGAAACAAATTGTACGTTGCTAATGCGGGCGATTCCCGCTGCATAGTCTGTAGAAATGGTAAATTTATCGACACCTTCCAAAAACTTTTTTATTTAGTATTTTTACAGGAGAAGCAGTCGAAATGAGCATCGATCATAAACCGGAAGACGACTTGGAGCGTAACCGAATCCTCCAGGCCGGCGGTAAAGTTTCATCTGACGGTCGCGTAAACGGAGGACTCAATCTTTCCCGTGCAATTGGTGATCATGCCTACAAGCAAAACACCGACCTCACCGATCGGGAACAAATGATAACTGCATTACCCGACGTTCGCACGTTAACCATCAATCCTAATGAGGATGAATTTATGGTACTTGCATGTGACGGCATCTGGAACTTCATGTCCAGCCAGGAAGTTGTCGATTTTATCAAGCCAAAACTTGCAGAGAATGCAGAAAATTTGTCCCACATGTGCGAGGAGGTATGATATTTTTGAGCTTTTTTAATTTTTTATTCAATTAAAATACATAAATTTGAAAATTAATCGTAAGCTGTGACATTCCACAACTGCAATTCTAAAATTGTATAAAATAACATTTTATTATAATTATGCACATAATAATATAATTTACATTTTGCTATTTAGTATTATTAAGGTGACGAATAAATCATGTGAGGTCAAGGCAAAAGGAGATGAGTCAATAAATGCAATCTTACGGGAGAGCAATTTATTTCTTTCACGTCACACCTGCAGACTATAATATGAAATGTCTGGATTTTTACCCATAAATACAAAAAATTGTTGTAAATTATATTTGGTACAAGAAAAATAGCATTCCGCTTGTTTACCCACGATATTTTAATTGAATAAAAATTGAAGGTTATTGAGCCAGTAACAGATTTAACCTTCTCTGTCTGTTTTAGCTTTTCGATCATTGTTTAGCACCCAACACTTTAGGAGACGGAACAGGCTGCGATAACATGACCGCCATGATCATCAGATTCAAAAACACTTTGAGTAAGAGGCCGGCTTCCGACGAAGAAGAATCCTGCTCAAAGAAAAAGAAAGTTTCTGAAACTGAGGAAAAAACAATTTCAACATAATTTTTACATGAAACTTTTTTGTATAAAGTTCAAACTTGTGTATGTTGTGCGAGGAGGTTATTATAATTTCAAAACATTTAACTTTTTTCAACATTAGCGGCATTTGCATTAAATGTTTGACATTGCGTTTGCTTCTGTTATGTCGGCTATTCAGGATAATTTGTGTTTTAATACAAAAATAGTTCTTATATTATGATTTGTAATCGTCTTGATTTGCTTTAGCACTTTAAGAATATTTTTTTATGTTTTCAATAATGTAACAGGGTGCCTTTTATTTTGTACAACTAAAGGTGATCACGTGTAAATAATTGTCTTCGTATGTTCATGTGCAAATGCTGTACATTTGCTTTATTACCGATAAGATCTGTGCTGCAATTTTTATAATTTTGATTGGGCCCCTTCCCGTAATTGCAACTTTTACATTGTAACCATTAATTTTTATGCGAAAGTAAAATATAATTACTTTTTCCACATTTTTTATTAGTACAGTAATTAAATTATTTCATTAATCTGTTGTTTCACTGTGCGTGAGTTAAACGATTTATTATTTCGTTCTGTTCCATATCCGTCTTTTGTAAAGACGTCATTTGGACTTTCAATCTCTCCAATTCCATTGTCCTTTCAATTATTAGCGCCTACAAATCACAATTAATTTTATTTCGTCCTTCCACTACAAACATACCTGAACTTGTTGCACTTTCACTTCCTTCTCCTTGGCCATGCTTTGTAGGATATTGCGCGCACCGATCGCTTTAATTTTTTGCTTTTCCACTTCCTGCGACAGCTTCTCCGTTAGATTGATAAAGCTGTCGGTAATTTTTTGAAATTCGTCGATTTCTAAAATATCGATGCCGCTATAACTTTTTTAAATTCATACTAACCGTTATACTTTCTACGTAAATCTTGCACTCGTCGTTGAGATCGCTCGTTTGCTTCGATACCTCCGGCTCTAAAATTCGAATCTTATCCACTTCATCGAAGTAAATTCCCGCAGAGGTAAGCGAATCCATTTTCTATTTAAATTTTGTTTGTGCTTCTATGTTGTCATGGTTACACGTAGCCATTTCAGATCGATTCTAATATTTCTCGATAGGTGTCGCGTCATGTCGTTTATATTTAATATTTTGATTACTGTAAAAAATTACGTTTCGTGTTTTGATAAAATGAGCAATTGGTTTGTTTTCGTGAGTTTTAATTAAATAAATTATGAACTTGTGATAATTTTGTATTTATCTTCGTGTTTATAACAAATGAAATAAAGCAGTGCTGGTGTGGTTAGTTAGGTTAGTTATATTGTTATAATATTTTGTTTTTCTAGCAGAAGTCACTGAATTATGTGGTTAGGTTTGAACAACTAATTTTAAACCGAATAAAATTAGTATAAACACATAATTTGTGTGATTGCTTTCTTTTCCTTGCTATTACTTTCCGGCATGTTTAAACCTTTAGGCGTTAACATTTTGTTTTACTTTGACAAGGAAATTGCATCGAATAAGAAATTATTTTATATTTGCTGTTTTCTTCTCATTCAAAAATCTAATTACAAATTTGTGTAAATTTACCGTTGAATATTATTTCATTAATTACTCACGACAGGAGGTAATGACTTTGATAAAACTTCTTTAAATTCTTTAAACAAATTAACTTCTTATTTTTTAGGGTTTATTCGTGGGCTGAATGGCAGAAAATCAAGAACGGTAAAGCAAGATTTTGGTAACATAGATTGGTTTTGAACTTTGATAACGGTTACGGAAAAGGTTTGTGCCCATTATTACTTTTGTTTGTTGTTTGTAATTGCCATGCATTTCGAAATTTTCCAAATATTTATAATCGTTTAATATTTGACATATTCTATAAAATTAAGTTGTATTTCCGACGTTTATCGATAGATGTCGCCATTATGTCAATTTAAAATTATTTGACGTATTTTGTGCAATAATTAGCAATTTATTTACTTTCGCGTGTTTTAATTAAATAAACTATGACATTTTGAGAACGTTTTATTAATTTTTAATTTATTCTAGTGTTTATAATAAATAAAATGAAACAGTGCGGGTGTAGTGAATTTGGATTACGACAATCAATTGGAACGGAATGTCGAATTATTGGATTTGCAGTATTTGGAATAAATCGAAAGGTTAGTTATATTGCTATAATATTTTGTCGTTCAAACAGAAATCACAAAGTTCAAAATTAGTGCTTTAATTGTACGAAATTTATTTTTAAACTTTGACTTTTCTTTGCTATATTATTTAAATTTAATCTACCGAACAGTGTAGAATAGTGCAAACGCCGTAATTTTGAATTAATGATTTCTGCGAAAACGATTGGTGCGATTGTTTTTTTCCGTTGTTTTCATCCGAAGAAGATAAAATTTTGTAAAGCTTTTGAATAAATGAGAAATTAGGTTTTTCGATAAGTCGCACTAATTAGTTCATTTTCAGAACAACGCTCGTTTGTCTCAGGTGTAGCCAAGTAGCAATACGTAACGTTTATTTTATCATACATCGATTAACCATAGTCGAGCAGGCTTTAAAGCTTAGCACGCTGAAGGTTGGATGCAATTATTTTTTTAAGAAATTCTTCAAGGAAATAGAGATGAAATAAAAGATGTATGGGACAAGTTACAATCTGCATTCAACGATTCCGGCTTATCACGAAAAGTTAATCTAATGAAAACTTTGGTTACTACTAGTTTAGAAAATAGCAATTCTATCGAAGATTATGTCAACAAGATAATGAGCACCGCACAGCAATTGACTAACATTCGGTTTGCTATAAATGATGAATGGTTAGCAATCTTTCTACTATTTCGGAATATCCTGCAACTTTGTGATTCCTCAAAAAAAATTTGACAACTGCTACAAAGCTTGCCCATGCTTCCAATTCAATCTGAGTTATATGATTTGTAAAGTTATGGGAGACGGTCATTAGCCTAGTTTGTTAGCTGAATAACTGCTGACATTAAGGTACTCGGTTCGGGGAGATTCTAAAATTTCTTATGATCGTCTCCGTGCTTTGGAGGGCACGTAAAGCCGGCGGTCCCTCTGGGTTGATGACTTGCCTTCATCAACAACAAAAACCAGAGTTACTGGCACATCTGGGATAAGCCTAGCAAGCTACCTTGGATGTAAAACAATAAATAATATGCTCATAGCACTAATAGTAACTTCGGAACATCACCGAGGTTGCTGTTAAGTAAAAACAGGTCGCAGACCTAATTAAAGAAGAAGAAGAAGAGTAAAGTTATTGTCTTTTATAAGTGTACGGATTTGTGGTCCATCAAAGATGCCTGCTTTTAATTTTTCCATACTGAGGCTGGGAAATGATTAACAAAAATATTTGAAGCCAGCGCCTTAACTACTAGTGTTTTATGTGTTCGGTGGAACACGGGCCACCGCCGAAAAAAGGCCCCCAAGGACCAAACAACAAAATTAACAACTGCACATAGACGTTTGCATGCGCATAGTACTAATTTTGATTTGTTATTATTGAAATAATGCTGATGTCAGCACAAAGAAATTTTAAGAAATCAAAATGCCGTTTTAAACAATTTAAAGTTTATCGTGAGATCTAGAGTCAATTCTAACAAAATAACTATGAGCCGAATACTTTATTACATTGGTGAATCTAAATTCACTCTAAAAGCTTAGGCCGATGAAAAAAATTTTTATTTTGTTCCCCAGTGTAATAGTTACATCGATGTTAACAATGTTCTACAAGTTCCAGGTCTGACAGCAAGCCTACTGTCTGTTAGTCAAACAGTTGCAAATGGTAACAGTGTTATATTTGATAAATCCGAATGTTATAGGGTTATAATGGCAAAGGCAAAACTAGTAGATAATGTTTACAAAGTCAATTGTGAAAATCTTACAAAAAGTTTTATGGTTCAAACAGATAATTTTGAACTATGGCACTTCAGATTAGGCCATCTTAATTCCACCGACCTTTTAAAATTAAGAAATGGAATGGCAACGGGCATTGATTTTAATAATAAAAACAAATTCAACAAAAGCAGCCTTGAGTTAATCCACGCCGATTTATGTGGACTGATGGAGAAAATATCGAAAATAAGTATTTCTTGACATTTATTGCCGATTATACAAGAAAAGTGTTTGTTTATTTCCGAAAGACAAAGGATCAGGTTTTCTCTACATTTCAGGAGTTTAAATGCTTAGTCGAAAATCAAACAGGAAATCGAATAAAAGTTTTACGTTCCGATAATGGAACTGAGTATTGTAATGAAAGATTAATAAATTTGTTGCAGAAATCAGGCATTCGCCATCAAACCTCAAACCCTTATACGCCACAACAAAATGGGGTGGCCGAACGAATGAATAGGACATTGGTTGAAAAAGGCAAATGTATGTTTTCAAAATTGGGAAAAGAATTCTGGGCAGAGGCAATCAACACGGCCGCTTATATTGTTAACCGTGCACCTACCAAATCATTACAAGAATTCAATAAAACCCCAGAAGAAATGTGGACTGGTAAGAAACCTGCAAAGTTTTTGGTTGCAAGGCAATGGTACACATTCTTAAAGTTAAACGACTCAAATGGGATTCAAAATCGAAAGAATTAGTTTTTGTAGGATATTGTGAGGACACAAAAGATTATCGTTTATTAAATATCGAGTCAAAAGATTTAATAAAAAGTCGGGATGTCATATTTTTTGAAAATGTAATAGTTTACCACTCGGCAATAAATTTGAAATTTCTGTTCATCGCAATATTGTTAGAAACGAGAATTCAATTGATGAAGCTAAACTTATTGCTGAAGAGATTAGTGAAGAAGTGGGGAATTCTCACGAAACCGATAGTGTTTTAGATTTTGTTTGTCAACCAATAAGAAAATCTGCACGGAAACCAAAACCAATCGTCAGGAAAGATTTCGTGTCTTAGTTGAAAAGATAGTGCCTCTTGGAAAGAAGCCATGAATAAAGAGATGAACTCTTTAATGGAAAATAATACTTGGTCCCTAACTAAACTTCCGACAAACAGAAAAGCGTTAAATTCTAAATGGGTTTTTAAGATAAAGAAAAACGCTGAAGGAGAAATTCATAAATATAAAGCTCGCCTTGTAGTAAAAGGATGCGCACAAAAAAAGGGTTCGACTACGAAGAAACATATTCTCCTGTGATTAGGTATACCTCGATCAGATATTTAATGGCCCTAGCAGTGAAACATAATTTGAGGATTGATAAAATGGATGCCGTTACTGCGTTCTTGCAAGGGAAATATACATGTATCAACCTGAAGGCTTTAGCAAAACTTCAGAAGTTTGTTGATTGAATAAAGCTATGTATGGTTTAAAGCAAACAAGTCGACAATGGAACATAAAACTTAGTACTGCCTTGAAAGAAATGGGATTAAATCAATTCAAGGTAGACTCATGTATATTTTTTTATAAAATAAGTTGTAACAATATGTTATTCATAGCCGTATATGTTGACGATTTGTTAATTTTTTCAAATTTATGATATTGCTTAGGCTTAAAGATTACAAGAAACTATAAAAATGGAGAATTGTATTTGGACCAAGAAAATTGCATTCAAGAGATTCTGGCATAATTTAATATGACCGAATGTAATCCCACAAATACACCGTTAGATGATTAACAGGAAACGTGATAAACAGCTGCGTTTTTTCAAATAATCATTTCTTTTTATTTTGTTTGGTGTAATCTTTTATAAAATTTGGTCAAATGTTTTGAATTTAAAATTATTGATGCGAACAAAAAGGAATTGAACCAAAAAGTACATCTCGTGATATAACGGAGATGGAATATATAATGAGAGCTGCATTTGTAAAAAGAATATTTTCATTCGATGCCCAGTTGGCATTAATTCGAGCACACATTCTATTAGATATTTTGTCGTATAATAACCCCAAGCTTGTAGAACGGCAAAAATGATTGCATCCTGAAGCAAATTTCTGAAGTATTGTAAAATATTAATAATAATTTTTAGTTTAAAAATAATCAATATTTGAAATTACAAACTCAATTTTATTTTAATCGAAACTTCTTTGTGTTCAATGGTTTTTGTAAATCAACGACACATCAACATTCGTTTAATCAATAGTTTGTAAAGATGTTTTTTTTAAATCGCATAAATTAAATTAAAAAGGTTTATGTTTTTATTGTGTTAAATATAAACTGATAACAAACAAATCAACTTGAAATTTATACAGATATTTTAATTTGTATTTTAAAATTTATTTTCTCAATTCTTCTTCAGTTTAGTTTTATTGATTTTATAGTGATTTCTTCTTGATGAGAATGGTTTTTCATCGAAACATGTTTTTCAATGACCTTTTCGTTGGCTCATTGTAACAGCACCCGATATTTTCATATTACCTTGGTTTTTTTTGGCTAATCAGGATTTTAAACGTTTTTGCAACTTTAAAACTTGGACTTTTCAAAAATTATCTAAATATGAACCATCGATGTTACAGAATTAATTATCAAACAAAATTTATCATAAATAGGCTACGTTGTCGTTCACCCTGAGTGAATGAATAAATTGGACGATTATTTTTTATAGCTCCTTGGCCGCACCAATTTCTATATTGCGTTCGTTCTTTAAATTTGGGACATATTGTATACAATTCGAATTACAAACTTGGTCAATATATTCTTAAAAGCTTTTTATTTTTAGTTTTTTCAATAAAAACCAACCGAAAGCAGCCGTGGACATGAGGAAGATGGATTTGTCGAAATAGAAAAGGACATTACCTATTGGTTCTATTTGAAGATTTAAAAACGGTTTAACGAACAACAGCCAGATAGGATATAAAAAGGTTAGCGACATTTAATATATGTGTCAATTACTTATTGTAATTTGCATCCATTTTAATTTTTACTTTGAAAAACAAAAGTCATTGCAATAAGTGGTTGCAATTTTAAGAATTTTAGAGGGGGTCTGATTTTGCTACAGCCACGAAAATTTGATCATTGTTAGTTCAGCAACTTGGTCAAATTTTGAGATATTGTCGATGGTATGTTTTTGAATAAAAATTACTAAGGAACATAAGACGGAGAACATTTCTTTAATCATGCAAAATGGATACTTATTGAACCTCACTCTCCAATTTATCGAGAAGATTTTCACAGAGCATGACATATCGCTGGCCGGCTTTCATCGACAACGAGGGTCGAATTTCAAACAATGCTAGTTTCGTAAGATGTTATATTTGTGTTAAACTTCGTAATCCCATAATTTATCGATTATGGGATTAGTTTTCTGATATATTTTTAAATAAAATTGGATGCCTCAAAGATTTCGAAGTTGACCTCCATTTGAAAGAAAATACTTCACCAATATTTTGCAAAGCAAGAACAATTCCTTTAGCACTGCAACTTCGTGCGGAAGAAGAAATAAATAGATTTGTTTCTATTGGAGTACTTTCAAAAGTGACTCATTTGGAGTATGCGACTCCTATCATTCCCATTATAAAGTACGATGGCACCTCGAGGTTAGTAGCAGATTATCGAATTTCAGTTAACAAAAATATTATTCCGGATGAACATCCAATTTCAACTATCGAAAACATTTTACCTAAAATGAATAATGGAAAATGGTAGAGAGGCGTACATGCACATGAAGGTAACAGAAAGAACCGCTAAGATGTTAACAATAAATACACCATTAGGGTTATTTCAAGTAAACCGTTTAAATTATGGAATTTCGAGTGCTCCAGCGTTGTGGCAAAGAGCAATGGAAAACATATTTTCCGAAATTGACGGGTTACAAATATTTTATGATGATTTCAGTTTATCATCACCTGATCCAATAACGCATTTACAAAGGATGAAACAACTTTTCGAAATTTGTAGAGAAAATGGGATTCAATTCAAGAAAGAAAAATGTAAATTTTTAGCGAATAAAATATCTTATTTGGGATATGTTATTGATCAAAACGGTATTCATAAAACTTCGGAGAAAATTAAAGCAATAGTCGAAGCAAAAGCTCCTTGTGATGTTACTGATTTAAAATCATTTATTGGTCTCGTAAATTATTGTTCTAGATTTATAAGAAATTCTGCAGAAAAACTTCATTCGTTATATAAATTATTACAGAAGGGGATTCATTTTTGTTGGACCGGTGAAGCTGATGATGCTTTCAAGAAGATTAAATTAGAAATTGCTTCTGATCAAGTTTTGACTCATTTCGATTCAAAACAAAAAATTGTTCTCGCCACTGATGCTTCTCCGCATGGAATCGGTGGCGTTCTATCTCATATTTTCGAAGATGGTTCCGAAAGACCAATTCTTTTTGTCAGCCGAAGCTTGGCAAAATCAGAAATTAAAAATTAAAGGATTTGATTATGAAGTAAAATTCAGAAACAACCAAAATCATTTCAATGCAGATTTCTGTTCTAGATTTATTGAAAGAAATTTCAAAGAGAGCAAAGGAAACACAAAAGGATTCCGATTTATGTAAAATATATAATGCCGTAATGGGACCAAATGCATCTAATTTAAACAACAATGGAGAATGGACAGTAGAACAAGGATGTTTGTCGTTATTTCTAAAGTTTTGCAGCAATCAATTTTGAAAGAATTACGCAGAGGTCATATCGGAATATCGAGAATGAAAGCTCTGGCTCGATCCTACATTTTTTGGGAAGGTATAGACAGAGATATAGAAAATATTACAAGAAACTGTCAAAATTGTTTACAATATTCGAATTCGCCAATTCATGCCAAAATTCATCCTTGGGAATTTCCGAGGAATCCATGGGAAAGATTACATATTGATCACGCAGGTTCATTTCACGGTTTATATTATTTTATCATAGTTGATGCATATAGTAAATGGATTTTTGGAGGTGAAGAAAATTTACAAAATTCAAATAATCATGAAGTCGATAATGAAAATAAAGAAGAATTCAAGAATTCAATTCTGACCAATTACACGAAAATCCAATAATAAACTTAAAAATTTCTAACAACCCTCCTGATCATTCTCATAATATTTCGAACCAACCTACAATTCAAAACGTTGAAAATTCACCCTCTAGCGCTACCAGAAAACCAAAGGAAGATTTGAAAATTAACGAAACTGAAAATGAAATCAGCAATAGCCCAAGATCAAGACCCGTCCGAATCAGAAGACGGGAGAAGAAAATTGGAGAGGAGGTGTTATATTTGTGTTAAACTTTGTATATAAAATGTGTATATTATTTTAGTATATTTGGGATTTTCATGTTGGTAAAAATAAAGTAATTTCATTTCTAAGTGACTTTTTCTCACCTACGATACAACATAAGACTTTACTATAAAACTATAATTTAATAAATATCTGTTTTCATGATGAAGAAAACGTTTCCGATCATACGTTTCGCAGTTAATTTTACTCAAAAACATATTGTTTACGATTCCTAAAACTTTGTCGAGCTAAATTTTTAATTACCCCTTTAATTTCATTGAGTTTCTGGAAATTTTTAACAAGGTTTAATAAAAATTAACTCTTCGTCGACATTTTGAACTTTTATTTCGTTTCTAGAAACAGAAAACTTTTCAAACGTAACAAAAATAAAACTTTGGGGGCCGTCACAAAATTTTAACCATCGATGGTATCCGATTTCTTATTGTTTTGTTGCTTGGAAAGTTTTCTATTTGTATTCGCGAAGAGGGGCAAAATAAACGTACGAAACGTTTATAATTTTTTGTGTTAGAATTTATCCAAAATCCTGTGATACATTTTTGAAAGAACGGACTTAACCGATGACTGACGAAGTTCACTTTCATTTTTTCTTAAAATTTAATAGTTTGTAGGGGGATGCTTAGTTAATAAGCCTTGCAAATGATAATATAAGTTTTTTATTAGTTTTTGAGTTATTAATTTTTGAAAGTCATTGTTTATGTTGTAATGTTTTTCTCAAAATTCTTTATATAGCAATCGAAAAATCGCTGCCAATTCGCGAATTTAGTAGCGTTTGTTTGCTGAATAACTGCTGACATTAAGGTACTCGGTTCAAATCCGGGAGAGTCTAAAATTTCTTATGATCGTCTTCGTGCTTCGGAGGGCACGTAAAGCCGGCGGTCCCTCTGGGTTGATAACTTGCCTCCATCAACAACAAAAACCAGAGTTACTGGCACATCTGAGATAATCTTAACAAGCTACCTTGGATGTAAAACAATTAATATGCTCATAGCACTAATAGTAACTTCGGAACATCACCGAGGTTGCTGTTATGTAAAAACAGGTCGCAGACCTAATTAAAGAAGAAGAATTTTTAAAAATCATTGATTATGTTATAATGTTTTTCTCAAAATTCTTTATATAGCAATTGAAAAATCGCTGCCAATTCAGTAATTTAGTAGCGTTTGAGTTGATTATTTTTTCTCTACGACCGAACATTGTAATAGACTTTTGGAATCAAAAAAATCAAAAGATTTGCGAAAAATATGGTTCGTATCGCAAGTTTTTTGAAAAACATAAAAGTCACTTTTATGACGTAGTTTACTTTCATTTTTTTCTGAAAATTTAATATGCGGAAGGGGGCTGTATAGTTAATAAGCCCTACAAATATTAATATAGATTTGTTATTAGATTTGAAGTTAGTAATTTATGAAGTTTAGTTATTGTGTTATTACGTTATTTTCAAAATTCGGTATATAGCAGTGGACAAATTGCTACCAATTCAGTAATATAGTAGCTATTGCATTTATGATTTTTTTTCCTATGTAGAACATTGCGATTAATTTTTCAAAATAGAAAAAGTTAAAGATTTTCTAAAAATATCGTCGATATCGCAAAAATTTTGAAAGACAGGAAAGTTACTTTCCCATATAAAATTTCTCTCGAAATTTTAATACAGATTTCTTATTAGTTTTGGAATTTTTAATTTATTCTAAAAATTTGGTATAAGTTTATTAATTTGTTGTCTTGATAGATACGTTTTGCAGCATTTGTTAATTAGGTACTTGAGAAATAACTCGAGTTTATTTAAATCACTTTCAAATTACTTAGAATAATTATCGGGGCCTATCTAAACTTGATGGAACTGAATATACAGTTCGATTTTACTTTTTTAAAGTTTAAGTTGGCCAAAATATTATTCAATTTAAATTACAAACTTGGTTGATTATAAATTTTTTATTTTCAGCTTTTTCAATAAAATCCATATGGAAGCAACCGAAACAACCATGGACTTGGTTAAGCAGAAAACGAGAATAGGTAGTCAAAATTATCAATGGTGATGGCAGATAAAAATTCAACAATACCTGTCGATTCAATTTGAAGCTTTTATAAAGGTTTAACAACCAACTGGATATAAAAAGGTTTGCGACATTTATTTAGTAGTTAATTTATTGTAATTTACATGCATTTTAATTTATCAAAGGTTGAATACTTTGACAGTAATTAACAATTTTTGATGTATGTGCTGCCATCTATTGTTAATATTTGAAACCGTTCACAGGTAGCTACTTACCCTTATAAATAGGGTAAGTTTCTTTGCTAAGGTTTTTTATTTTAGACATTTAACATTAGATGGCGCTACATGTCATTTAAAATTTTGAAAATCTGGACGTTTTAGAATGTAATTTGTTTACGTTTTAATTTTAAACTGAATTTATTATTAACTTTCGGTAATTCATACAAAGTAAATATTACATTTTACATATTTTGTGTAATAATTAAGAAATTAGAATGACATTTATTAACATTAATAATTATTATTATTAACTTTGATTATTTATTGGCGGTGCCTAGGTGTTGATTACTGCATAGCATAAATCAAGTTTGTCCTGCATTATAAAATTCAGGAGACGAACAGAGAATTTTCCAAGTTTTCCTCCGTTTCAATACACAAGTAATCCTTTTCTCAAGTTTTTTCAATAAACTCGGTTTTCAAGTATTCACATAATTGTGCAACATTTGACATTTAAATCAATAAAATTAAGTTGAATTTCCGATATTTATTACTAGGTGTCGCCATTATGTACTTTAAAATATTTTGAAACAATTGACTTGTATGTTGTGCAAAAATAATCAATTTTTTATTTCGCGTGTTTTAATTATTAAATAAATTAAGACTTTTTGAGAACTTTTTACTAATTTTTAATTTATTCTAGTGTTCCTAACAAATAAAGTGAAACAGTGTCGGTGTAGTGAATTTGGATTACGACGATCAATTGGAGGTTGGAATGGAATGCTGAAGTATTGGATTTGCTATATTTAGAATAAATCAAACGGTTAGTTATGTTGCTTTAATATTTTGTTGTTTAAACAGAAGTCACAAAGTTCAAAACGAATGCTTTATTTGTACGATTTTTAATGTATAAAACGTAACAGTAAAAATTTATATTTAAATTTAGTCTACCGGACCTCTAGTTTCAAACAAAAAGGTTTAGAATAGTGCAAACGCTATAATTTTGAATTAGTGATTTCTGCGAAAACGAATGATGTGATTGCTTATTTTCCCTTGTTGTTAGTTTCCAGCCATATAAGATAAAAATTTTTAAAGCTTTTGAATAAATGAGAAATTATTATCAAGACGGTTTTTTGTGAAATCATACCGATTAGTTAATTATCGGAACAACACTTGGTTATCGAGTAACCATAGTAGAACAGGCTTTAAATGGTCACACGCTGAAAGCTTAATGCAACTATTTTTTAAGAAATTCTTCAAGGAAATAGAGGAGTAGATTATTGTTTCCAGTTAGCTTTTGTCTCTTTTTCAACAATGAAATTGTTGTTACTAGTTTTGTTTCACTTTGTACCTATTTATAAATCGTTTAGTTTTAGGAATACGCAATCGAATATTAATTTAAAGTTAACACATTATAATATAAAAGTTAAAATTACATTAATCTTTTGTTTGCGAATTCGACGTCATATTCTATTATTCATCTTTTAGTACCTGATAATTTGAAATAAATTAATCAATAAAATTGCTGGCATTAGATTTAAATTTTTATAAGACGAGTAAATCAACTCAAAAATAATTGAAATATATAATTCATAACAAAACTTAAAAAAAACATTAGGGAATTTTAGTAAACGGGATAAATAATTAGAAGTTATTCCTCGGCAGCCTTCTTATAAGTTACTTATAATTACGTAGAACTTCCAATGGAATATAATAAAATGCACTGGAGGAAATGGTTTCGAAATCACTTGAAATTTTCATTATATTATTTTAACATCAAATAATTTATAATGTTGGGTAAAATCACTTGCATTTCATTTTTAAAAAATTTATAATACATGATTCACAGGAAGTGTGATAAACAGCTGCATTTTATTTGGTGTAATCTTTTATAAAATTTAAAAATACGTCTATTCAAATATTGTAAATTTAAAATTAATTATGTGAACAACAAAGAGTTAAACCAAAAAGTACCATCTGGCACAAACGGAGATGGAATATAATAAGAGCTGCATTTGTAAACAGAATATTTTTTCCGATGTTCGGTTGGCATTAATTGGAGCACACATTTTATTAAATCGTATAGTACTTTGTCGTATAATAACCCAAGTTTGTAGGTAGTTTTAGTTTTTCTCGTAACCAATGTTTAAGAAACGGCAGAAATGTTTTCGTCCTGATCAATACGAGAAAAACAAAAAGTACAAAAACATTAGGGGATTTTAGTAAACGGGATAAGTAATTAGAAGTTATTCCTCGACAGCCTTTCTTATAAGTTAACTATAATTATGTAGAACTTGCAACGAAATATAATAAAAATGCACCGGAGGAAATGGTTTCGAAATCACTCGAAATTTTCATTATATTTTAATGTCAAATAATTTATATTGTTGCGTAAAATCACTTGCATTTCATTTTCAAACAAGTTTATAACACATGATTCACAGGAAGTGTGATAAACAGCTGCATTTTTTTGAATAATTGTTTCTTTTTATATTGGTTGGTGTAATCTTTTATAAAATTTAAAAATATGTCTATTCAAATATTGTAAATTTAAAATTAATTATGTGAACAACAAAGAATTAAACCAAAAAGTAGTACCATCTTGCACAAACCGAGATGGAATATAATAAGAGCTGCATTTGTAAAAAGAATATTGTCATTCGATGCCTAGTTGGCATTACTTCGAGCACACATTTTATTAAATTATATTATAGTATTTTGTCGTATAATAACCGAAGCTTATAGGTAGTTTTAGTTTTTCTCGTAACCAATGTAATGGCAAAAATATTTGTGTCTTGATCAAAATGAGAAAAGCAAATTTCTGAACTATTCCAAAATTTTAATAATAATCTTGAGTTGAAAAATAGTTAACATTTGAAATTACTAACTAAATTTTATTTTAATTCTTTGTATTCAATAGTTTTTTAAATTCACGACACACGAACATTCATGTAATCAGTAGGTTGTAAGGACGTTTTTTTTAAATGGAATAAATTAAATTAAAAACGTTTCCGTTTTTATTTTGTTAAATTTAAGCTGATATAATAACTAACAAATCAATACTTATAAATTTATACAGATATTTTAATTTGTATTTTAAAATTTATTTTCTGAATTTTTCAGTTTAGTTTTATTGATTTTACAATAACATTTTTTCAAGAACGTTTTCGTTGATCGATTTAATGGCACCCATTATTTTCATTAGTAACTTTTATGGAACCGAACACTTTTTAACTCGTGTTATTCCTAGGCATTAAGACCTGCGAAGTTAAATTTTTGTCGAAGCCGACTGAAAACAAGAATCTTTCCTATCCACCTTGTCATGTGTACAACAAGCTAATGAATAAATTGCACTTTACAATTATTTTATTATATCTTTTATAAAGCTACTTGGCCTCATCGACAAATTTTATTTGTTTAATTTCTATTGCGGTTGGTACTAGATTGTAACGAAAAACGACTTCTAATTTTGATTGCGATTTATTTCGAAAAAATTGATATCCTCAAGCTTATAGTGTTATAGCGGTGATAATTGGCATTGATTGTTATCCACTATTTATTTGATACATCAAGTAAACTATTATTAAACAGAGTGTCGAATACCTTAACCTCAAAATGTAGCGATGGCAGCAGACCGGCAAGGGCAATTAATGTATCCGGCGCAGAATCTGCAACCGGAACGAGAAGAATTGCAACCGCTGAATCGTTCCCAACAGATGGAAAATACTGTTCCCTACAACTTAACTTACTATAACCAACAAATACCAATACATTCACAAGTAGGTCAACCGCAGTATGTAATAGCAAATTCACAGGTGGGTCAACCACAGTATGCCCCATTTTGTCAATATTCTTCCGTAGGAAATTCCAACTTTCCACCATTACCTACACCAGTAGAAAGCAAATGGAAAACAGTGCAATACAAAAAACGAATGAGAAGCCCGGAACAAAATAATCGAAACTATAAACAAAAAAAGATGAGCGATTACTGGCTAAATTCAAACCCAATTCAAGCTAAAAATAAATTTTCTTTACCGTATGATACGACAGAAGACAACGAGGAAGTAGAATCGAATACAGATAAAAGTGAACCGAAACCGCCGCCCATATTCGTAGAAGGTGTAGGGGACATAAATCCACTAATAGAACTGCTTAATGAAGTTGCAAAAGATGGCTACATCCTAAAAATTATAAACAATGATCTAGTCAAAATACAGCCAAATGCCAGTCAAAACTATACAGACATCGTAAAATCTTTAAAGGACAAGAAGACGGACTTTCATACCTATAAGCCAAAACAAGAGAAAGGCTTTCGAGTGGTTCTTAAAGGCTTGCACTCATCGACAGATTTGACAACACTGAAAAAGGAGCTCTCTGAACGAGGGCACACGGTTACCAACATAAGCAATATTAGACAAAAAATTAGCAACAACCCCTTGCCAATGTTTTACGTTGATATCCAATCGAAAGATAACAATAAAGAAGTTTATAAAGTAGATCGTCTCATGAATTCAGTAGTGTCCTTTGAGGCACCGCACGTGAAGAGAGAGATTCCTCAATGCAAAACATGCCAAAAATATGGGCACACCAGAAATTTTTGTAATAAGCCACCACGGTGCGTCAAATGTGCAGGTAACCACTTAACAAAAGAATGCCAAAGAAAATTAAAAGACGACAACGTAAAATGCGCTAACTGTGAGGGCAGACATCCGGCTAACTATAGGGGATGTTCTATACACAAGCAACTTCAACAACGAAAGTATCCTCAACTACGAACAAGAAATATGGAGTCCACAACATCTAATCAACAACTTTCAAATCAAACAACATCACGTAATGTAGCACAACCGGGCATGAGTTATGCACATCAGGCTGGACAAGAAATACCCTCAATACAACAACAGACTGGACAAGAAATCCCCTCAATACAGCAAGCACAACCCTCTACATATCATACAAGTCAACCTAGTTATCAAAATCCACCACAGCTGTTACAGCAGACAAATGACATCAGTGAACTTAAAGACTTAATGAAGAAGCTGATGGAGCAGATGAGCACGATGCTAAATCTGTTAACTACCGTAGTCACAAAAATGGCCTAATGGCTATACAATTTAAAATTTCAATATGGAATGCAAACGGCCTGTGTCAACATACACAGGAATTACAAACATTTTTAAAAATACATGAAGTAGACATAATGCTAATTTCTGAAACACACTTTACAGAAAAGAGTCACATTAAAATACCAAACTATACGATATACGATACTAAACACCCAAATGGAAGAGCCCACGGAGGTGCAGCGGTAATTATCAAAAACATCATTAAACACCACGAAATCAAAAAGTATCAATGCGACTATCTCCAAGCCGCCAATGTTGTGGTTGAGAGTTCTGTCGGCCCACTGGTAATTTCAGCAATTTACTGTCCACCGAAACATAATATTAAAACTGCACAATATGTTCAGTTCTTTAGCACATTGGGAAGTAGATTTATTGCCGGCGGTGACTTCAATGCCAAGCATACACGCTGGGGCTCAAGACTCATAACCACCAAGGGTAGAGAGTTACTTGCAACAGTAAATTACAACGGAATGACGACCCTATCATCAGGAAATCCCACATACTGGCCAAGTGACCAAGCTAAAATTCCAGACATAGTCGACTTTTATGTAATGAAAGGCATAAACACCAAATACTGCAAAATTGAATCGTTACTAGATCTTTCCTCAGACCACACACCCGTCTTACTAACTATATACACAAAAGTATTACTCAAAGAAAAACAACCAACACTGTATAACAAAAAAACTGACTGGGAACTGTTCCGAATCAAATTAGACGAAAACATTAATTTAAATGTGCCATTGAAACTGAAAGAAGACCTGGAAAATGCCGTCGAACACTTGACTAAATCCATCCAAAGTGCAGCGTGGCAAGCTACTCCTGACCAAAACACAATGTGCATTAAGGAATCGTGCCCTTCTATAATCAAAAACAAGATTGAAGAAAAAAGAAAACTGCGCAAACAATGGCAAGTGACGAGAACATCAGAAAATAAAGCAAAGTTCAACAAAGCAGCTAAAAAACTTAAACAGCTCTTCTTAAATACTAAAAATAAATTTTTTACAGACTACCTTCACGGCTTGTCAAACTCCCAAGCAAACGACTATTCACTTTGGAAAGCCACAAGAAACCTTAAGCGCCCACAAAAAACGGTACCACCTATCAGAGATGATGCAGGAAAATGGGCTAGAAGTGACAAGGAAAAAGCCATTTTGTTTGCTGAACATCTTGCAAAGGTCTTCACGCCATTTCCCGCAACATCGCCAACTGAAGATGATGAAATATGTAGCTACTTAAATGCACCATTCCAAATGGACTTTCCGATTAAACACTTTAAAGTACAAGAGATCAAACAGGCTATCCTGCGAAATATTAACACCAAAAAGGCACCAGGCTATGACCTGATTACAGGTAAAGTCATGAAAGAAATAACACCAAAATGCTTTAAACTTATAACATTCATATATAATGCAATAATGAGGTTGGAACACTTTCCCAGCCAGTGGAAAGTAGCGCAAATTATTCTCCTATTAAAACCTGGCAAGAAACCAGAAGAACTTACCTCATATCGCCCAATAAGCCTGCTTCCAATTTTATCTAAGATTTTTGAAAAACTCTATTTAAATCGACTAAAGCCAGTTCTGGAACAAGAAGCCCTTATCCCAAACCATCAGTTTGGTTTCAGAAATCAACACAGTACGATAGAGCAGGTGCACCGAATTGTAAAACAAATTAGCGACGATCTGGAGTGCAAAAGGTATTGTTCTGCGGTATTTTTGGACGTGAGCCAGGCGTTCGATAAGGTGTGGCACGAGGGCTTATTCTTCAAATTAAAATTAAATCTCCCACATCATCACTATCAAATACTAAAGTCCTATTTGAGTGAGAGGCATTTCCTGGTAAAACACGGAGAAGAGTACACGGAACTTTTTCCAATCCATGCAGGTGTCCCACAGGGTAGTGTATTAGGGCCCACTCTTTACTTACTATACACGGCGGACCTGCCAACAACTAGTACAACAACAATGGCAACATTTGCTGACGATACGGCTATTCTTGCATCGCACACTGACTCCAAGACTGCTTCTAGAAATTTACAGAATCACTTAAACAAGGTAAATGAATGGTTCAAGAAATGGAAAATCAAAGCCAACGAAACGAAGTCTTTACATGTCACGTACACGATGAGAAGAGATACGTGCCCACCAGTGACTATGAACAACTGCGATATACCACAGAGTGAAAGCGCAAAGTATCTGGGTATGCACCTGGACAGAAGGCTGACTTGGCGCACTCATATCTTTAATAAAAGAAAGCAGCTGGGTTTAAAGTTTAGACAGATGCAATGGCTGATTGGAAGAGGATCTGAGCTGTCATTGGAAAGTAAGCTCCTAATCTACAAAGTGATACTAAAACCGATTTGGACATACGGCATTCAACTTTGGGGAACAGCCAGTGTGTCCAACATTGAAATCCTACAAAGGTTTCAAAACAAAATTCTCAGAACTATCGTCAATGCCCCGTGGTATGTCCCAAATGATGTTATCCATTCTGATCTTCGGGTCACCAACATTAACAGCGAAATCAAAAACTTCTCGGACAAATATCGAAACAGAATTGAATCGCATCCAAATGAGCTAGCAAATGAGCTACTAAGCCATTCACAGGAGGTCAGAAGACTGAAGCGTTTTAAACCCACTGACTTATCGACGCGTTTTGATTGTTTCATTTGATTGTAGTGAAGTTTGATTATGTTTGATTATAGTAAAATTTGATTATGTGTGTGTATTTGATAAGAACTTTTAAGTTAACTTTTTACGGGAATATTTACTGAAATATTCCCAACATGCTAATATATTGTCAAATAATTTACTTATTGTTTCTGATCGAGACAGATTGTAGATACTCATTGAAATAAAAAAAAAAAAAAAAAAAATTTCTATTGCATTCTTTGAAATTTTGTACAATTCGAATTACAAACTTGGTCGACATATTCTCATAAATTTTTTATTTTCAGAGTTTTCATTAAAAATCATCTGAATGCAGCCATGGACACGAGGAAGATGGACTCGTGAAAATAGAAAAGAAGATTTTGTGAAAATTATCGATGGCGATGGCGCAGGAAAAATTCGACATTACCAGCAGCCAGATATCTAGGATATAAAGAGGTTTGATTTTTACTTTGAAATCCAATTAGAAAAATCTTTTGATGGGGTTCGATTTTGCGAAAATTTGATCATCAGTAGTTCAGCAGTAGTTTAATTATACAGGGTAACGGGATTAATTTGGTCAAATTTTGAGATATTGTTGACAGTATGTTTTTGAATAAAAATGACTAAGGAACATACAACCGAAAACGTTTCCTTGATCATGCAAATGGGTATGCAAAATAGTTTTGCATCAGATGTATGGTTTATCGAAAAGGTTTCACAGAGTGTGGTACATTGCTGGCAGGCTTTCATCGACAATGGTAGTCGAATTTCCAACAGTTCTTTCAACACCAATGTTAGTTTCGTAAGACTTTACTATAAAACTACGATTTAATAAACATTCATTTTCATGATGAAGAAAACGTTTCCGCTCATACGTTCTATAGTTATTTTTAATTAACCCTTAGCGTGGGGGCAACAACTCTTACCCTTTTAGATGGACTTAAATTATTAATTCCATTGAATTTTTAACAAGGTTTAATAAAAATTAACTTTTCGTCAACATTTTGAGTTTCTATTTTGTTTTAAGATGCACAACATCGGGCGTCTGATGTTTAAAGAATTACTTAGATAAACTTTACTACATTGGTCTTGAAAAATATTCGTATAAGTTATAATTATTTTTATTGGAAAATTGTATTATTTTCATTATGTAACTTAACAAACTTATACGAATATTTGTTTAAGGCGGATGTAGATAAGTTTTTCTAAAGTAATCTTTTAAACTACAGGCACCTGATGTGTATTTTAAATAAAGAAACGTGTGCACATAATAATACAGTCCAAATAAATTAACTAAAATCAATACATCAAAAATTTAAGTGTGTACATATTTTCGCACAAGAATTTTTATATTCAAGAGAGCTAGATTGAAAAGATATTTTGTAATTTTTTTGTACACAAATATTAAAAATTAACCAAGTTGCAGCCGATGTTCTACAACCCCCTTTTTTAAAAGCATTTTGCTGTGTGCGGTGAAATCAAAAATTCACAACTCTTTTGAAAAGTATGAAATATCTTGCGTACTATAAAAATTGCTATTTAAGAATAGGCTTGTCGAATATTGACTGTAACTTGGTTATTTGAAAAAAAAATTATAAAGTATTTTTTAAAGGAATATAAAAAAATTGTAAAAGTACGTATACACTTTCCCGAAAAACCACCCTTAAGAGGAGGGGTTATTGAGTCATCTTAATAACGGCTCGACAGATTGACTTGAAATTTCGAGAACATAAAAAAATTTAAGCACAGAATATCTGCCATTTTATGTTTTTGCAGTTGAATGAATACGGATTTTACAATCTTAAAATTTAGTTTTTAGGAACTTTGGTCTAAAAGTAGACGTTTTGACGTAAAATTTGTATTATTTAAAATATTGTGCGTTAATGTGTTTAATATAATATTATATGGTGTTACGTAACAGGTATCTAATCCGCATTGCAAAAATTTGATAAAACGGCCCGTCAAGATCTAAGCTGTCTATGTTAACACAATTTAAAGACATTAATTTTTGTTAACATGAGCACTTTACAAATAAAAATCTAAACTGACGTTTTCTCAAATTTTTGGAATGTGGTTGGATCCCAGTTGCGTAACACCATTCATATTGTGTTCTCAAAATTTTAAGTCAATCCAATGATCCGATTTAAGATGACTTATTTCTTGTGAAATACACCAAAACCACCCCAATCTCAAGAGTTAGGATATATCGTTCACACCACTTTGTAAATAAATGTTATACCTCCCAATTTAAATAATAATTTTAAAATACTCTCGGGTGGTTTTTCAAATAAGTACAAAAATAATACCGCTAAATTTCAAAAGGATATTTTGAGCGGTTTTGGAATTACTGGAAAAAATAAGAATAGCTAATTTTTATTTTTCACTTTAAAATTTGGTAGTAGCATCTTTAAAGTTATTTGTAAATACATCTGTTAAGTTTTGAAAGTTCTTATTTTCAATTGCAAGGTATATTGCTGATTTCCAAAAAAAAATAGAGGCGGAGGGATGCTCAGACTTCCACCGCCAGATGGGAAAACGGCAAGTTTCAACACCGGCGGAATGTGATTAGTTTTGTCGGACCAGAGAGCAAAACTCAATTCCAGTCGGGTAAGTTGTCGAAAAAGATAAAGTTGCGACACGAAAAAGTGTTCGGGTTGAAAAGGTGAAACTGTTAGGGGAAGCAGGGTAATACAAAGTAGGAGGTAGTCTGGCGTAGTAAATTTTTATTGCGCCGTTTTAACTTTGACGGAGAAGGTCGATTTGTGGCAGAAATAAAATAAAATTCTAATTTGTATTTTTAATTCCAGAAGAACGCATACCCGGAAGACAGCAGATTACATAATCCGGATCGTAGAGAGGGCAGTTGGAGATTTAGGCGAGAAGTTGAACGCCGAAGTGTGAAGTATTAAATTGTAACTCATATTGCAAATCACAAAACAATGACTTGTACTTATATGTTCAATAAATCGTTATCATAAAACGCAAATTTCGATTCATTGAATGACGCAGTAGACTTAGTGAGTAGGAAGTCAGGTGACCAAAATCCCACCAAAGTCTGATCGCCAAGGTGGGGAGAAACGATATTTAAGTAAGTGTAGCTCTGAGGGCGGGCTTGCGGGACACGGCGAAGCCGTCAGTAAACACTCCAGTCCAGATACTTGCCGAGCGGAGCGAGGCCCGGACCGTGGAGGCGATGGACCGGTCCAACTCGTACCGGGTATCGACGAAAGCTTAAGAAGAATCGACGGACGAATGCGGCGCGGAGCGCCGCATTCGTCGGCGGCATGGGCCGAAAAATTTGCTAAGTCCGAATGTCAAATTTAAATTTGACATTCGCACTTAGAAAATTTTTCAAATTTATATTTGACAAAATACTTCGAAGGAGTAGTAGTGCCCCAGCGAAAGAAGACCTACCTACGAGAAGAGTATCGAGGCCCCCTTGGTACTTACTTAATGTAATACGTGGGACCCCTTGGCATCATACCTCATGTGATACGTGGGTCCCCTTGCTATCTTACCTAAGTGATACGTGGGCCCCCTTGGCATCATACCTCATGTGATACATGGGCCCCCTCGACATCTTACCTAATGTAAGACATGGGCCCCCTTGGCACCTTACCTCATGTAAGGCGTGGGCCCCCTTGCTATCTTACCTAATGTACTAGTGGGACCCCCTTCGCATCATACCTCATGTGATACGTGGGCCCCCTTGATACCTCAGCTGATGTAAGTCGTGGGCCCCCTTGTCACCTTACCTAATGTAAGACGTGGGCCCCCTTGCCACCTCACCTAATGTAATAGGTGTATGTCTAGTGATGACACACATAGCTTACAACTTATGATGATGCATACAAATAAATAATATGACAGTGTATTGTGTTTTACTTTTATTCATGATACGAAAGTATTACAAAGTCCTTAGTAACATAGCTTAACAAATAATTGCAACACTTGATTCAACTGGATGATGTCAAAACTTGGTAGGTATGTCCTTGTCCAATAAGTGTGGCTGTTCTTGTGTGACTATGGCTCATAATTTGAATCTGCAAAGTAGAAAGCATGTTACAATATTTTACAAAGGAAGCATAAGTTATTTGTATTTTGAGTTGACTCGCTCGCTACAAACGGTTGAACCAATGATTAAAATATATTATTTACATTATTAAACGCTTGTTTTAGTTGTTCATATACCTGTCTTAAATACAAGTGCCTGCAACCAATCTCAAGATATAATACACTCAGTGCTGTGAATTATTATTAATGGCTCGCAATTTTGATCTTATATTTAAATTGCGTAAATACAAATTGTATTAGTTTAAATTACATCCATATTTCACAAAATTTTGTCAATGGTTTATTTCTTGGTCGAAACTTTGAAAGTTCACATTTTATGTTGATATAAAAATTTGTCAATTATAGAAAAGTTTCGTCGTAACTTCTTATTTTTTTAAGGAAGATTTAGTAAATTCTTCCTTCAAAATAAAGAAATATAAACTTCTCATCTAGAATTTTTTACTGACATAAGGAAACAAAATAAGACCAAAAAATTGAAGATTGACTGGGAAATAAAAGGCCACACCAGAAAAATGCAGCAGACAATCTTTACAATTCACGTAGAATTATCAAATGAATATTGGAGAATATATTTAGATGCACCTCCTCGATAACACATGTTAAATATTTCAAGTCCTGCTTGGAATATCCTTGTATAAGTGGATAAATCCTAAGAGATTCCTGTAGGACAATGAACACTCGAGGAATCCCCGAAGATTAGATGACTTAGGACTTTTTTTAATATGTTATCAAGGATGTACATGTGAACATATTCCACATGTGCCTTCGGTAACTCTGCATATTCGCCACAAAACTAATTGAAAATTAATAGGCTAATCGAATAAAAGAAGTTTCTGGCGATTCTCTCACTTAAAAATTTCAAAAAAATTGGCTGCATTAGCCAAATTGGTTTCCCACTATATTTTCCTAAACAAATTACTTAAATTCTCCAGATTTATTATGATAAAAATCTTCCCCAGCGTTTCGCATTTTGAAAAACCTAAAAAATCGGAAAAAAATTTAGTCGCGATTGATGCGGTGGTAAATAATAGAAAATATAAATAGTGTCGGACGTTTCTGATTTTTTAAATTAATGGCTCAATACCCACACCATTATAAGCAATTTGTACAAATTTTTTCACAGAAAACACCAACCTCTCAAGAGAATTTCCTTTGGTGTTGTTGAGATTAGGACATGGGAATTCCCTCGAAAGAGTGGATCTCCTTACATTATTTTTCCAACGAGAATTGCTTGTCATTATGACCTTGATAATGGGCCACTAATAAAAAACCAGAAACATCCAACACCACTTTATGGTATGCCATTGTTGAAGTAAATCATTTTACTATTTAAATGGAAAGCCAACAAAATTAACAAAAAATTATTTTCGCATAAATAAATTCCCCACTTCCTCACTAAATTTGAATAATTCTAAATTCCCAGACTTTTCCAGAATGGTCCTGCCGAAATAACATTTTTTGCAAATATTTTCGTAAATAAGCAATGGAGAATAAAATTATAGAGCCTGCAATTAATTCTGGTATAAAATGTAATCTAAAGTTTGTTCTCTTGCAAGGCATGTCATGGAGCAACCTAGGTTCTTGGTGATAAAATTGCTGACTTTAGTTTTAAGGAAGAAAATTTTTCAAATAAACTAAACAATAAATTAGAAGGAACAAAAACATACTCGATACATAAATAATTGAACTAAACTTCGGGCGGGCAATTTTAAAATTCTACAAAAAACTACGGTAGGTAGCTCTTTATCAACCCTAGTTAAGGAATACAAAAAAATTAATGCCTTCTTTTTATTTATGCAGTAAAGAACAAGACAACGGCAAATTAATGCTTCAATCGAACTCCCAGTATTTCTGACAATTCACCAATAAAAAGATAGATTTAATATCTTTACTAAACTAAACTAAACATACTTTAGAAGATATTCTAAGAATTCTTAAAAATTTTACTTCATTTCCTGACCAAAAAACTATATAACATTATATATACCAGCTAAGTTGCAAAAGCACTGACTTGAGATTACGTTTCAGTGGAAGCAGTGCTCATACAAAAAAACAATGGTTAAAGAATTTTATGCTCTACAATTCTGTTTAAATTATTTTGCTTATTTACGGATACACATGTCAAAATCAATTTTTATATTACACCTACTGTTGTGGAAATTGTAAATAATTTTATTCGATTCACCAATTAATTTCATACTTCAATTCCAAAATTGTATTTCATTGTCAAAAACCAGCAATCACAATAACGAGAGTTGACATCTATTTGAACACGCATTCCAGTAAAAATCAATCAATCAATACAATTAGCTAATAGTGTGGCCTCGAAATTAGCAGATAACTTTTGTTATCGGTAAAATGGTCAATGCCGAGTCTGTAATAGGTACAAACAGAATTGATTACAAGCAGACCAATATCTAACATTAAATAAGTACCTACAATGTCGTAAAATTTAAAAAGTGAGATTGACTTTATTAACAATACGCCACAGAAATATAATAAACTAACATAAAGAAAACCGGTAAAACAAAATTGTGAATCGGCAGTCGTGTAAATGTAAACTGTGCTAGAAATGGGGCAGTTTCGATGGGTTGCGTGCTCAAATTAATGTCAATCTTGCTTAATATTGTACAAATTAAACTAACCTTTCATTTTTTAATACAACAAATCCATCGATTGAACTTCACCTTCGTCAATTTTCTAATGGTTGTTCCTCCTACCAACTTTCTGCATTACACTATTCCATTCGTTATGAAATCTACAACAAATTAGAAATCTTAAAACGGCAAGATTTTCTCAAAAAATTGTCATAAATTTACTATAAAAACATTATGCCGTTTGACATAATATTTGCTCCTTGTTAATTTGTATGCACTTTTTTAATTATTAACAAAAGAGGTTTCCGTTGTAAATTTCACGATTGAAATGTCATTTCGATATGTTTTTGAGTGTGTTGCTTCGAACTTCAGAAAGGTCAAAAAACAAACTGCGTCATAATATTGATGCATGTGCTGCAATCAAACGATTAGCAAAAAAAACATATTTTCATCAACATCTTGTTCGTTAAATATTATCACAGCATGAAACCCTAGTAGAAATTCCAAAATTCACAAACAGCTATTTGTTGGCACACAAAATTGAACAAAACCCACCTTTCAATTCATATCGGTCCACCATCCACCGTATCTTCTACTTGTGATTGAATGCTTCTATTCGAAAACCTCCAAGTCTGCCAACTATCTCGTAACAGCCTTTGTTCTACAAAAATTTAATATAATTTAGTAAATAGTTCGATAATATTGAACTGCCACAACAACAAATTATTACTGGATGTAACTCACCTATCAATTTCAAATGCAGCGAAGTTCATTGATACTACACCTCGATAAATTTTCAATATTGATTTAGCACGTCTTCAAATTTTCTATTACGTTGTCCATGTGTTCCATTTTACACTGTACTATTTCTTTTGTTGTAAATCCTAGAAAAATTAAAAATCCATAATTAATCTCGAGTATTTATCATTCTAAAACAAAAATAATTAAATTGCTTCCGTTCTTGTCATTTGAAATGTCAACAAAACAAGCGCCACCTAACCACAAATAAACAAACTTGATGCATAGTCAAATCCTTACCTAATTTGCAGATTCCTTCGCTATGACAGATGACCGGCATTGTAGAAACCTATGTTGTCCTTTGATGTTTTGCGATTAGATGGCAGCACTAAGAAAAAATTAAATAAACTAATCTTTACAATGAAAAATTTTGTAATTATCTTTAACTAATTGAACTTTTGTAAATTTGAAACACATGCCATGTAAAAATAATAGTTATCTTGCCCTCACCAAATATAAGATATCACAAACCTGTTGTTTACCGTGAACTCTTAGGTCCAAACAAATCAAAAAGCCGATACCAAATTTTACATAGCAAATGATAATAACTCAAAATCTTGATGGCTTTTTCTACACAGGCAAGTTCATCCTTCTCGGGTCTGTAGCTGTTCACCAACGATTTAACTTCTGTAAAACAAAAATTTACATTTTTAAAACTTCATAAAAAATACACACTTTTAATTCATTTATTGTTTATTACAAAACAATAAAGACCAAGGTGGTCCTAAGCAAAATTGTATTAAATTAAATTTATGAAATAAATGATCGTAAAATTAATGCTTTTAAACCCAAACTCTACTAAATTACCGAAGGACCAGTAGTGTGGCGCAATGCTTAAATCATCATGCTAGGACGCGGTAAACCGCGGTTCGCTACTCGATCATGTCCACGCCACACTGCTGTGATCTAAATAAGCCCTATATCGATTTATGGGCTATGGAAAGTCCACGGTAGTGGTTTGATACGATCTATCAATCGATCGCTGGTTGAGTAACGAGCGGGAGTTCCGTGTTCGAATGGCAAACCCACCCGCAATATCTCAGCTCGGCCTTCCTGCGAGTATCGACACTCTGTGAAAGGGTGCACAATAAGCTTAAGCTTCAGTGCAGTAGGGTCATTAATAGGGTCACTTCGGTGTCAGAAACAAAATCTAAATCAACACTATCGGTTTCGTGAGAATTCCCCACTTCTTCACTAATCTCTTCAGCAATAAGTTTAGGTCCATCAATTGAATTCTCGTTTCTAACAATATTGCGATCAACAGAAATTTCAAATTTATTGCCGAGTGGTGAACTATTACATTTTCAAAAAATATGACATCCCGACTTTTTATTAAATCTTTAGACTCGATATTTAATAAACAATAATCTTTTGTGTCCTCACAATATCCTACAAAAACTAATTATTTTGATTTTGAATCCCATTTGCGTCGTTTAACTTTAGAAATGTGTACCATTGCCTTGCAACCAAAAACTTTACAGGTTTCTTACCAGTCCACATTTCTTCTGGGGTTTTATTGAATTCTTGTAATGATTTGGTAGGTGCACGGTTAACAATATAAGCCCCCGTGTTAATTGCCTCTGCCCAGAATTCTTTTCCCAATTTAGAAAACAAGATCATACATTTGCCTTTTTCAACCAACCAACCCCATTTTGTTCTGGCGTATAAAGGTTTGAGGTTTGATGGCGAATGCCTGATTTCTGCAACAAATTTATTAATCTTTCATTACAATACTCAGTTCCATTATCGGAACGTAAAATTTTTATTTGGTTTCCTGTTTGATTTTCGACTAAGCATTTAAATTCCTGAAATGTAGAGAAAACCAGATCCTGTATCTTAAAAAAATAAACAAACACTTTTCTTGTATAATCGTCAATAAATGTCAAGAAATACTTCTAGTCCAAGAGCCCGTGGCCGCCAGACCTTCGTTATTTTATAAAAGCTGAAAGTTTCTCAGAGCATGCTTTCAATACAGTTAGGAACGATGACCAACTATGTACTTATAGTCATCGTGGCTTTGGCAGGTAACAGGTAGCAAAGGTGAATAAAATACCGACTTACTTTCGTCAAATCATAAAGCGTAATTTTCTTATATTTTTCTTCGGAATAATATTAGAAATCATTTCTTCCATTGCCAGACACTTAACATCGTGGCAACCCTTTGCCAGACACCCTTAAACTTCAATAAATTGTAACTGTACTTTCGTTATAGTATAAAAGCTGAATTTTATACATGTTATTTGGGTAACGATTAGAAGATGTTTTCTCAGTAGCCAGACAGTTTCGACAGTTCTAGCCCCTAGCCAGACAAAAATAAGATAGCTATAGGTGCGAGCGCAAAGTAATATACATTCGAGTAGGTGCGAGTTAGATAGTGATAGATCTTTTCCGACCCTTCACTGCGCATGTTCCGATTATGTATTAATCTAAATTTTTTTTTAAATAAAATAAAAACGTTTATTTATATTTAAGTTAAAATAGCAATAGAACAATTTAAACAATAACTGTATTTTATATAATACACCTTGTTTATATGTCACACTATGTTTTTTACATTGCACGTACTGCTGCTGACAACTCACATCAACATCTATGCGTCGTCAAAATGCGTTTACCAAAATGTGTTAAACAATACAGAATTGAGATCAAATTTTGCTTTCATTAAGTGTCACTGTTATGTCACGGTTATTAATATGTAATAATATTTTTTTTATATAAAATTAATTTTTACATGTTACATGAAGTTGAAATTTTTTTTTGGGTTTGTTTAGTTGTCTGGTTTAGAATTTTTCAAAATAAGTTTATTTATTCAATTTGTCTTCAAGTGGGTATAATTTTGTTTTCACAAAAGTCAAAATAAATTTGACTTTTAATCAAGTTTAAATTTAATTGATAACTTCTCAATCATTTTAATATTTTACCAGGTTGCCTGATAAGAATCCGAAATTCGAAACATAAAGTTATAACATATTATACAGCAAGCTATATCATTCATTTAAATAGTTTTTGAACAATATTATGTAAGTTATGAATTAAATTTTATTTCAATTTCATGTAACATGTAAAAATTAATTTTATATAAAAAAATATAAAACATTTATTATTAACGGCTTGAATTTAATTTGTAAAACAATTGATTATTAAAAATTGTTTTAAATGTTCTTTCTGGAGTAAAGTTCATCTCTTTATCGCTTAAAAGTTCTTCATAAATTGAAAGCTTTTTTCAACTTCGACGCTAGTGATTGGTCCAAATTTGAATTTTGCTACTTCTGAGGGATCCATTTCCAAATTTACAATGGTTTCTCCGGATATTGTTTTGGATATATCGTCCAATGTTTTTAAACCATTATTTCTATCTAAAATCTCTTTCAATTTTTTTAAATAGTAATCCCAACCAGTCCTAGCATGTTAAAAGTAGCGTTTTTAAATTTTTCTCCAACCACTTTATAATATCGCTTACAAATCTGCAGTGACACTTAATGAAAGCAAAATTTGATCTCAATTCTGTATTGTTTAACACATTTTGGTAAACGCATTTTGACGACGCATAGATGTTGATGTGAGTTGTCAGCAGCAGTACGTGCAATGTAAAAAACATAGTGTGACATATAAACAAGGTGTATTATATAAAATACAGTTATTGTTTAAATTGTTCTATTGCTATTTTAACTTAAATATAAATAAACGTTTTTATTTTATTTAAAAAAAAAAATTTAGATTAATACATAATCGGAACATGCGCAGTGAAGGGTCGGAAAAGATCTATCACTATCTAACTCGCACCTACTCGAATGTATATTACTTCGCGCTCGCACCTATAGCTATCTTATTTTTGTCTGGCTAGGGGCTAGAACTGTCGAAACTGTCTGGCTACTGAGAAAACATCTTCTAATCGTTACCCAAATAACATGTATAAAATTCAGCTTTTATACTATAACGAAAGTACAGTTACAATTTATTGAAGTTTAAGGGTGTCTGGCAAAGGGTTGCCACGATGTTATGTGTCTGGCAATGGAAGAAATGATTTCTAATATTATTCCGAAGAAAAATATAAGAAAATGACTCTTTATGATTTGACGAAAGTAAGTCGGTATTTTATTCACCTTTGCTACCTGTTACCTGCCAAAGCCACGATGACTATAAGTACATAGTTGGTCATCGTTCCTAACTGTGTTGAAAGCATGCCCTGAGAAACTTTCAGCTTTTATAAAATAACGAAGGTCTGGCGGCCACGGGCTCTTGCTCTATTCGCTCCACCATTCGATATTTTCTCCTTCGGTCCACGTAAATCGGTGTGGATTAACTCCAAGGCTGCTTTTAGATGTCTTAAATGGGTTCCTTGACTGCTTACCTTCACAACATGCAATACAGTTGAATTTGTTTTTATTGTTAAATCAATAGTTAAATAAATCAATCAATACCCGTTGCCATTCCATTTCTTAATTGAGGCCGTGAGAGCAAAAATGGTGTAACCCCAAATATAACCATTTGAGATATTAAAACTTTTAATTTATCCACTTTATCAAATATTTCTTGTAACCTTATTATTTTGCTTTGTATGTACCAACGTCGACTTCAATTGTTATAATAATAACATTTTACATTTAAATGCTGTATATTTTATTAAAAATAGATAAATAAAGATCGACTATCTCCAATAGTTTTATTTTGGGTTACACCACTTTTGCTCTCACGGCCTCAATTTTAAAAGGTCGGTGGAATTAAGATTGCCTAATCTGGAGTGCCATAGTTCAAAATTATCTGTTTGAACCATAAAACTTTTTGTAAGATTTTCACAATTGAGTTTGTAAACATTATCTACTAGTTTTGCCTATTGCCACTATCATATTATATTCGACATCCGAATTTATCAAATATAACACTGTTACCATTTGCAACTGTTTGACTAACGGACAGTAGGCTTGCTAGAACATTGTTAACATCGATGTAACTATTATCAATCTTCAACTGTGCATCTCATATACCGGCAACTGAGATTTTCTGATTGTTGGCCACAGTTATTTCCGTTCTTGTCGACGGTCTCAAGTTTTTCAATTCGGTTAAGTTCGTCATATGAGCTGATGCACCTGAATCCACATACCAGTTGTTTTCTTCATTAGTCTTAAGACAAAGCGTGCTAAATTTTGAGAACAATGATGTGTCTGAAGAGGAGTTACTGAAATTTAATTTACTCTTCATGCTGCAGTTTCTCGATATATCTCCATAGTTATTGTATTTGTAACAACGTGGGCCTTTATTTGGGAAGGAATTTCTTCTTCTTCTTCTTTATACCGGAACTTTCAATTGCCATTATCATAGGTTTGTATTCATCAGTCAATCCTGCGAGTAGAAAGATTGCTAACCATTCATCATTTATAGCAAACTAAATGTTAGTTAAATTCTGTGCAGTGCTCATTATCTTGTTGACATAATCTTCGATGGAATTGCTATTTTCTAAACTAGTAGTAACCAAAGTTTTCGTTACGTTAACTTTTCGTGATAAGCCGGAATCGTTGAATGCAGATTGTAACTTGTCCCATACATCTTTTGCGGAAGTTGCGTTTTCAATGTGAACAAAATTGATCGGATCAACCATTAAAATTATAATTGATTTTGTTTTCACTTCACGTCGTAAATTAACAGCGGCATCTGTCGTCGGATTGTGTCTTCAACACAACTCCATAAATCTTCGAGTTCAAGATACAGTGACGGTCACATGAAAAGCGCATGGTTAATTTTCAAAGAATATCGAGTCGTACAGGTAGTAATTTTAGGGGTAGCGACTTTTTACAAAAGTAGATGTAAATTATAAGTAATATAGTGTTCACTTCATGTTGACAAGTGTTAAATTTCATTTTTAAATATAAAAATAATCAAAAAAATTTAATTAAAGGAAGAAATTCGCGATTTTCGCGTAATGATTGATTCGCTCAATGATAATAAAAATTTATACACAATTAAATACTAAGTATGACCACCCCGGGCTTTTATTACTTCTTGTAACCGACGTGGCATTGAATCTGTTAAGCTTCTTAAGTATTCGTCACTTAAATTATTATCCCATACCAATTGTAAAGCTCGTTTGAGGTCTGGGATATTTTTAGGTGATGTGATGACGACATGCCGCTTCATAATTGCCCATAAATTTTCAATGGGGTTAAGGTCGGGGCTGTTTCCGGGCCAATCGATAATAAAAATACCGTTATTATCAAAGTATTGTGATACCTGAAACAAAAAAAAGAGACGAATTATTTTATATTTCTCAATAATTTATTTTAAAAATATATAAGAAATGTGATGTGATATAAAAATTTTGCATACCTTCTTGGCCGTGTGGCATGGCACATTGTCTTGTTGAAAGAACCAGTCCTCGTTTTCAGCGAATAATTTGGCTTTAAACTATCTTCCAATATTTGAATGTAGCTATTAGCATTCACGGTACCTGTTATGATGTTCAGGTACCCTAATCCACGTTGAGAAAAACAACCCCATACCATTAATCCCATTTTACTTTTAGTGGTCTTTATTGTGCAATGTTGGGATAATTTCTCAGTTTTCATCCTTCGCACATATCGTTTACCATCCGAACCGTGTAGCAAAAATTTTGATTCATCTGAAAAGATAACTCGACTCCAATCTTCTTCTGACCAATTGGCATATTTTTTTGCAAATTTCAAGCGCTTTTTCATCGTGCCTTTGGTCAACATCGGTTTCTTAACTCCGAATTCACGGAGCCTCCTACCAATGGTCCCGACACTAATTTCAACTCCAACTTCTTCCTTTAATTCGGGACGAGATTTAAAGCGGTTCTTGAGCGACATTCGACAAAGAATTCGATCAGTCGCTTTCGTCATCTTTCTTGGCGGTCTTCCCTTTGGTAGCGGCGTACTACTGACAGTTTCATCGTATTTTTTTAAAAATCGACTTACCGTTCGTCGATGGCAACCCACTTTCTTACTTATGTAATTTTGAGACTTGTTTTCGTCTTGCAGACCTAAAATAGTTTGCTTCTCTAATTCGGTTAAATAACCACTTCTTGGCATTTTGGCACAATTACGTTAATTTTTAAATAAACTGAACACTCTAAGAACGTCAGGTAACAACTGAATTGCCTAAAATTTACATCTGCTTTTGCAAAAAATCCCTACCCCTAAAATTACTACCTGTACGGCTACCTGTTGTAATTTTCTCGTCCTATCAATTTTCCAATCATTGATAAACCGTTGTTTGCCATCGCGCTCGGAAAAATGTATAACTCTTGTTAATTATAATCACAAAGGGTTCGGTACAATTTTTTTTTTGCGATGGCCTGAACAAATCTGTATTTTTTAGTACAATAAGTACAATGCCCTAAAATTAAAAAAGCGACATTGACCCTATAACAATATGCCATAGAAATGTAATAAATAAACTAACATAAAGAAAACCAATAAAACAACATTATGAACCGGCAGTTGTATAAATGTAAACTGTGCTAGAAACGAAGCAGTTTCAACGAGTTGATGGGTTGCTTGCTCAAATTAATGTCAATCTTGCTTAACATTGTACAAATAAAACTAACCTTTCATTTTTTTATACTGCCAATCCATCGATTGAACTTCGTCTTCTTCAATTATCTAGCGGTTGTTCCTCCTACCAATTTTCCGCACTGCAGTATTCCATTTCTTATGAAATCTAAAACAAATTAAAAATCTAAAATAAGTATTTCTTAAAAAATTGTTATAAGTTTACTTTAAAAATAATTGCTACTTGTTAATTTGTATGCACTCTTTTAATTTTTAGCAGATGAGGTTTCCGTTGTAAGTTTTACGATTCAAATGTCATTTCGATATGTTTTTGACTGTGTTGCCTTGAACTTCGGACAGATCGAAAAATTAAACTGCCTTATAATATTGATGCATGTGCATTTGTTCCTTAAATATTATCGCAGTATAAACCCTTGTAAAAATTTCAAATACAAAAAGGAATAGCGGGATATTGGAACGCTCAATAAAACAACTGAATTGTCGGTCGACGCTTCGGCTTATTTACTAAATGCCATCCTCAGGACTAAAAAAGAAAGACAATATGTTAAACAAAAACGGTTACAAGTATGATCTCACACCAACCAAACAATTCATGATGGAATAAGTTTTAGCGCAATAACATATTCTTCGGAAGAGGGAAAACACAATCTGACGAGCAACACATTCAACCACGTCAATTTCAAAAATACAGAAGTTACACAATATAAAATCCATAAACCAATAATTAATTAAAATCGAGTGTAAAACGTACATACAATAACAAGATTATCTCAAACAAATTTTCGACAAATGTGATAACAATTATTGCCCGGTCACCACTTTAAAAGTATATTCACAATCAAGCAGCATAACAAGAACAACTATAACATTCAAAGTTACAAAACGAGAAAATCTTGGTCTCCTTCGATGTCGAGTCGCTTTTTACAAATATTTCTAAGGAGTCAGTTATTTCGTCACTGAATAATAATTGGGACTTAATCGCACCCTTTACTTCTATACCACCAGAAATGTTTATGGAATTAGTATCTACCATATTCGACAATAGCTATTTTAGCTTTCAAAAGCAGTTTTATTCACAATTGGTCGGGTCCGCCATGGGTGACCCTTGTAGCCCTATTTTTTCCAAATTCGTGATGCATGACCTGCTTTGTAACTTTTTCGGTGCAGTGGAGTTTGATATCCCTTTCCTTATGTTATATTATGTTGACGACATATTTACAGCCGTGCCATTGGATAGAATAGACGACTGCTTATCGATACTGAACTCCTACGACGAACTTCTTAATTTCACCTATGAGATAGAATCTAATCACAAGATCCCTTTCCTTGATCTTTTAGTTGAAAGGCAGGATGATGGAAGATTATGTATGGATGTTTACCGTAAGCCTTCATCTACGGATAGACTGTTAAATTTTAACTCGGCACATCCGCTTAAGCAGAAAATGAGTGTGATTTATACGTTAAGAGACAGAATTACAAATTGTGTACCTCATAACATCGTGGGTATTAGACTTCATGAATTCAAATCTCAATTGCTTAAAAATGGCTTTCCCAGCAAACTTATAGATTGTACTCTCTTTAAGAGAAGAATTTGACCCATGAATGTAGCAGATCTCCAGTTAAACGAAACTGCACATAATACTCGTAGATATTTTAAGTTGACTTTTCACCCTTGATTAGCCACAATTAGACACAATTATGAAAGAAGCACTTAACAGCAGCAAAATTATTATTACCTTCCACAATCGCTTCACTCTTAATAACTTGATTTTTTCGAAAACTAAGGACAGGGTACCTTTATTAGAAAGAAATAACCTTATTTACAGTGTGAAGTGTAGTAGTTGTGATGCTCGGTATATAGGTCAGACCAAACAAAGATTGTCTAATAGGATCAAACAACACCAATACGACATAAAAACTAGGTCGAAGAAGACTGGTCTGGCCGAACATATGGGCAATGGCCTACATGGATTTTCACTCGACGATGTCAATATACTCAACACGGAATCCAATTATCAAAAGAGAACTTTTCTGGAGGCTGCGTACATATCTATCACCGACAGCAATATTAACAAACAAACGAATTATGGATATATAAATGTAAGATACAAGAATTTGTTGAAAAGCTATTGTGAAAAAATTAAAGCCGATCCACCGTAGTGTTGGTTTTTTACTGAGTTAGACTTGTTGTTTTACCTTTTAACGCGTTTTTATTCCCTGTATAATGTTCCTGATTTACTGATCTAATTATTTATCTGTTTGCTCGTTTATTGTTGTCGGGCTGTTGTCGGATTGATTCACACACTAACGGTCAACCTTATTACGCCAGACCTTTTTTCAGGTTCCTGTTTATATTTTCTTTCGGAGAGATTTTCTCGTTTTGTAACTTTGAATGTTATAGTTGTTCTTGTTATGTTGCTTGATTGTGAATATACCTTTAAAGTGGTGACCGGGCAATAATTGTTATCACATTTGTCGAAAATTTGTTTGAGATAATCTTGTTATTGTATGTACGTTTTACACTCGATTTTAATTAATTATTGGTTTATGGATTTTATATTGTGTAACTTCTGTATTTTTGAAATTGACGTGGTTGAATGTGTTGCTCGACAGATTGTGTTTTCCCTCTTCCGAAGAATATGTTATTGCGCTAAAACTTATTCCATCATGAATTGTTTGGTTGGTGTGAGATCATACTTGTAACCGTTTTTGTTTAACATATTGTCTTTCTTTTTTAGTTCTGAGGATGGCATTTAGTAAATAAGCCGAAACGTCGACCGACAATTCAGTTGTTTTATTGAGCGTTCCAATATCCCGCTATTCCTTTTTTATATTAAGCTTTAGAAGAGATTTACATTTCTAATTTCATATACATACAAATTAACAAATAGCTTATTTGTTGGCACGCAAAAGTAAACAAAACCCACCTTTTCATTCATATTGATGCACCACTGACAGTATCTTCTAGTTGCATTGAATACGTAATACTTTTGGTAATTTGACTGAAACTTTCCGATTTTTAAACCTATCCATGACATCCAGCTAATCCATGACTGCTTTTATTCTGCAAAATAATTAAAATAATTTAGTAAATAGTTGAATAATTTTCAACCGCCAACAAAACAATAACAAAATATTACTCAATGTAACTCACCTAAGAATTTCAAATGCAGCAGAGCAGCTCATTGATTCTACATCTCGATACATTTTCAATAATGTCAAATGTTCTATTACGTTGTCCATATTTTCCATTTTATACTGCACTATTTGTTTTGTTGTAACAACTAGAAGAAATTAAAAATCCGAATATTAATCTACGTCGTCCTTTGATGTTTTGAGGTTAGATGGCGGCACCTATCAAAATTAATTTAAATTAATCGAGAACAGGAATTATGCAAAAATCTATAACTAATTGAACTTTTGAAAAGCATGCAATGTAAAAACAATAAATATCTTGCACACATCAAATTTAAAATATCTCAAACCTGTTTTTCCGTAAACTTTTGCATTACCATCGATAAAATTAAATCAAAAGTTTGATGATTTTTTCACGTCAAACAAGTCCATCCTCCTCGGGTCTCCAGCTGTTTTACTAACGGTTTGACTTCGACACCCTGCAAAATAAAAATTTTCATTTTCTCCGATATATACACGGATACCTTATTTTATTATTCGTATTTATCCCGATTTTAAAGATTTTGGATAAATAACGAAAAAAAACCAAAGACGGTAAATTACTGCCTGCTATGTTTCGGAAGGGCGCACCCGGATGAAAGTTAAAATTACTTTTAAAAATTTTCTGAATTCCCGTTAAGCGTAGTTGGTACAACCGATCCGTTATAAATTACAAACTCACAAATTGAAAATCACTTTAAAAGCATGAAAGTAAAATCTTACGACATAAGTTTAACTCCGGCATATTTATGTAGACGGCACAAAAGGGCTGATGATTATTATTGAAAATAAAACTTACATAACTAAAGTAACGAAAACTTCAAGAACGAATGTAATAATTACACAAATTAAATTTTACCAATAATATTAATTCCTATGGGAAATTAATTAAATAAATCACTTTAGTACTTCAAATGTCACTTTACATATTTTGTGCTTACAATCAAAACAAAGCAATAGGAGCGTTCCATAATACATTTTCTCATGGGAGCGTTCAGTAATTCCTACATAACCTAAACTTTTTATTCGGGAGCAGCACGCTTTTTGTATATTGTAAATTACACTATAAACTACCATAATTGCTCTTGAAAATTTTTAAATTCGTGGGTTTATACAATAAGATAAGAAAAAACCGCTAAGAAATTAGTACCAAAAATTGTTAACTTTGATTTATTTTGATAAGATGGCAGCACCGTGCTAATCACGAGTAAATCCTCATGAAATAAATTAGGTTAAGGTTAACTATAGGAATAGTTTGTTGTTTTCCAAGTTTTCCATCGTTGAAAAAAGGTAAAATGTCCATGTTCAATCATTCCGTTAGGGTACCCCGATTGTATAAAGTAGCCTCGAAGTTGTTGCAAGATGTTAAGGAAAACGGTGTAGGTTTAAAAGAAGAACTTTTTAAACGCAAACATCCCGTGAGTAAAGCAAGGTTAGGTTAGAAAATGTTTCATTGCTCAAGTTTTACCTTTCAGAATCTAAAAGCCCTATTAGCACTCGTGGCGGAAACGATTCAAAATTTTTCACAAATTAACCAACTGATCGAAAAAGTTAATTTGTCCGAAAAGGAACCACAGTTGAATCTTTGGTTGGCACGAATTTTAATATGCGAGTTGTTATGGAAAAACAGAGAACTTAAGGGGGACTGTAAACCGATCTTGACTATTTTAAATTATCGGGATGAATTATTGAAACATAAACAAACTTTAATCCTTCCTACCAGTGACACGAGAGGTAATTATTGTTTTTTCTATTTTTCAGATCCTTTACATGCGTACACTCTGCTTCCTATACTGAGTTTGCTTCTTTAAAAAAATGGCTGACGATTATGGCGGACCATGGATACCGGCACACACAAAGCAAGCCAGCCAAGCTATGATTTGGTTGCTCTTTTACAGTATTCTCATGTTTACCTTGCCATTTTTGGTGTTTTTTGGAACAAAGGACGTTTTGGAAAATAAATTTCATGTAGACGGATATGCTAACACGGTGTGGTCGGTTATTGCTTCTGTTGTTACGGTAAATTTGATTATTTGTGCTTATGCTTATCAAGCATACAACGAAACCGAATACGATGATGAAGGAAATCAAATCGATACCATAAAAAAAGACTGATTTGTGTGCGTCTGTTTTCTGTAATATTGTTGCAAAATTCATGTATACAATTGTAAATTCCATTAGTATAGAAGCAAAGTGTACGTTTAAGTAACTTTAAGTTTGTAATAAAATATTTTACCTTCTTTTTCTACTTGATTTTTACCTTTTCGGTCCAAATTACAATAAAGAAAAAGTATTTAAATAAAAAGGGATGTAATGTAATTTCTTTGGTTTCTAGTAAGTAAACCACGTTTCGTTCGCGTCAACACTCTCAAGCTGACCGTAGAAGACGCTATAAATGGATTTTGCGATGAAGGTTGGAATTTTGTGCCTAATAGGAATACCACGTATGAAGAATTCTTATCTCAAGTGTCTTCGTTAAATTTTGACGAATTTATGAATGACTTTCACATAAAAGAATTATTAATTTTTCCTGCTAAAACACAATTTTACGCACACCGAGCATACACGGAAAAAGCAATCGCTCTGCAAGATAAGGTGACAGTTTATTTTAAATATGCGTTTTCCTTCTAATTTTTGTTTTTAATTCAGGCAAGTTGCTTACCGGTTCATTTATTGAATCCTCCTCCGAACAGCGTGGTTTTGGACATGTGTTCTGCTCCGGGAATGAAAACGACTTACATAGCGGCGTTGCTGAAAAACGAAGGGATTATTTATGCAGTCGAGTTGGATCGTCGTCGCTTCGATTTGTTAAATACAAGCTTAGAAGGAACGGAGGCGACGTGCATTAAAACAATCAATAGTGATGCGTTGAAAATTACCGCCGAAGATTGTCCCAATGTGGAATACATCTTGGTAGATCCAAGTTGTTCGGGTTCGGGTATGACGAACCGCATTTTATTAGACGACAAGGAAAAACCAGACGACCACCGTTTGCGAACTTTGGCGAGATTCCAGATCATAATTCTTAAGCATGCGCTCACTCATTTTCCACAAGCAAAGAGGGTTGTTTATTCGACCTGTTCGATTTATCGAGAAGAAAATGAAGGTGTGGTCGAGGAAGTTTTAACGCAATGTAGAAATTTCAAGTTGGTGTCGGCTAAGCGTTTGCTGAACAAGGAAGGCAATTTTAAGGGGGAAGAAGAAGAGGAGTCCGTAAACGAAAAATGTATTAATTTTAATTGTGCGAATGATTTGACCAACGGATTCTTCATTGCTGTTTTTGAACGAATTGAAAATCAACCAGACGAGGAGTGTAATTCCAAACAAAGTAAAAGAAAACGAACCGAAGATGAAATCACTGTAACGGATGCAAGTCTGCAAAAGACTAAAAAGAAGAAGAATCGGATCAAGGGTGAAAATAAAGATCCTGTCGAAGAAATCTGTTTGACGGAGTCGGAACCAAAAAAGAAGAAGAAATCAAAGAATAAAGACAATACCGAATTGGACGAGAGCAATTTAATTCAAGCTGTTGGTGTTGAAGAATCAAATCAGAATAAGTTCGAGAAGAAAAAAAATAAGAAACATAAATCGAAGGTTGAAGATTCGTTGCCTGAAAACGATATTGTTGTACAAGAATCTGATCACAAACCTAAAAAAAGCAATAAAGAAGAATATCAGGAAGAACCGATCGTACAATCGGAAAAGAAGAAATCTAAAAAGCATAAATCCAACGTGGAAAATTTGTCGTTCTCTGAAGAACAAGAAAAGAAGGTTGTCGATTTTGTACAGAAAAGCAGCAAAGAAGTAATCGAAAAGGATAAAGAAATGATCGCACAGAAAAAGAAACGTAGTAAAAAATTAAGTGATGAGAACGTGGGAATATCTGACGATTGCAAAGGACTCGAAGATGACATCCCAAAGAAAAGGAAGAAACAAAAGACACATAACTCAAGTGAAACTGTTCCGAGCGAACAAGCCGACTCGGAAGCACCCGCCAAGAAAAAAAAGAAGAATAAGTAATTAATAATTTAATTTGTACAATTTTTGGAATTTTGTTATTTTAATAATAAATTATTTTATTCACATTTATATTAAGTTTAATTTATAAATTTGAAGTAAATGTTGAGCTTTCCGTGACAAGTTTGTATTAGTCGCAAAAAGTACATTTGTTCCGAATAAAACATTTTTTATTTTTTTTTCAAAACAAAAAATAGTGTCAACGGGCGGCACTAAGGTAAAACAATTGCCTTAAAAAAAATGGAATGTTTTGATATTTCGCAGTAATTCGGTTAATCGGCAAGAAAAAAAGATTAGTACGTGGAAGAAATTAAGTATAACAAATGCAAAAATTATAATCGTGTTGATACTAATTACACTTTTTGTTTAAAACTCACGACGGAGTCGAGGAAATTTAATTTTGATTACCTTATTCGAAGTTGGAAGGAAAAGTAAGGCGCAAATACAGAAAAACGATTTGCGTGACCTACAATCTTGTAAACAGTTCGTGTAAAAGTTGCGATAAAGAAGTTGACCATGCCAAATTACTGTATAGTTTACTTTCTTTTACAGCAGACGACATTTAATCACTCATTTTTATTCCCCAACTTTTTTCTAGGAAATTTGCATCGACCAAGTGCAACGGCCAACGCTGCATTTGCCCTTTCTGGTTCTGAAAAATAAAATGAGCAGTTCTGTCCCGTGGCGTGCGACGATTTGCGATGCATGTCGATGAAGGTAATTAAACAAATTCTTCGGGATCGATAAGAAAAATTTGATAAATGAAAGTTAAGATAAGAGAGCGCCGCATTGGAAAATTAACGAATCCCACCTGGTACGTAAATATTCATGACTTGCATTGCACATTCAAGGTAAGTTTCGATTAAAGCTTCACAGCTTGGTCAAATCCAATTCAAAATCTAAGGTCAAGGCAGATTATTTTTCCTGAAAGTGAAGGTGAAAGTCTGAAAACAGTGATTCATGTATTACAACTGTGCAATTATTCTCACGTAAGAAAAAAATGTCTATTATATTTTCCATTTAATTGTAAGAGATAATTTATCGAAGCGAACGGGGCAAATTAAAACGCAAATGAACGATCGATTAAGATAAAATATGTTCCCGTCAGTTTCGGTTCTGATAATGCGTTATGATATGGAAGAATTATTAATATCCACATGATTGGAAAGGAAATGTAATTTCCAAAGCGTTTTAAATAAAATACGAGAGCCACTCCTATTTTAATTTTAGGGGATTCCCGTATTTTTTATTTCGCTACTCAATTTTAAATGCCCCCCCTCCCCTCCTTTTCACGTTATTGGTTGGTCTCGTGAAGGTGGCTTTTAAGTTGGTCTTCATTTCTGATTAAAATTTTATGCAATCAATTTTTGTTGAAGTCATAAACTATAAAGAGTGGTTGCTGCTCACGCAAGAATGTAGTAGACATTTTGCAACGCAAACGAAAAAGTCAAGTTCGTGGAATTTCTGCATGTGAATTTTAAATTTAACCAAATCGACTTTGTGCAGATGGAAAATATTGTGGGTATTCTGGCGGTAAGTAACCGCCATTTTTATATTTTGAAATAATCCACAGACCCGAGATCTTATAAAAGCATCAATTGTATAAATCCAAAATTTACTCAAATAAAACGAATTACATTTAAATGTTAATTTTTTATAATTTTTCATTATCTAAAATGCCGAACCGCGACAAACACGCAAATATCTGCAATTGCATTAATTAAACGAAATAATTAAATGGATTTGGAGCGAATTTTTGAAAAAAAACTGAATAATATTTCGATGTACGATGTACATTACTCGGGAAAACACTTTTATCAAAACTAAAGCAATTTGTAATGAAAATGACAAATTTTACGTCATGCAATCGCGATAAATCCAAAAAAATGGGAACAGCGAGACGGAGCGTCCGCGGGGCCGCGCATAAAGTCATATTAAAGCTTCAAGGTTTATTATTTGCAATCGTCGCGTTTCACAAATCGGCGATAAATTAAGGAAAATCAAATAATTAATATATTTTGTGAAATAAATAATCTCGGTTCGAACATGCGATTGCAGATTTGGTCAAATACAATTTTTTCGTACCTTTAATGTAGGACAAACGGGCTATTTTTGTAAATTATACCATACAAATATATAATTAGGAAAATAAAAAAATGTGTTGAGAATAAATCAAAAGTTATTAAAATATAAAATAATTGCTAGTAATACACCTTGCGCGATACAATCTTGAAGGGTGTTAAAAAATTATATTAATTGTTTTTTGCTTCAACTTATAATTAACAACAAAAATTACTTCTTAATTTAAAACCACAAATTTGTTATTTCTGCAAGGTTAGCGCTTCTACTCCGCCGTCCGCAAAGTACCATCATACCAATAATTTATTAGAAAATAATTATAGGAAAGTCATTTTTTTTTCGTATACAAATACTGTAATAAAACAAAAAATATATTCGTAGATATAGGCAATAACACTCAATTTTTCTTTGTGTGGAAAAGTTGATTTCCTTCCAGTTAAACACACAATTAGGAATTAGAATCACGCTATTTACAATTCTAATGATATGTATCAGAAATCAAAAATAAATTTTTTAAAATCCAGGTTAACGGAAATTTTATGCTTTTGTTTTTTTATCTATATTGTATGTGGAGCCTAATTTACTGTCTTAGGGAGAGGGTGAATAAATTTGACGCCGTATTCTCTTGGAAAATTCATAATTTTCCGTACAAAACTGACATAATATTACAAGTTATATTTTAACCTGTTTTACCTGCTAATGCAAAATGTGGACGTGACGTAGCACAAAAATGTCGGTTTATGCAGAAATTACAAAGCTACAACTTATTGAACTAAAAAATTTTATAAAATAAATATAAGAATTGCTTCTATGCAAATCCAATGTTTCAACTTCTCTCTCACTTTTCTTTAGAGACAGATAATAATTAATTGTTAAAATGAAGAAGTAAAATTATTTATACTTAATTTTGTATAAAACATTTCAAAAAAGTTAAATTTTCAAACTTTTGCAGACCGGGGGGTCTGGGGTCTGGGGGGTATGTAATACCTCTCAGTCTAATAAAATCATTGCAATCGAATTATCCCGTCAGCCCAAATTTTTAGATCACCAATGTTACAATAATCAGATAAAACTGGTACTTTTGGCGGTTTTCCATGTGTGGTAAATGTGACAACTGCACACCTGTTGAAATGCGAAACTGGACTATAGCACTTGCTTAAGTGCAGTTTAATATAATGATGTGATTGAATTATAATGGAAACAACCTTAAATTCACCAGTGCTAATTGTTACAGGTAAAAACCAACCCGTATAGTCGCATGTAAATCGGAGATAAAAATTCCTTATTCATAAAACAAAAGAATCTCGACCTTTTCTTATAGTTGTCCTTAGAAGTTTATCAAGATATTTTTTTCCTAACCTAAATTAGTTCAATTTTTCGGTTTAGGACATTTCGCCGTCGCCGTTTCGCGTTTAACCTCTTTAATTTTTTAATGTTAACATGAGCATCTTGGGGATTTTTTTCAGAGATGATAAGCAAACTGTACAGAATAAAATAAATTTCTAATGAAAGCAATATTCTTTGCTAAAAGCTGAAATAATATTGAATTTTATTAGCGTTTAATTAATTTGTTTAGTAAAAAAATTTACCTTATTTTATTTTTCCAGAATTGTCGTTTTGTATTATATTTACAGCCGGACAAGAACCACAATAATTAGTTATTATAGTTATATATTATTATAAATATAGTTATTTTTGTAATCAAAAATTCGTAATTTTTCTTTATTAATTAAATTTTAATTTTAATTTAATTTCGCAAATACAACATTTACTAGTTTTTCAAAATGTCACCCTCCCCCCCATTTCTTCCGGTTCGAGCATAACCAGTAACTTTTTGAAATTATAAAAATTTAATTTCGAAACGCGTAATTTTAAAAAATTACAAGAAAACCAAAAAAACAACTAATTTGTGGTTACTTTAATAAAAATTACTGAAAATAAAAATCGAAAAGAACCACCCTAACCACAGGTTAGGCGCAAGCATTTTGGGGACGGCAATATTTATTTTGATCTTTTTCGACCCTAAAAAGAATAAAAAATTATTTACGATCTTCTTTCGGACAGAGCAAATATGATATGAGTATTTTATATACAGGGTGACCCGGATACACTTTACATAACTTTTTTTCCTAAAAGCAGTTTTAACAAAACCCCTTTTCTAAACTCAAGCCTTCGAAAGTTAGGCTTCTTTAAAGCACTTTTTTTTAAATTTCCACCTTCACGTGGTCATAGCACAGAAAATATTGATTTTTGGGTAAAAATTGATTAGTGCTTTTTTAAAGAGCGTGGAATAATCTACAAACTAGATATAAACCTTTTATTGTCTAAAATTAACGGCTTTCGAGTTATAAACTAAAGTAAGTAAAAACTTCTTTTTTCAAAACTCTTAATTTTGTATGAATTTTATGTATTAGATCTTAGGACGGCCCTGTACACTGAAAATAAAAATTGAAAAGAGTTTAAGTACACTGAAAAATAAAACAAAGAGCTGTGTCATCGCATTATAACGCGATTGCTCAGGTTGTGCGGCCTGAAGGCCGCACTGACTCGTCGATATTTCCCAAAATTTAAACAAATTTCAAAAAAAAATAAGTACACCGAAGACTAAAAGAAAAAGTTTTGTTTTATCGCATGATAACGAGATTGCTCAGGTTATGCGGCCTTCAGGCCGCACTGACTCGTCAATATTTCCCAAGAGCGTAAATAATCTACAAACTAGATTTAAACCTTTTATTGTCTAAAGTTAACGGCTTTCGAGTTATAAATTAAAGTAAAAGCTCTTCTTTTAAAATTCTTAATTTTGTATGAATTTTATGTATATCTTAGGACGGCCCTGTAACTGTCGTCGCATTATAACGCGATTGCTCAGGTTGTACTCAGGCCGCACTGACTCGTCAATATTCCCCAAAATTTAAACAATTTTCAAAAAAAAAATAAGTGTACTGAAGACTAAAAAAAAAAGTTGTCTTATTGCATGATAACGAGATTGCTCAGGTTGTGCGGCCTGAAGGCCGCACCGACTCGTCGATATTCCCCAAAATTTGAAATTTAAATACATTCAAATATAAACAATTTTCAAAAAAAAGGAAAATTTAAGTTAAAAATAACAATTCGAATTAAAGTAAGTAAAAATAAATGAATAGTTTATAATTTTAAATGATGTATTGCTTTACCCGATTAGATTCTTTTGAGGGGGGAGGGGGGTAAATATAAACAAAAATTATAATTGATTTTTGGGTAAAAATGGATTAGCTTTTTAGAAATTAAAATAATTAGAAATTTAAATAATTTTCATAAAAAAATAAGTACACTGAATACTAGAAGAAGAAGTTGTCTTATCGCATGATAACGAGATTGTTCAAGCTGTGCGGCCTGGAGGCCGCACGGACTCGTCAATATTTCCCAAAATTTAAACAATTTTCAAAAAAAATAAGTACACTGAAGACTAAAAGAAAAAGTTGTTTTATCGTATGATAACGAGATTGCTCAGGTTGTGCGGCCTTCAGGCCGCATCGACTCGTCAATATTCCCCAAAATTTGAAATTTAAATACATTTAAATTTAAACAATTTTCAGAAAAAAAAATAAGTACACTAAATACTAAAAGAAAAAGCTGTCTTACCGCATGATAACGAGATTGCTCAGGTTGTTGCGGCCTGAAGGCCGCACTGACTCGTCAATATTATGATGTAATAAATTATATTTTTAATTATCTCTAATTTTTAAAAATTTATGTAATCAAAAACTTCACACTCTCTTCAAAATTTTTATCTTTCACTCACTTTCAAATTTAAAACCAACCACTATCAAAAAACAAAATCATTTATTATTCTTAAATTCAAAATTTTTCACAAAAATTTAGCGGAACAAAATTTAAACCTCCGCTGCGGTGGCCATCTTTGACCAAAGAAAATGTTATCTTCCTTTTCTACTGCCAACTTTAGTTTTCAAAGTTTTACCTCCCAAAATTCAAATTCAAATATTTTATAAATTTAAATCATAATTCATAGCAAATTAACAGGGTAGGCAAAACTTTGGTTCGGAACATGACAATATATCCCAAAATTTAAACAATTTTCAAAAAAAAAGTACACCGAAAACTAAAAGAAAAAGTTGTCTTATCGCATGATAACGAGATTGCTCAGGTTTTGCGGCCTGAAGGCCGCACTGACTCGTTAATATTTCCCAAAATTTAAACAATTTTAAAAAAAATAAGGACACCGAATACTAAAAGAAAAAGTTGTTTTATCTCATGACAAGGAGATAGCTCAGGTTGTACGGCCTTCAGGCCGCACCGACTCGTCAATATTCCCCAAAATTTGAAATTTTTTTGAGATTGCTCAGGTTGTGCGGCCTGAAAAGCCCCTAAAGTTTGAAATTTAAATACATTCAAATTTAAAGTTAAAGTTAAGTTAAAAAATAATAATTCGAATTAAAGTTAGTAAAAGTAAATGAATAGTTTATAACAGTAAATGAAATGTATTGTTTTACCTTATTAAATTCTTTTGAGGAGTGGGGGGGGAGATTAAACAACACCCAAAAAATAACAAAATATAAACAAAAATAAATTTTAAAATATAACATAAAAATACCGTATAAGAAATAAATTAAATAGAAAAAAATTATGCAATTTCTAAAATAGTCGTGTTTGGGGGGGGGGGGGAGATTATTCTTTTAAAAACCTAATCGAATCATTTACGTAGGGTTTTAGCATGTAATAATTCTGTAATGAAACTTCGAAATATTTAAAATGGCAACCCTTAAGTCTTAGGGCTTCGATACAAGTTTCATAAATTACTATTATATATCACGAAAATTATTATCGTGATCGTACCGAAATACTTTGCAGAGGTGTTAGAGATTAAATAAAAACAAATATCGTTAACGCAAAATTATTCGGTAAAGCCACGCTCAACGTTTTAGAAAATCGCCGTTGTCTTATCTGTTTAAATTCCCAGATCGTCATCTGTTAGATTATTTTTGCAGTAATTGTTTTCGCCAGTCCGCTCCTGTTTCTAGTTTGGCGTAATACTTAGAAATTAATCTTAATTGTAGTTAAAAATCCCCCTCTTCGCGCTAAATCGCCGATATCTAAAACGCAGCACTTTTTAATGCAAATATGTTAATTATCAATTTAAAAAATTAGCATATTATTGTCACGTAACCGTTCAATTTTCCTGTCGAAAATAACAATAAAATGCAAATTTTGATACCGTAGGCTGCGCTTGACGTAAATCAGAACACGTTAAGTGCTTATTACTTAACCGTTTCGGCATCGATTAAAAAATTTTCAAGTCGCCGCTTTTCACTTTTTTTCATCTCGCCCGGCCGACGTAAACAAATGACAGTTTCGGAAACAATCGAAAGGCGGTCAAATTTTCGGAAGGGGATTCCCCTGTTCATTTGGTTGTTTTTTTCCGAAAATAATTTAGATAAATTCTTAAGTGCTTTTTTATCGCGCCGAGTTGCCACACGGCGAAAACAAGGGCGCTTAATTGAGCTTGATGGCTCGATTATGTTAATTGGTGCTTTAACAATTCATTAAGGAACCAATAAAGTAAAATGGCGCATTCGTTAGGCTTTTGCGAGCTGTTTTTTGTTATAATAAATTTCGCAAAATTGTGCAATAAAATTCGGAAAATTAAAATTTCCGGGTAAAATTATTAAGCGTGTCACCGTAATTTTTCCACAAATCACTCTCGGAAAATCGATTTTCTAATTAAAAAAAAAAAAAAAATGCAATGTGCAATTTAGTTACAATAATTTTAATTGTTGAATAAAAATTTGGTTATCTTAATCATTGCATAGAGCAATAAATGGCATGCGCGATTAAAATCTGTCTCTCGTATATTGCAGGTACGGATACGCCGGAAGCGACCAATGGAGGGTTGATGGGGTGGTTTACGAGGGGTGCATGGGGTAAACAGAAAGAGGGCAAACATGGAATGGGACATTGAAGCCGACTTCCACTCATCGCATTGGTCGATGACATTACACTAACCACTTGATTCAGCCAATAGGCTACAACCCCGGTACGCCAAACCCCGGAGTCAATACTCCTGGTGTCGAGCAACAAGTTCAGTTCAAAGCCGCTTGTGTGGCAGCACCACAATATTATTTTCTTCTCAAAATTTTGATTTTCAAAAATACGCAAACTTTCATTAACTGCCAACCGGAGCACCGACGTTATTTCGAATTTTCCTATACGAAATTTTCCCAAATTAAGTGAGTGAGATTATCCGTGCGAAAAAGTTTTTTTATCAGTGAAAATGTGTTTGGGATTTAATTCTTAACCAAAACGTTATGGTGAGTAGTCGGCATGTAGTATTTCGAATTAACAAAAAAAATCTCCTTCGGGACCAATAATGATGCAAAATTCTCTTTAAAAAATAAAAAAAAAAAAAATGTATTTTTTTGGAAATTTTCAAATTTTTGTGTGATGACGAAAAAGTTAACGTGTTTGGTTTTGTGGTCCTTTCAGATGCCTGTAGCCCAGTCCCGTTCGAGTAGTAGAATGCAGCAGTTTGATGAAGCTCAAAACGAAGACGATTCTCAAAATACGGAAGAGGGCGCCATGAACGGCGGCGGTGGTAGTGGCGGCGTCGGCGTGGTTGAAAATGGTTCGACAACGCCACGTGCCGATAAAGTGACGAACCCAATTAGTGCTCCGGGAGCAACAGAGAAGAACGGCGTTAATAAAAGCGATTCGGAAGAAGAGGAAGACGAAGAGCGCGAAGAGCAATCGACTGTTAATAATCTTGGACCAAACGGCGGTGGCGGCGGTTATTGGCGCCAGGTGGCGGCCAGTAGGCCATCTAGTCCTGGAGTTACCACCATGGTTGACAATGCCAGTGAAGCATCTTCGATGGTTCCACCGTCCAGGTCAAAAAGTCGCGTAGAAATAGCGTCCAGTCGGTACAGCAACCTATCCTATTGGAGAGCCCTTAGGGTTATTTTTTATAAAAATGGGGATCCATTTTTTCCGGGAATCGAATTTAGATTCAAGCCTGGAAAAGATATAGGAACGCTGGATTCCCTTTTAGATAAATTAACACTTCGCATGGATTTACCGCGAGGTGCTAGATATATTTTTTCAATGGACGGAGATCGTAAGTTTAGGATAGAAGAATTAGAAGACGGTGCTTCCTATGTCGTGTCATCTTACAAAACCTTTAAGGTAAGCACCCATTTTTGTATTATTATAAAGGCTTTCCTTCGTCCGTCAAGGTCATAAAAAATTATTATTACTTGACACATTAACTTATATTATTTCTGTGTCCCGATTTAATCATTTTCAAAAATAGCGCACTGTTTTTATGTAGGGGAGAGTTGTTGTCGTGATTGTGGTCAGTCATGGTCCGGTTGCGCCACGTGACCTCGAAAGAAGTCTAAGATAAGAATAAGTTTGCACGCACACCCTCGAGATGTAAACATTGGCAAAATTGTTACCGGCCATTTAATCCATTACTAATCGTAATAAAATCGAAAACCTCAATTTTTACCATTTTCCAAAATTGCCTCCCATCTAATGACGACACTAATTTCCTTGTAATTTGTCTTAGGATCGATACTGTATAAGTAGTTTACTTTTAATGTAACGTAAACGTCACACTTTCCACAAACACAAAGAATTTTTTTAATTTTATTACACCACTCACCCTCTTTGTTATAACAAAATAAGAAATGATAAATTAAATTTATCAAAATTTTCAATCAAAACTTGAAAAACACTTAACGGTCTATTTTTACCCTTTCATAATGATTTTTGGCAAATTTTACTCGCATTCGACCGCGCCGCAGAAGAACCATCCTGTTGCTCAAACGCCAAGGCCGTATACATGCACGTGCCGAAGTAACCGTGCCGGTGGGTCAGAAAAACCAAGCCACCGGCAATTGATTCAATTTGATAAAAAAAATAGTTAATAAATTACAATAATATTGTATTTGGATGATTCACACTTCTACAATTGTCCTACAAAAAGATGTTTAACGAGGCGAAGGCCGAGTCTTAAAAGTATTGGAATAAAATAAATATTTGGAATAAAAGTATTTTACTCTGAAGCTTTATACTTTAATAGTATAAAGCTTCAGTGTGATGGCCACATCTTATACCATCAATGTTTCTGTCAATACTACAGATCAGTATACATACTATCATACCTTACACTATCAATACACCGTCGATTAAATCATTTCATTTTTGAACAAATTTTTACCTATACGTGGTACCTATAGTACCTATAGGTGCTTATTATGTAGAGACTGGAGGGTATTCCATACCCCCCAGACCCCCCGGTGCATACTTGCACAACGAATATATTGTCGTGTTTCGAAACCATAAAAATCACAATTCATTTGTTTTGTAAATTATTTTAAAGTTTAATTTTGTTTTAGTATTTATTTATTTATCATATTGTGTATAAAAATGTTTATTAAATTATTTGCCATGTAAATAAGGTGGGGAGAACGAAAAATAAAGTGAAGAGAGTGAAGAACATCATTCCCGCGATAAAAAAATTTAAATTGTTAATTGTTTAAAAATTAATAAAATAACTTAAGTTGAGTTGATGTTTTGCTTTAATTGTGGTGAAGTGGGTGTTTAGAACATAAAAGTTGGAAGAATTTGTGATAATATTTGGTTATTTGTTAATATACGTCGCAGCAAAATTTGTTAGACCAGCTGCAATACTACATGTGGAGAGCGTGCACGTACGATCACAAGGCCATATGAAAGGTAACAAATTTGAGCAATTTTAATCTACAATTTAACTACAACTAGAAAAGCTCACAGCTACAAATAATGGATGTACACCGAGCAAAGAAGAATAATTTTGAAAATAAGAAAATTGTATAAATTAGTATAGCTCTGTCATCTCAATATTTTCTCAATCCAAAATTACTCTAGCTGGGTGTACATCCATTATTTAAATTTTACATGAGACTCTCCTAGTTGAAGTTAAATTGTAAATTTTTGTTAATCAATTCTGTTACCTTGCAATGTGGTATGGTCATTGGCTTCGCATATGGTATTGCAGCTGGCGTCGGTTCGTCTAGTCAAACAAATTTGTTGTGATTTATTTTTTTCACACAACAACCAAATATCATCCAAAAATTACAAATTTATTATCAATCATCACTTCACTTTAATTAAAACCACTCTAAATAAATTATAGTTTACTTTTATTCTTAAAATAATTTTTAAAATCAAAATCAACTTAGACGGGAAATAACATACCCATCGGCTGCTTGCCGCCAGGCCCTCTGGTATCTTCCTTCAAACCAATTTTCCCTTTCTACTTTTTTTTACAATCCCACCTTATTTATTTACACAGCAAATAATTTAACTAACATTTTTATACACAAGATGATAAATAAATAAATAATAAAACAAAATTAAACTTTAAAATAATTTACAAAATAAATGATTTATAATTTATATGGTTTCGAAACAAGGCAATATATTTCCTCCAATAGAGTAAAAAGTTTCTGTTAAATAGAATTTTTCATATAATATGGACATAAACCTATATACATCGGTCTCTGATCGAAAGACCAAAATCTGGTGAGAAACGAGTTTTTTTGCCGGTAAAGTGGCATTTTGGAAAATTAAATTATATTATATCAAAATTATATTATATTGAATAATTATATTATTAACTAAGCAGATTGTCTAGATTGTGCGGCCTTTAGGCCGCACTGATCCGTGACTCTTTCGTAACTTCTCAATGTTTTTAGATTGTTCACTTAGAATAAAGCAATCGGAAATGCATTAATAAAAAGGAAAGATATGGCTCTGTATTTATAAAACGAGACAATACGAGTTTTCATTTCGCTCGTCTTGAGTTGTCCTTAGTCACCATAAAGTGGCAATAAAAATATAATATTAGACAAACAATTAAACAAAATTTGGAAAAATTCAAATTATATTATAATAAATAATTATATTATTAACCAAGTAGATTGCCCAGGTTCTGCGGCCTAAAGGCCGCACTAATACGTGACTCTCTCGTAACTTCCCAATTTTTTTAGATTGTTCACTTAGAACGAACCAATCGAAGATGCATTAAGAAAGGAAAAATATGGCTCTGTTTTTATAATATAAATACATTTTAAAAATAATTCATTGTCTGATGTCTTGATAATTTCATGATATGGTGAAAAAATATATTCTATTAAATAATTATATTATTACCTAATTAGATTGCCCAGGTTGTGCGGCCTAAAGGCCGCACTGATCCGTGACTCTCTCGTAACTTCCCAATGTTTTTAGATTGTTCACTTAGAATAAAGTGGCAATAAAAATATAATATTAGAGTCACATTTTGGCAAATGTAAAGAAAATTTGGAAAAATTCAAATTATATTATATTAAATAATTATATTATTAACTAAATAGATTGCCCAGGTTGTGCGGCCTAAAGGCCGCACTGATACGTTACTCTCTCGTAACTTACCAATTTTTTTAGATTGTTCACTTAGAACGAAGCAATCGAAGATGCATTAAGAAACGGAAAATATGGCTCTGTTTTTATAATATAAATACATTTTAAAAATAATTCATTGTCTGATGCCTTGATAATGGTGAAAAAATATACTATATTACATAATTATATTATTAACTAATTAGATTGCCGAGGTTGTGCGGCCTAAAGGCCGCACTGATCCGTGACTCTCTCGTAACTTCCCAATGTTTTTAGATTGTTCACTTAGAATAAAGCAGTCGGAAATGCATTAAGAAAGGAAAGATATGGCTCTGTAATTCTGAGACGAGACGAGTTTTCATTTCGCTCGTCCGGAGTTGATGATTGCCACCATAAAGTGGCAATAAAAATATAATATTAGACAAACAATTAAACAAAATTTGGAAAAATTCAAATTATATTATTAACTAAGTAGATTGCCCAGGCCCAGGTTGTGCGGCTTAAAGGCCGCACTGATCCGTGACTCTTTCGTAACTTCCTAATGTTTTTTGATTGTTCACTTAGAACGAACTAATCGAAGATGCATTAAGAAAAGAAAAATATGGTTCTGTTTTTATAATATAAATACATTTTAAAAATAATTCATTGTCTAATGTCTTGATAATGTCATTATATGGTGAAAAAATATATTATATTAAATAGTTATATTATTACCCAATTAGATTGCCACCATAAAGTGGCAATAAAAATATTATATTAGAGTAAAATTTGGAAAAATTCAAATTATATTATATTATTAACTAAGTAGATTGCCCAGGTTGTGCGGCCTAAAGGCCGCACTAACGTCACTTTTTCGTAACTTTTCAAAATTTTTAGATTGTTATCTTAGAATGAACCAATCGGAGTTGCATTAAGAAAGGAAAGATATAATAAACACATTTTAGAAGTAATTCATTGTCTGATATCTTGATAATGTCATGATAATATGGTGAAAACGTTCGCAAAATTTATACGTCCAATTTACTTTGTTTCTAAAAATAAAAATGGTGCATTTTTCAATTATTTTGAAATCCATTGAGTTTTACATTTCAAAAATGTATAGTTGCTAATCAAAGCACAAAATAAAAAAATTGAATTTTTCAAAAAAGAGCGGGAAAGGCATAAAATAAATAAACAAAAAGTTGTCGTTTGAATCTTTTAATTTGTTTTACTTTATTTCTTTAAATAATAATTAATTATTATTATTTAATAATTTTAATTGTAATATTAATAAAATGAGATAATAATAATTAATAATAAAGTTTTTTTGATTAGTAAAAATTAAATACTAAGGCCCGTTTAGCAATCTCGGGTTATCTTAAACCCAGAATAATTTTTATGGAAATCATCCATATCAAAAAAGTTAAACTAAAAAACAAATAAAAACAATAGACAAATGAACAGATCTGTTTCTTGACGTTTGGCCCCCTGCGTGCAAATTTAATTAAGCCGCCTCCTTGGATCTGTTCCGTATTCAATTATTTAAAAATTTATTCGTAATCGTTTTGTTTTTATAAATAATTCAAATGTTAACAAAATATAAATATTTATTTGCATAAACAAAAAATTATACCGGGTGACCTCAATTTTGTTGGAATAAAATTAAAATCAATGTCAGTGAAAAATCACGTACGAGATGGAACTTTACAATAGTTTTAATTTTTAATTGGTAAGACAATCCGAGAACAAGAAGTTTAAATTAAAATGTCGAGCGAGGCGAAGCCGAGTTCGACATCCGTCATTTTCGTTTCATTTGTAAAAATTTACAGAGGATATTTTAGAGGCTAGAGACTGTACACGTGCAGTCATCGATCTTATATAAAAATACTTAATAACCTAATCCGTCAAGCCGCCTGCACCACCACCCCGACATACCTTGGTAAAATGGCATAATTTTGTTTTGAAACAAAATATTTTCGTGTCTCCATCATAACCTTACAAAACCGCACTAATCAATCAAATCTCAACTTTTTGAAATTTGCAAGCTCTGGCCAAGTTTGCGGACCGCAAAATATAAAAAATTTTATTCCGGCGTGATAAGGGAGTCGACACGTCATTCTTATCGAGAAATTTTATTATTACGCTTTTATTTCATATTTTTTTTATAATACGCAAACTATAACCTGAAAATATCCCTCCTAGTTCTGAACTATTTTTACTCTCGCGATAAAATATTTATGTGAGAGCAGCTATAAGTGAAACTAGCAAAACAAAAAAAATATTTTGAATAATAAAGTTAAATAGGACCTATCGCGGTGTACGATAACGTCGACACGTCACACCATTTTCCAGTGACACAATTTTGTGTGATATGATTAAATTATAGTCATAACAGGAACATGTTTTGATTCTTATTTACATCTAATTTAGAGGATTCATTAAAGGAGTGCACGAGATTTATTTGCGTGTGTGGTAGACTCACGCATTGGTCCTTCACTTAAATGTTAGTTATTGTAATACTTAAGGGTCGAGGGTTGCAAAACCGGAACGTGCATATAATATACCCAACATGACCTATTTTTTAAGTCATTACGATCTCTAAATTCTGATATCAACTTAAATAATTCCTTGTATATTCATAAGAGAAAATATACAAATCATCAAAAATATTTATTATAAATTGCCAGTTAACTTTTTCGTTTATATTTCCGAAAGACACGCCAACAAAAAATTTACCTTAAAATAGCACAAAATTTTAAATTTAGCGCCATTTGCAAAACAAAAGAAATTCTCGAAATAACAACTATTATTATTGTTTTGTTTCGTAGTCATGGTAACCGCAGCACGTGTTCGATCAAAAGAAGATGGCGTGAACACGTGTACTAAATAAAGTGTAATACGCCATCTTTTGTTTAAAAAAAGCGAACGTTAATAAATCAAAACGTGAAGGACCGAAAGCAGAACAAATTAGCAACTCAAACTAATTAAAAACATTTCTACAATTAAAATATACAAATGTTTTAATTTTATTTGTTTGAATAATAAAAACACGCACTAAGAAAAATTAATATGCATTTAAAATATTCTTCAGGTTTTTCTCTTGAAAAATAAAACGATAGTGCTATTAAAATAATTTCCTTAATTGAAATAGCATGCAAATGCTGTGTAAATTTCAAGGTAAGCTTATCACCCGAAACGTCCCAGTTTTTTGACTCCGTCTTGGTGAAAAATATGTAGGTTGAGGGGTTGAAAAAACTTTGCTTGCTCGTTATGAAAAAATTTGGTCGCAAGTGATTGATTTGTTGTGCATTATAAAAGTAAGACAAAGAAAGGGCCACGCGTGCACTTGTTAGAAAATGATCAAGGGTATTGGGGTAATAGGACGTAGGTCACCAACTGGACATGCAATAAGTCAATTCATGAATCTGCAACTTTGATTTCTAGGTGTGCCTCACTTATGCTAATGGTTTAATGTCCAATTCCTCTTAAATTTAAGGAAAATGGGCAAATTATCAGATCTTAATCTTGTAAATGGTTAGGTTAGACTTATGGATTAAAATGAAAATATTCGATATTTTACCTACATTTCTTACACATATTAACAAGCCAAATCAATATTCCTTACTTCATTTCGCCGAGCCATTAAATTTCTAACCTTAATTTTAATAAAAGAACAAACAATTCCACTCGGCTCTGCATCGCCGCCACTGTCTTCTCATATCTACTTTCTTTTTATCAGTGTACATCTTAATGTATGGCAGTTTTCGATGCACAAAAGATGTCAGCATCGCCAGTTTTATTTTTGCAGTGTAGAAAAAAAATGAAAAAAATTTTTAACTTTTAAATTTAAATTAATACTTAAATTAAAAAAATAAATTTTATTTTAATTTGTAAAAACTATATAAACAAAAATAGAATATTTACACGATTATTGATTAATACTTTTTTATTATTATTTTGGAGGAGAATATGATTAAAAAATAAAATTTTAAAAATAAGAAAAAATTTTTTTTTTAATTTACAAAATATTGTTTTATTTTGTTTTTCCGCGTACCGATTTTAACCAAAATCTAATCAGCTCTAAGTCTCAATATTTATGTACTAAATACAAAATTTTGTTAAAAAATTTCTATTACTTTTTGAGGTAGAGCGCACACAAAATTTAACCACATACACATACATACATACAGACATTTTTTGGAAATGACGATTTTCTGCTTCTGGGACCCTAAAATGTCTAAATTCATCAAAAGCTCAAGTTTTTTTTTCTGCACGATTAGAATACTTTCTCAGACTTCGTATGATAAAGTAAAAAATAAATAAAATAAAATTTATTTTACCTAATTTAATTCATAACTCGAAAACAGTTGCCTTTAGACAATAAAGTATTAGAATCAATTTTGTAGACAATTTCCTGTTCTTTAAAAAAGTACTAAACTATTTACACTAAAAAATCAATAGTTTTTGTGCTATGGCTGCTTGAATATAGAAATTTAAAAAAATTTTTAGTGAATTGGTCAAAAAAGTCTAATTTATTCCGAAAATTATTATTTTTACTGACGTCATAGTTTTTTCATATATTATAATTATGTAGTATCAGATAATCAAACATTATGGGAGTTTAGGAAATTTTCTAATTCCTATATTTTAGTTCTAATTCTTATATCTCGATAATTTTTATAACTAAACTCGATGTTTTCAAAATTCCCATAAGGTTTACGTATTTGGCACAATTTATAATTATAACATATCTTTGAAGAAAAAGTCTCAATTATACTAATAATAACTTTGAAAAAATCACGATAAACAGATCTGGAATAATAATGTAATGTTAAAAAACAAATGACATACTGATGAAACAAATGACGAAATAACATTTTATATATGATAGAATGCAGGGCCGTATTTACCAAATTCAGTAGAAATATGAATGCAAATTTAAATCAATTAAAAATAAATACGACTACTATTAAATAATACTATTTAATAAATATTAAATTTGTGAAATTATAGAACGCTGCGCAAAGGGACAACGTCCGCCCTCTCAAAAATCAATATTAATAGTCGAGTTTTCGCGACTTCAAAACAAAATATTTTCGAATTTTTATTTAAAGGGCTGTAAAAGAAAAGAAAAAATTAGAAAAAGGACCCAGTTTAATCTGCTATAGATCGCAGGTCTGGGAGGTATGCAATATCCCCCCCCCCCCTCTCTCTTTCCCCGTGCCTATGTAGTCGACGTAAAATAAAATTATATACTTTTCTTTTACGATTAAGAGATTTTTTTATTTGTAAAAAAATCTATCCAAAGCTAAAAGATTTTAAATTTCTAAAATCAGCTTCACATCTACCACACATGGAAAGCCGCCAGTGACATAAAGTGTTTTATGGAAAACTCAATTATTGGAAAAATTATTATCTGTCTATCTGATATTTTGTAGAAATTATTATTAGCGGTTTCTTTAGATCTCCAAACCGTTTCGAAACCGTCAGACGTTTACGTATTCACTTTTAACCCCTGAAAAATTATTTTTTTTATATTTTGTACCTGACTAATTTATTAGAAAAAATTTCTAGAGGTAAAAAAGTTGTCCGGTAGCTAAATTATTATCCGAATGCCATTAATAAAATATAATTTAGACGAAAGCACCACAGCGAAATTCTTTTCGGTAAATTGGTTGCGTGGAAACCGCGATACTACTTCGATACTTCGCAAAAAAGGTGAAGTTTTTGTGACACCATTACGAATTTTCGTAATTTGATGAAATTATCGGTTTTAGATTTCCTGTTTTCCGTAGTAATGATTTTATTAAGTTAATTCGAAGGTTTACAAAGAATTTGGTAGTTATGAGATTTTAAGTATTCGGAAAATTGATTCAAGGTCGTTCTAAGTAGGCTAATGTCTGTAGTTCGGGATTTTCTCTTTTGGGGCATAAAATTATAAAATAACCAATTATTTTTATGAAAATTAACTGTAAATCTATCTAACCCAATTCGATTGAATTGCTTGCAAAGCTATTACTTAATTCTTACGGCTGGCATACTGGGTGCAACAGAGACCTTAAATGCACGAACCCTTCCATTTCAAGTCGGCGCGACGTTTAAAAATGGAAAGTCGAGAGAAAATTTAGTAAAAATAGCGTGCGCTAGGTGTGGTGTTGAAACTTTTCAAATTTAATTATGCAATAGAGAAAAAATTGGACAGAAACCTAATTTTCCTTATCCTTGATGTTAATTTCCCGTAAGGACATTATTAATTGTCGCAAATTTACAAGTAAAACATTTTCTCAATGTTTTCGTTAACGTCACCCGCCTGATATTAACAAAAATCTGCATTTTAAATGAAAATTATGAAATATTTGCGAAAAATTAGGTTAGTGTGACAATATTTGAATATTGTCGGAAAAGGGGCAAATCAGTTTCGACATTGGAAGTTAATTGCTTCGGTTAAACGTCGCTTTCCTCTTTCCCTATAAGAGATTGCGCCAACCGCCGCTCCGCGGAGCGACCGCTTCAAGGTTGCGTTTACAAATTAATATCGATATCAAAATTGTATTCGTTTGAGTGGCCGAATCGGCGGAAAAAATTGTAATATTATTTAATTTTGTCATGTAACATGCGAACCTGCCATTCATAAAGACCTTGCCTAAAACGCTTCGGAGTCCTGTAACCAATATAATCTGGATATCGATTTCGGTTCTAGAATGCACATAAATTAATTTTGTACGTTGCTTACGAATGCGAATTAATTAGAGGGTAAATTTTGGGCGAGAATGCCTTTCTTTACGTGCAGCGTTGCACCAGACCTCTAAAAAAGCGATCCCCGATAAGAATTCACGTCCTAACGGGTCAACCACATTAGGTCACGTTATCCACTTTTCCCCACTCTCGAACAACCCTTAGTTTTCGACCTTGAAATCCCTTCCAAAGCTCATTTGCACATTCAATCATAAATTATTTATCAAACAACAAATCATTCGCGTCACAGCTACTTTTGCCCTCATTCCAAGGGTGAAATTTGTTTAAGACAGTTGAAGCGAGAGTGCCGCGATTTTAATCGTTTTGTGTTATTTTTTATAACTTCACTGATGCTTGATATCGATTTCGAAGACGAAGACACCCCTTTCGCCGTAGTTTCGCTGCCGACAATGGTCCGCTCTGCTAACTCGCCGCCGTTGCATTTAAATTAAAGTTTTTATTATTTTCATTTCAGCCCGCTAGTTATGGAAAAAAGAACGGCATTTGGTATGCCGCTCCCGGAGGTCAAGGTTGGAGCAAAGCTGCAAGTCGAAAAGCCTCCATAGTGGAAGCGGACGCTCCTCCGCCGGGTGGAGGATCAGTTAAACCAAGTTCGGGACGAGTGATTAGGATAATAAATAATATGGATCACACGGTGCAGGTAAATTACCAAATTAATCTCGAGGTGCTCTACCAAATGTTTTTGCTTTAGTGTCGAGTTTTGTTGAACCTGCGGACGAGTCAACCCTTCGAAGAGGTGCTGGAGGATTTGGGCCAGGTTTTAAAAATGAGTGGTGCTAAAAGAATGTTTACCGTGTCGGGCCAAGAGGTGCGAAGTTTTTCGCAACTCAGGAACGAATTCGCAGACGAAGACACTTTTTATCTGGGCGTCGGTCCGATCGGCCAGGCCGCCGTCATGCTATCTCCGGCCAGGAGATCTCGTTCTAGAGGCGCTCAACCTGCCGCCGTGGTCGAGGACATCAGCAAACAACGGCGGGCCCGGAGCAAAAGCCGACCACGGGCTTTGTACGCACCGGAAAACGAAATCATAAGAACGAACGGTAAGTTCGCGTTTTGTATACAATCGAACCAATTTAACCGATACTCCAGATTACACATTATTAGAAGTTCTAAAAGAAGAACCCGTTCGAGTTACCATTAGAGGCCTTAGACGGACGTTTTACCCTCCGATACATCATTCGCCGATAGACAATACGCCACCGGACAAGAAAATGCAGCTTGAATGGGTGTAAGTTAATTTAGATCGCGTGACAAAGGCCTACTAAAATTTTTCTTAAATGCAATCAGATATGGCTATCGCGGGATCGATTCGAAAAGAAATTTGTGGGTTTTGCCCACCGGAGAAATACTTTATTTCGTCGCCGCAATTGCAGTTATGTTCGATAGAGACGAAGAAACTCAACGGCACTACATGGGACACACGGAAGACATCCAGTGGTAGGTTCACCTAATCACAAAAAAAATTTCTGGTTTGTAACGGTTTTTTATGATTTTTGCAGTATGGACATCCATCCGTCCAGAGAGATGGTGGCTTCGGGTCAAAAAGCCGGAAGAAATAGGAAAACGCAGGCACACATCAGAATTTGGAGCACCGAAACGCTGCAAACTCTGTACGTTTTCGGAATGGGAGAATTTGAAGTTGGAGTAGCTGCAGTAACATTTTCACAATTGGTACTTTACCCCCCCCCCTTCGCTGACCATTGGTGATCTAAACGCATTTTTTCAGAACGGTGGCAGCTACGTAATGGCGGTAGATGGTGGACGAGAAAGTATTTTATCGGTTTGGCAATGGCAATGGGGTCACTTGCTCGGAAAAGTCGCTGTAAGTATAATTTCGAAAATTTTTTCTCTTCAAATTTATGCAAAGTAATAATTGTTATTATTTTTTAATGCAAATTTATGCCGTTATATACGTGAATTTGTATTATTTCGTGTGAAGATAAAATATATTCCAAAATTGCGGTTATTTAAAATATACACGCAGCGTAAATTGCGGAAAACCGTTAGTGAAAAACATACTAATTATTCTGCAGACGGTTTAGCACCTTGCAGAAACGGTGCATGCACTTCACGCCATGCATAAAAATAATTGGTAGTATGGTAAGGGGGATTCCCCCACGAAACAAAAGAAACGCTTACGAATGTGAGGTTATGTTTTACAGCAATGACAATTCGGCAATTTTAAATTAAAAAAAAAAAAGACGTACGGCATAGCTGCAACGGCGGAAAACTCTCGTCACTCTATGTAAACATCGCGTTTTCTTTAATAAATTCAGATAAAATTTGCATAAATATAGGGTAGACGCGATGTATTACACTCACGAATGGTATAACAACTCTACTTAACCGAAGAAAATATTCCTTCCACCGACGTCGATATTCGAGTCTTCGGAAAAAAATTCTAAAATTTAATAAATTCATAGATTGTGTAGGATTGTACTACTTGAAATTAAACAAATTTTTACAAACATGTCCGACATATGCACGCAACATTAAATGACCGCTCCGAGGGTAGAACGTCAACAATATGATAAAAAAAAATTAATTAACTATTAAAAAGCCCGTAAGAAATTTTTAAATCGAACTTTCTTTTTCTCAATTTTAATTACTAATTAATTTTGTCAATCATCAGTTTCATCAATATCAATGAAAAATATCTTTTTTTTGTGTAGCTTTTGTTTTGGTTACCATGGTAACCGCTGAAAAAAAGGCTAAAGGCAAATAATCAATTTAGTTATAATATTGGTATTTTATTTCTCCAAACTGCATAATTATATTAAACATTTTATGAAAAAAAAAAAAATCAGCAAACGACGCCTTCGGTCATCTGTTCCGCGCAAAGAGAATTATGAAGCACCGTTTTGGCTCAGCGGAATCACAGAAACTAATAAATTTAGAGCCATTTTGAACCCAATTTCCGTCCGTCTTGAAATATTTTTGAAATGCCACTTTCAATAAAACGGGGCAGTTTTAAATAAACAAATCGACAACTTCAAAAAATTAAATTCTAATTAAATAAATCATATGATGAACGGAAGACAGTGTTATTATCAACATTCTGCCCAAATTTCAAATTATTTGGGTTAAAATTGGCCGAGATAAACGCATTTTATTTTACAATAATTTATACAACCGCAATATAAACAAAAACATCAAAAACAAAAATACCGAAAAACAAAAACAATTTACAGGTAACTGATTTATTTTCAGTGCTTTTGTTTTTGATGTTTTGTTTCGGGTATATTTTTGTACGAATTTTAATATATTTTCGACGCCCGAAAAAATAAAACAAAATTTGAATTTTTCCTTGTTTCAGACCCTTCAAGAAGATTTATCCGGTGCAGCATTCCATCCACTCGACGACAATTTATTAATCACCTACGGAAAAGGACACCTGACATTCTGGAACAGAAGAAAAGACGGTTTCTTCGAACGAACCGACATTCTCAAACCTGTAAGTTTCCCAAACACAACAAACGCAGTCCTAACCATTATTTTCAGCCCACCAGAACGCTGATCACCAGTCTCCAGTTTGAACAAGACGGTGACGTCATCACAGCAGACAGTGATGGTTTCATAACGATTTACAGTGTGGACAGCGATGGAGCCTACTTCGTCAGGATGGAATTCGAAGTAATGTTATCCTGTCAACCAAGTCAACATAAACTGATTTTTCTTCCATTTTCAGGCACACAACAAAGGCGTCAGTTCTCTAATTATGCTATCGGAAGGAACTTTACTCTCGGGAGGTGATAAAGATAGGAAAATCGCAGCCTGGGATTCATTGCAAAATTACAAAAAAATAACTGAAACAAAGGTAAGTCAACTTGACTCTCCGAACGTTTTTCTTCTAACTTTCATTTTCCAGTTGCCCGAATCAGCAGGCGGTGTGAGATCAATTTATCCACAACGACCTGGACGAAACGACGGAAATATTTATGTAGGCACAACTAAAAATAACCTCATGGAGGGTTCGCTTCAACGACGATTTAACCAGATCGTTTTTGGACACAGTCGCCAACTTTGGGGCCTCGCAGTTCATCCGGACGACGAATTGTTTGCGACAGCTGGTCACGATAAAGTCATAGTCTTGTGGAGAAAGCACAAACCAATTTGGACCACTCAAGTCAGTTACGAGTGCATTTCGTTAGCCTTCCATCCGTTTGGAGTTGCGCTAGCCGCTGGAAGTACGGAAGGTCACTTAATAATTTTGAACGCCGAAACAGGAGTTGTCGCTGCCACCATTCGGGTTTGCGGTTCACCTTTAAGTTGTGTTGGATTTAATCCAGGTAAAATCCTTCCGTGTTGTATTTTTCTCTGCTTATCTCTCTTTAAATTTCAGCCGGAGACTTAATCGCCATCGCTTCTCAAAACGGCAGTATTTATTTGTTCCGCGTGAGCCGGGATGGATTTTCTTATAAGAAATCCAATAAAATCAGAGGATCTCAACCTTTGATTCAGTTGGACTGGAGTTCCGACAGCAATTTCTTACAGACGGTGACAGCCGATTACGATTTGGCGTTTTGTAAGTCTCGAGTTACCAAAATAATCCTTGCTTACACTTTCATTTTTAGGGGACGTTAAATCGTTATCTCCCGAGAAGAGTCCAGTCGCAATGAAGGATGTGAAATGGCACACGCACAACTGTTCCGTTGGATTTTTGGTGTCTGGTAATTTTTACACTCAATATTTGAGACTTTCAAAAATTATTTTTGTCCTTGTAGGAATCTGGAATAATCGCTTCTATCCCATGACTTCGATTATAAGCACCACTAACCGATCTGCGGCTCACGATCTCCTGGTAACCGGAGACACCGATGGGTACATTAGAATCTTCAGGTCAGTAACCGAACGTTTGATCTGTTGTTTTACTTTCTAGTAATTTTTTAAATTTTAGGTACCCGTGCTTGAGTCCGAAATCGGAATATAACGAAGAAAAGGTGTACAGTGGGCAATTGGCAACCGTGAGATTCTTATTCAACGACCGAAACGTCGTAACAGTTGGAGGAACTGATGCTAGTCTTATGCTATGGGAGCTCACAGATGAATAGCAAACGGCCCAAAGTTACTGCCATTTACCTCCGATCGTTGCGAATATAAGCAATTACGAAGAGTCTGACACCGAATCAGAATTGGATACGCCATTTGAAGTGCTTAGCATTCGTTATCATTGATGATGATTTTTTGATATACCAGAGCACAAAACTTCACTTTTCTAAAAAGAAAATTATATTCTATCCATTCTAAGAGCATTTAGAAAAATTATTCACTTATTTATTGTTAAAATTATTAAAATCTAAAGGGTAGGTGCACATAAAAAATATTGTTGAGTAACACATTTTCGGTGAGGTTTACTCAGTCGATGCGTCTGTTTTGTTAGAAAAAATGTTTTTCTGGGTAGGATCGGCTGTGTGGAGTCGTCACGTTCGAAACTTGAGAACGTACGATCCTAGTGTTATAGGGTCGTAGTTAATTTTTGTACCACCACTCCGTACTTTTTCGTAGATCGAAAAAGAGCAATTTAAGTGTTTCCATTGGAAGTACCACCATTTTTGTACCATAAAAAACTTGAAATAGAAGTAGGAATATTGTAATAAAATAATAAATGTAGATCGACTCATTGCACGAACCAATTACCTAAATATTATTTCCAACCATCCGAAATGAGAATTTGGTGGCACTTGAATTCAAAAATGTTTTTGCAGAATTTAGGGCCGCCCGTAAGCAGAGCACACGAGGCCTGTGCTCACCTAAACTAAATTTTTTGAATTCGATGAGCACAATGCAGGCCTCGCATATGCTGCGGGCGGGCGGTTCTCAAAAAAATTAAAAAATATAAAATCAAAATTTAAAATTGTTTTTCCGCACAATAATTATAAATAAATATGTGACAATTTGTTACACTCAAAACTGCCAGTAGTTTTTAAAAAATAAATTGATATAAATTTAGTAACACTGATTATTGCATGAATCGCTTTGAAGATTGTAAATTTTTAATAAAACTTTCCAAAACCGCACGCAAGTTTTTTATTATCCGGTTTTAAAATATTTTTTGCAAAAAATAAGGGATGCAGTTTTAAGTCATGCCCAGGACCATAAAGAAAGAGTATATATGCAACCATCCGTACAATTGCATTAGACGCCACCTATTCAACTTTCCGTAAACTAAAATTAACTTCCAAAACTGGTGAACTTTTTTCAAAAAACAATAGAATATATTAACAAATGGAATAATTTATTTATTAATTTGTATTATATTTTTTACAAACAATTATAGAATATACAACAAAAGTTCAAATTTTTAAACTCTTTTTGAAGGAATTATACAAAATTTACAAAAACAAAATTTAACAAATAAAGGTTTATCGCTTAAAATAGCGACCAATCATTCTATAAACTACTTATCACATTTGTTTCTTTCTTTGTGATGTCATTAATTGACTCTTCATGCACTGGTGTATTTTTAACGGAACTAGGATTTTCCGATCTTTCGCTCGCAGAAACATTACTTTTGGTGTAAATTTGAATGGGTCTCTGAAAACCCTTCGACAGATGTTCGGGCGAACCCAAGATTTCGCTTTTAGCAAAACCAACTTCGTGTGAGAGCAAATACTGGGTGAAGTTGTCCGGAAAAAATTGAATCGAGTTAAAGTTTTTGTATATGGTTTCCTAAAAATTGAAAAATTTAGATTACACCACGAAAAATTTAAATTTACAAACTTACGGTCAGCTTCTTCTTGCCTTTGTAGCTCGCCCAATTTTGAGGTTCCAAAATCAATTTACCACCGGGTCTCAACTGTAGGAACATTCGTCGGAAAGCTTGCTTAATACCTGCGTCGCCCCAATTTAAATGAATCCATTTGGTGACGCTCAGGCATAGAATTACATCAAACTGAGGCTGTTCGATGCTCAAAAGGGTGTCGTCGTCCAGGACATAGTTTCCCTATTAAAAAAAAAAAGTGAATTAACTGCACGTATAATATTTTTCGTTTAAAATTAAAAAATCCTAGACGAGAAGAGCCCTGAAAATGACAAATGACAAGGACAAAAATTCAAGAAAAATGTCGTCGCAGTTAATTTAAATTAATTTATTAATTAACATACTTGACATAAAGTTTCCTCTCGTTGATAAGCTTTTCTCTTATTTCTATGATTATTTTATGCAATATAATTTTTTTAAAATACAGGGTGTTCCAATAAAAGCAAAATACAGTAAAATTTAATATTTATTAGACATTTCAATATAAAAGAATTTCCCAGCCCATGCCAATTCACCGAAAACCGGCCAAAGTTATAAATCATTGATCGTTATAGCGGGAATCTCGTTAAACCATTAATGCGCGTCGAATAGACAATCGCAAATTTTAAAAGCAGATCGAAACGAGCAAACTAATACAGGATGTACATTTTCAAAAATAAAAAAATTAATTGCGCTTTAAAAACAGCACGCCCTGTATGTTTGAAATTAATTATTGCATGTTATGCAGGTACACAATTTTTAATTTGAATGCTATTCGATATATCTAATGACCCGTGAAGGTGTTATAACAGAAGCTTACGTTACTGATTTGATCTATATAAATACATGATTTATTTTTTACGTTGAAGCAGTGAATATTTTTACGCCATGGCGTCCGATGTTTTCAAATAACAGCTAACATTTAGTTTTGAAATTGAAGAACACAAATTACCCGTCGACATATTTCGGGCACAAAAACGAAAAACATAATTTTATAAAGTGATACTGTGTCCCGATGATGGTGTAATAAACCAAAACCCATTGGCCGTTATTTAAAATTAATAAAAACGCTGAACTCAAACATTAAAGTACAAAAATAGTACGTCCGCATGAAAAGAACGTTGCATACCTTATCTATAATTTACAAAATTAAATCTATAGAAAAACATAATTCCTTTAATTAAATTCCACATTTAGAAGTCTCGAAGAATTACGGTCGATGAATAGGTTTGTTTTTCATTGCAATCTACATACAAAGTATTTATAGTTTTTAAAATAGTATGATTGTATTGTAAAAAAAACATCAACATGCAGAGCCGTCTTAGGAAACTTCGGTCATATAGAAAAAATATAATATTTCGACTAATCTGTCAAATGACTTGGGGAAATAATTTTTATAATAAACTAAGCTAGGTTATAATTAGAAAACTTACGTATTTAAAAGTGACATTGTTCGGAAATTGTCTGCTGGTGCTTTCCTTACTAAATCCTGGAATTTTAATAGGCCCGTATAATATAGGCATGGATATTGGGAAAAACTCACTACTTTTTTCCGTATTATTGTCCGTTCGTGTGCCATCGTCTGTATACGGCGGCGTTTCCGAACTCTTAACGTAATGTCGCACGTTTTTCCGTGCTATTTTGATCAACTTATTATCAATGTCAATACCTATCACACTTCTAGCTTCGAAATCGCGAGCTATCGATAACGTAATGTGGCCAATATTACAACCTATGTCTAAAATATCTTTGCCCTCGAACAACTCCCTATGGTTCGAAAAACACAACAATCTGAGATCAACTTCACTGTGTTGATTACGATAACCGTAATATCTGGAACAAACAACGCACATAAAAAAATACACTCCAGAGCGCCGTGGATGAGCGTCCGGCTCCCAACGTCGAAAAAAAACTCACCTGTTGTAATTACCGTACTGAAAAGTTTTGTGTTTATCTTTAAAATTGGGCATCTTCTCGTTAACTACGTTTTTATTTTGATGTCTATCGATCTCGCCTCTGTGGTGATACGGATGAATCCTACTGTTGGAACGTTTAAACCACGATCCCGGTTGAGGTATAACGGGACTAACGATTTTATCCATCGAAAAATATTTGATCTTTTTCGCCAGTCCATCCTTGGGATGCTCGTCCGATTTACGTTTATTTTTATTATTATCCTTTTTCTCCTCCTTCTTTTCTTCCTTTTTAGTCGTCGATAACAAATCGAGAAGAAGTTCTTTATTTTCTTTAAATTCCACGACCACGTTGTCGCTTTCCTTTCTTATTTCGGGTATTTTTGCGGAATCGGTGTTCGTTTCCGGCGTTTTCGCTTCCGTACATTCGCCATTTTCCTCCGCGTCCGCCACCTCCGACGTTCCCGAACTCGTGCGTTTTTTCCTTATGCGTTTTTTGCGACACTTTTTAATGGGCGAACATAACTGCTGTTCGTATTCCGCGTCGTCCGCACAATCTAAATTCAATGGATCGTTAATGTTGGGAGGAATCAGGACTTCCACTTTGCCGCGACGACGTGGAGGCGTCGGCACGGGCGAAGATTTCGGTGTAACCGCATTCATCGCTCGATTTATTTCTTCGTCTTGTAAACTGTTCAGATTTAACGGATCCCTTATATTTCCACCCAACAAAAAGCGGGTTGGCAGCACTGGTCGCATATTTTTAACTTTGCCCAATCCGCCGCCCGAAAAACTTTTCGAACGTTTTCGAGCCTTGTTGGTTTTCTGCTTCTTTTTTTGATTTAGTACCAAATCCGGCGGATCCTTACGATTATTTTTTGAACTATTTTGTTGTTTGTGATCGATTATCGATATCGTTTGGGTTTGCGACGACATCTACAAGCAAAATTAAGAATTAGTTGCGGTTATTCTCCACTTTAAATTTCAAAATTCAAAGCAATTTTGGAACAAATTCGTCAGGTTATTTTTTGGCCTTTACTCAATTTCAGTTTGTCCATGCACAATTACTTAATGACTGCACTGTTATATTTTTAAACAAAGAAAAAGCACTGCGGTAATCAAATCGAGAAGTATGCAATTAATTTAAATTATTGTGCCGATTGCGATCGATTTTTATTGAAATTAGTAAAATAAGAATGTATGCCACCGATGTATTTAGCATTAATAGTTAATAACGAAACCAAGCTTATCAAAAACAATTTATCGGCGAGGCAAATTGCGGCGGTGTTCCAATAATTAGCGTTCACGTTAATTGTTTTTTTTTTATTATTATAAATTAATAGGTAGTATAATACTGTTTTAAAAATAATTTAATTGTACTGAGTGAAAAAACAATAAAAAACAAAAAAGTGAGAAAAATCGACATTCTTTTTTTTATTTTAATTGTTTGTAAGCATTTTGTTTTTGAAAATCCCCCCCCCCCCACCTTCAGTCTCGGCTCCCTTGGCAACTCCTAAACAAGAAGGGGTGGTTTATAATAATTCATTATTAAATAAAAAGGATTGCGGTAGCCGAACACAAAAGTAAATAAACTTGAAGCTGGCAATTGTTTTTGTTTGAATTTGAAACGATATCTAATCAAAATAGCGATGTTCTCCACTTTAAATACCACCGCAACCGGCAATGACATTTTTTAAATAAATGTGGAAGCGGCTACTTGATAACTATTTCTAAACAAAAAGAAAATTTACAAGTAGGGTGCATTGGAATAGAATAAAAGCGTTTGTGGTAGCCAAACAAAGGGGTAAAAAATTTGAAGCATGCAATTGTTTATCGTAACGGTCGAAATTAGAAAAAGTATTCAATTCCATAAATCTGTCAATCACAAAGCAGCATTAACGATTTAATTTAATTGCATGAATGCTGATGTACAATCGAACCTAATGAATTGAAAAATCGTTAAGGTTGGTCGTGCACACTCATTTTTCAAACTGGCGAGCGAAATTATTAGATCGGTAAAAAAATAATGTGCAGCTTCTGGAGAAGTTTGAAAACGAAATTAGAAAAGCGATAAGTTAATTCTGTACCTTTCTGTTCAAAACAAAAGATTTTTGCAAACGTCAAGTGAACGTTTTCAAACTTCAACATTGTACGCCCCTAACCTAACTTAATTAAGCCGAGGTGTGTCAAAGGCGGACAATTAAGAAACTGAACGGCAATAATAATTAATTTTCTAACAAAATCATTAATTAATATCCGAAAGAACTTAAATTTACCTCCAGCTAACATAAAATTAAAGCGCATGCCCAGTGGACACCAAACATGCATTCGATGCATCACACAATTTCGTCCAATTTACCGTTATTTTCCAATAAATTAACAAGATTTTCGTATTTTTCGAAACCACTTACCTTTTCTAATTAATATGGATCGGAAAAACACTAATAAACCACTTCAGTCCGCACTAAAACTTACAATGTGAGCTCTCAGTCCACAAACGTGAACGGTCACAGATCTACAGCTGCAAAACGTTATTCGCTTTTCGTTCACCGCCATTTTATTCCCCTCTAATAAGTTGCACGATCGCTAACGAAATTAAGCGAACGATTCGCATTAAAAACAATTTTTTTATATCAAATTACGGTTCAACTAATTTTATTGTGACATAATAATAACTTTTAAAATTAAAATCCTACAGGATAATTTTATTCCCTTTTCGGAAGTTTTACTCAAACTTTCGGGGGCGCGGGATTTTTACAAAATTCCTAGAGCGTCCGTTAAATTAAATATTTGTCTTTCCGCATGATAGGTATAAAACGGTGACGTTTATCAGTTTTTTGTTTTGAAACTGATTAAAAATTAAGACAGGATCGGCTTTAATTATAATTTACGTTAAAATAAGGCTCGGAACCCACTTGCGATTTTCGAACTCAAACAAATAAATAAAGACAAAAGCAGTTATCGCTCGATTAATTCTATTGAGCGACAGAAAATCGCAAGTGCGTTTCGAGCATTAACCACCCACTCGCGGCCTTCAAATAAAATTTAAACATCCATAATCTATTACCAAACCAGAGAATTTTTTCCAATTTTAGAGAGTGGGTGATTCTGGAATATAACCAAAATAAAAAAAGTTGAGTAGTTGCTAGGCAACCGACATTAGTTTAATACCAGTGGCGGCTGGTACGAGGAGGGCAATAGGATAGCGCAAAACAGAATATTATAAACTTTAAATAAAAATGCAGATCCCTAAATTACCAACAATTTGAAGCGCGAATTGTTCAATAAGTTAAATTTAACTCTACCTATGAAACTTGTATTATGCAAAATTTAATAACAAATAGATCTTATCCGTCTATCACTGATGCGCATGAATAGATTAACGATATTCCCGCTACTATGATTTTCAAGTTGTATATCTCGTTAATCCATTTGTGCGCGTCAGTGGTAGACAGATTAAGGATAAAATTCGTCACTTTTACTGTGAGGCTGTAAAAATTTAAACAAGATCAAATTTACAGTACAAGACGAACTACTCCAAAGAACAAAAATTCGAATAATTATTTTCTTGGAAGACAAATTTTAACACTGGTGACCCCGATGAAAGACCTTTATTTCCTTCCGTTTTTTAAAATCTGAATCCACAGATATATTCGTTCAGAAGTGCAAGATTTTTAATAAAATTAATGCACACCGATCTTTGGTCTTTAAAACCGAGACCTGATGGGTTTATGGAGTCCCCCAGTACCTAATAATTTAAATATTAAGCATTAGCAATAATCGCAGAAAAATTTTGATCTGCGGTTTTAAAATTTAACGAAGATGATCGAAAACATATAAAACTTCCGTTTAGAAAAATGGATTTTTACAAGAATCTATACTACTAAAAATAAACATGTAAAATATTGTGAAATCAAAATTTTAAAACCTATTTAAACATCTGCCACTTTTTTACTCCTGTTATTGTTATGATTATTGAACTCAAACCAAAATTCCTTTGCTTAAATATTTAATAATTTTTTAAACAAAAAAATGTAAAAATTTGACGCCCATATTTTAAAAATTAAAAAAATACAAAAAAAAACAATTTTAATTTTTGTTCCGATAAACCAAAATTTAATAAATGCATTTTGATCATCGCCACAAAAATTGTAAGTAATTTTTTATCAATTAAATAAAATATTTTTTTCACGTAACCATGGCAACGTATAATAATTAAAATTAGCGAATCAGATATTATAAAACGGTAGAAAAAATTTGAAGTGTTGCACAGGTGCACACAATGACAGCAGACAGACAGTGGATCTACGTTATTAACACGGGATTCAAAACCAAGAAAATTAGATATTTGGAAATACGATTCAGCAGTTCGCGACAAATTGGATTAACGGTGTTATAAATGAATAAGGTTTTACCTTTCGGAATGTTAGTCTTACTTCGATTAAATATCTACCGCAAACAAAATCTCCTTGTTGTGCAGGCAATGCTTACCCAATTTCTACACAAGAAGTTTTTTTAACTATTTCTAATAAAATTGGCAAAAAAATAAACAGTCAGGACTTTAACCAGATAGCCGTAATTTTATTAACATTCTTGAAATATTGATTCTGGTTGTAGTCCGGACTATTTATTATTTTATTTTTTGATAAAATAGTAAGACCGTTGGAGAAATTACGTAATGCTCCAATAATTTAATTATCAAGAAAATATAAAAGAAATCGCTTACGCTGTCCACGAAAATTTCCTGTACACGGAAATAAAAATAAGTTTAGATTAAGAAGAAATGCGTGAAGAAATAACAAATTTATTTTAAATATTTCAACTTAAGAACACTTTTTATAGCAGTTCTCTTAAATTTTCATTTTCATTTAAATAAAACAATTTTTAAAAATAAATTTTCCCATTTGTGATACAATTATTTGAATTAATAACCACGTCGATTTGAGAAAAGAATGAAAATAAAAATTTCCTTTTAAAAATTATTTACAACAAATTTGTCCTTATAAACATTTTGTTTATTTATTTACATTTTTAAAAGAGAAACTCTTTAATGTGTTTTCTTTTAACTTACAATTAATTTGGTACAAAATATATCTTACATTTGTATTTTTTGGATGGAAAACTATGATACTAAAAAAAAACAAATAAAATATGTGGTTCATGATGAAATAAATTAAAATTATTTAAAGAATAACTAATTGTAATGAATTCTTTCGCTATACCTTTCTCTATAACAAGCACCACGTGGTTTTCGAAACATTTTGGGCGATTTTGGCGAAGCAGGCATCCGACGCGACTTCTTCGTCGACTTGCGCGCCGGGGTAGTCACCACGTTATTTTGTAATAATTTAGACACATCGGTATCCAATTTTTGTACACGCACGATTGGTTGAAACTGAATGTCATTATTAATCGACTCGGTTCGCAATTTTGCACTCAAAACTCTCTCCGCGTTTTCCCACTTGTCCAAGTCCACATTCACACAGTCCAATTTATCATTCATACTCGCAATAACGACTTCCGCACAATTTTCCGACGAAGACACGCGATTTTCTTTGCGTTTCGGCGTCGTCGTCGTCAACAAATTTTTTAAGTCAGAGCAACCGTTAATCTTGATCGGTTCGACGTTGCCGTTAAGTTCATCGTCGTTCGTTTTTATTTCTTCTAAAAATTTTTGTAACTGTTTGGCATGATTGACTTTATTTCGCGCCGCATTATTCGCCACGTTATCGTCTTTACGAAACAAAACGCGTTTGTTTTTGTTCGGCCAGCCCGTACGATTCTTTTTCCGTTTCCGTCCCGTTTTTCGACCGGTAGTCAACAACTTGCCCGATTTCGCGTTCTTACTAAGCAATTCTTTCGCAGTGTCTTTTAAAACCTCTTCTTTGTGTTTACACTTAATGCAATCTTCTAACATTTCGACAGGATCTAAGGCGCAGTGGACGTTAAATTCAAAACCGTCTTCTTGTGAGATTAAATCGTCGTCGTTTAATTCCTCGTAATTATTAGTTAGCATTTCGTCTATATCGTTAAAAATTGAGTCGTAGTCGACTGGAGGCTCTTCCTTCTTTTCTTCCACTTCTAGTTCTGGTATCACAGACAGGTCAAGTTTTTCTTCGGGTTTTGGAGTAGCAGGCGACGCGGCGGCGGCCGCCTGTTGCTTGTGAATTTCACGACGTTTACGTTGGTGAATAAAACTGCTCAATATGGCCAGTGTTGAAGCGTGCTGTCTTGGTGACTTTCTTGGATTCCTACTATTGTTAAACAATCTTCTTCGATACGTTCGTTTTATGTTGTTATTGCTCGAAAATAATTCGTTCAGAGTCAGTTCACTGTTCAGCGTGTCGTCGCTACTCTTTGTATCCTCATAACTACTACTGCACTCGTCAATTTTTAACGTGTCATTACTCGATGAATCGTCATTATGAATTTGTGATTCGTTATTTATTAAAGGCTGCCTCACAAGATTATATTCGTACATACAGTAGTTAGGATCGAGCGGCGGCAAAGGACCCATTTCGTATGGCATTAAGAAGGGTTTGTAAAATCCTGGGAAAAGTTATATATTAAAACGTTATAAGTATAAAGAACTAATATAACATGGCATACAAAAGTACAGAATGTTTGTGTAATATATCCTGATTCGGAGTTTAAAAAAAATGTATATTTTTTCTCCAAATGCCAAAAAGAGCCAAGCAAACTTTTCTCGAATTACTTCGACAATAAAAATATTTCAAGAATTAAACTTAAGAACATTTTTTTTAAATACCTTAGATACATTTAATCATTTACGAGTTATTTGAGACAATCTGGGTTAACAAACACGTGAAGATTAAACAAATCGTAAATATTTTTATTTTTAACCTGCATTATCTAAAAAAATTCAAATAAATAACAAACCATTAAAAATGGACCATCCTGTACTCAAGTATATTTATAATAAAAAATAAAAAACAGGTCACCTGTGTTATAATTATAGCACGAATAACACTCTTCGGCAACATCTTGACGTTGAAATGTTTCGTACCAGGGTTCCTTGTTGGGAACCAATTCGAAAGAAAACTTGACCTCTTCTAAATTTAACTTAATTTGTTCTTGATCATCCTCCTCCAATCTTTTCCTTTCCTTTTCTTTCTCTTTGTCTTTATCTTTACTCTCCTTGCACTTCGATTTCGCGCTTCCGTGCTCTCCATTACTTTTTGGCGGCACGGACGCCAAATAGGAACCTTGATACCTTAACCTAAAAATTCAAATCGTCAAGCTTTGCTGTATCTCATTAAAATAAAAACATCCACTCACCTAGACCCTGGAGTTTCAAATTTATAATACTTTTGGTTATCCAAAATAAAAGATTCCGCTTGAGTCAGTCTTCGTTTCTTCCTAGAAGTGGACGTATCGGAAAATATGCTATCCATAGAGGATTCCTCTTCGGGTTCACACTTGACGTTCTTAAACGACCGATGATGTGTAACCGGAGTAGACTCCACCTTCTTATCCGAATCAACTTCTTCATCCGAAGTCGTTTCCTCTTTGTTTGGAAATAAAAAGTTTTCTGCTTCATTATTAAGCCTAATTAATTCGTAATCACGTATCTTCTTGGTAGTAAATGTTACTACTGAAAAAACATAATAAATAAAGTTAGCAAGAAATAAAAAGCAGTTTGAAGACTCACCTTTTTCGTCATCGCTTTCATCACATTCGGTAGGGGGCGATTTAGACTTTTTTAAACGTGCGCCGTCCAATTCGCGATTATAAACTGCGCTAGATCGTAATTTATTCGTAAGAAGTTCCACTTTGTAATAAGATTTATTATCTACAACTAAACGTTCGTCTGCGGATATTCGTTTTGGTTTCAAGTTCCTTCTAGGTCGAGTGGAGCGTTCTTCACGTTCTACAGATTTTACTAATGCTAATGCCAGTCTACTAGATGATCTCAGTTCGCGCATGGGCTTGATATGGTTGCTGTCGTCGTCGCCCGAGGTGTCGGCAAAATTGCTTGTAAATACTGTGTGCCTTCTCGTTCTCAGTCGATGGGCATATTCACCACCTGGCGCACTTTTCGCTTTGCAACACACCGAGTTAGTTTGGGACCTCGTCATCCTGTTTCGTGTCATTGAACAAAATTTTTGGTCAGGCCAATTTTCGCCTAAAATAAAATAATCAAATGAGCAAAAAGTTTAATTGTTGGAAACAACTTGGTAATTTTTGTTTTCGTGAAAACAATTGGTACAATGTAAGTAAAATATTCCTACTTTTATTTTGTTTAAGAAAAAGAGGCTAAAGTGAAAAAATCTCAATGCGAATGTTACTTTATACTAATCCTATTTTGGGATTCTACGAGAACTGTAGGGGGCCTGGCAACAATATTATTAAAACATTTACCTTACACACACGTCAATCTCTCAAGCAAAAAAGATAATAACACAACTTGATTCACTGTAATAATAATAATTACTAACAATTTAATTTTTTTGGATAATATTTCATTGCCGATAGTATAATTTATTGTAGCAAAAATTCACTGTTTTATTTAAAAAAAAGATTTTATCAAATTATCCCTCTGTTATTACAACCTTCTGGCAAGTCGGGCAAAATACAATTTTCAAAAAAAAAAAAAAATCCTGATTTTTTTCACGAAAGAATAATTTCTATACGTTTGGGTACTTGTCGCTGGCTGGCTACGTATATGTTTACAAAAGTGTACTTTAAAATTAAGAAATTAAGTCTATTCTGGCAGAGGCACTTTGACGTGCTTCCAAAAGCTTTGGAAGAAAAAGGCAAAATTGAAAATAAATTTAAATTTTATTGGGTTAAATTTGTTTACATGTTTAATAAATACAAACACCGCATCGTCCGGCGATGCTTTCAAAGGTAAAACCGCCAGACAGACTTAAATGCCTGAAACGTAAATTAATTAAACCAATAGAAATGAAAAGTTTTATTTAGAATGCACGGCTGTTGATCTACGATGGTCAGTAAAAATTAGTCAAATCGTTAAAATTCAAAAGAATCGATAGAAAAATTTAAGCTGATTTTAGTTTTTTCGATCAGATCTAATGTTAACTGTTGAGCCTAACCTAATAATTACTTAAACACACGAGCACTTCGAATATCGAAATGGTGGTTTAAAAAATGCATACTCACTCAGATCAATTCCATTTATCTTCAAAAATAAAGCAACCGCTGGATCGGTGCGATACAAATGCTTTAGGTTAAGTAAATTGGGTGAAATGTCCTGCTTGTGTCTTCGAGTTTTTACGTTTTTACTTTGACCATAGCAGTCAAAACTATTAAGTTCATGGCATACCGACCGAAGCACAATGTCGACATGCGGATGATTAGTGCATGTCTTCCGGGTCATGATCTGGATACCAAATGGGCGGCATATGAAAGCTGCTTCACTTTTATATCCTCTCACTTGCACTACAATTCACAATTCTTCCACCAATAACCTAAAAACATCGCCCAATTAATTAAATAAAACTTGACAAACAGATGGTTTTGTTTAAAAGAGTATTTTGACGTCACAATTATTATTATTATTGTCTGTGGTGCATGGTTCCAATCAGCTGTTTATGGTTGCATTTAAAATCGTTACAACAAATTTGATTACACCAGAACTGTCACTTTTGACACTTCTCCGAATTGCAACAATTTGATTGGGTGTGTGAATAATAAAAAAAAAAATTACGTGAAACGGTAAATAGGACGACGTAATCGTCGCGTAATGATTCACTTACGTTGCGAGCTGACATTTTTGCGATATTTCTTGCCGGAGGCCAGTTTATATTTATTTGTCATAAAGTCGATTAAAATTAGGGTGATTTATTAGATATTAAAACTGTCAGATGTTATTATTACAAAATGGCCTACTTTAGTACAAATTGTACACACCGTCGGCGTCCGTAAAATAATTTAAAAACATTGATGTCGAATTTAATTAAAAACGACGTTAGTATGTGGAAATTTGAGTGCAAAAGCGTGGGAGCGAGGGGTGGAAAGGAGCGTGCCATTTATCGGTTTGGCTCGCAGGTCGGCGGTGCCTTCCGGTGGGATTTGTTTGGTGTTTGTTATTTTGAAATATTTCGGTTTGGCAACGCGGTACGTGCAGCACGGTAAAGGCGGGGTACGGGTAGTGTGCGAGAGTAAAATGTGGGCAGCCGTTGCAGGCGAAGTAAATTTACCGATGCAGCTGACTAAAATGTAACTCGCATGCCAGATACGGCATAACTTCTCGAGTTGCTTTGTCAGGCGCAATTTGATAGAAACAAAACAAAAAAATTAACGATAGTGACTCGGTTATTGTGTTTTGATCGATTGTTATCGTAATAACCTTGCAAATGGAAATGAACGTTTGGTTTGCAGAACGTGCACAATAAAAACGCTACTAAAAATAAGTCGCGTTCCACCCGATACGTGTCTGCGGGTGGACAAGCGAAAAGACAATTCGACTAACCTAAATTTGTCGATAATGAATTTGACACTAATAACATAACCTCTAAAAAATTTTAATTATTGCACAATCGTGTTTTTTTAAACTTTTCGAAAGTTGTCCGTCGTAACAAGAAAGTAGGCGCTGAAATTTTTAAAACAAAAACAAATGCAACTCACTTTAAATTCTGATTGGGTAGGAGGGAATGCGATACGTAACAGCGGACTTTTAAAATGGAAAACATCCAAATTTTAATGCACACCAACTAACAAGTTACTCACAGCGGAAATAATGGAAAAATGTTCCATTAAAGAGAGCGAATAATCGAGCCGACTGACACGTCAATAATTTACCGCAGCGTTGTGTGCGAGCCGTTAGTAAGCGACACTAGGCCAACTGGGTTCAGTTCAGCAGGGTAGATACAACACAGACTCAAACACGAACAGCCATAATCGCGTACGCAAGCTTCACACGCCCAAAACTCTTTCACAGCGACTTTAAACGACGCTATTTCGATCTCTTTTCGCATTAACCGCCACTTTACCAACTTTTAAACGCTATTTAATTCGCTCTTTTTATTTTAATCGCCTTAAACACTAATATGGCATTTTCAAAACATTGCTCAGTCCGCCACAATTGTCTACTGCGTTCGACCAATCGCGGAGCATTCCACCGTGCGCCGGTTACGGGAAATTTCCACACTAATAATACGAGGCGCTCGCAATAAGTCCGCGAGCATTCTATTAATTTTTTTGTTACTACCTTCAGATGTTTTAATAATTTCAAATAAAAATATAAAATTATATTTTTGTTCTAGCAAGCGTCCAGTATCATTTTTTCCACTTCAAGAACGTCAGATGACTTGCCAGCAAAACCTTTCAGACCACTTCGTATTCGTCCATTCTTTTAATAAATAAAACCATTGACGCACATGGACGGATTAACGAGATTCCCACGACCTTCAGGAGATGGTTTCTAGTGGTCTTTCGCGGGAAAATTTTAAATTTTTATACAAACGATTATTTTACTTTAATACCGGCTATAGGCGGAAATACCCCCCCCCCCCGGGGAAAATTACGAGGAAAATAATATGGTGTACAGAAAGCACAAGATGTAAGAAAATGTTTGGGAGATCTGGTGCGATTTCTGGCAAAAAAAAATGGTGTGCATATTTTTACCCACAATTTAGGTCTATGTTACCGGAAACGAGCAGCACTGAAGCGCTTTTAGATACGTTGGCGCTAAAGTAATACTTTAGTATCGACCGTATTTCCGGCCAAGCATTTTTCCATTTTTTTTTATTACATTTGTAATAAAACTAAATAAGCAACCCTAAAGGGGGGGGGAGTTATTTTTTCAATAACATTTTAGTTCCGAGCCTTGCTCGTTAATGCATTCATGTGCGTCAGTGGTCGACTTTACCCAAAATTTGTACAAAAAAATGATATTCTGATTATTGATTTTTTTTTAGAGTTTCTTTAATAATAACAAAAAATGCAACGTGACATTTACCTCAACCCAAAAAATAAAGAAAAACAATTCTAAATAAGCAATTGAACGGTAGGGGGGGATCGCGTTTGCAATATACTATTTTTTGGTAGTTACAAATACAAATAAAATATTTTGAAATAGAAAATAACTTAAAAAAGTTTTTAGAATTTTTTAAGTATTTATGTGGTATTTAGTAGTATGTGATGTTAAAATAATAAAACCTAACAAAATGTTAAAATAATAAATTTGAACAGGGTTGAACTTGATTTGAATATTTGAATAAACAAAAAATAAAATCTGAAAAAAATATTTAAAAAAAACCTGTAACATAATATAAAAACTTTTATTTCACGATTATTTGCGATCATCAGTTATGTATAACAGTAAAAATAAAAAGAAGTAAGAGCAAATATATCAAACAAAATTGAAAAAAAATTTTAAAATTAATAAATAAAATAATGCGCTTACCAAATAACCTTATTATTAATATTAATAATAATAATTAATTAATAAATAAGTAATTATTTACTTGACAGTTAAAATTTATTATTTTAACATTTTGTTAGGTTTTATTATTTTAAAATATTTTGAGTTTCTTTTCCTACAATTTTTGTTCAGAGCATTGCTCGTTAATCCATTCATGTGCAGTATACAACTTTTACAAAAAAAAAATTAATTTTAATTGAATTAATTATTAGTTTTTTATTTATTTTTTAATAATATTTAATCAACTATTAAAAATTAATGAATAATAAATTCTTTTATTTATACCAAATTCGTGTGTTTGTTCGGCTCCAGCTTCCCCCCCCACCTCCCCCCCCAAATTAATCAAAAATAAATCCAAACTGGATTTCTAGTAAATCATATTTATATAACTTTATATTTCATAATTTAAAAAAATATAAATTACGAGGTCCCTGCTCCATCAAGAGATTTTTTTGTGAGGGTTTAAATGGGCTCACTGGTGTACCTACCGGGGGGGGGGGGACCACCCCGGAGAGCATTCTTTTCTTTTTATAAAAAAATATTTTTAAAAAATAAAAAAAATTTTCTTTATATTTATTCAAAAATATATTATATTGGAAAACTCCGTACCCAACATAGAAATATTGTTAAGTATTTTTTTAACAATAGTCATCAGTTGTGAACAGAGCTTTTCCAAATTAAAATCAATTAAAAATTATCTTTGTTCTACGAAAAAGAACTAACGGATGATATAAATTTTGACAATATCATTCGAGACTTTGCAAATAAAAAGGTAAAAAAAATAAATATATAAACACGCGTTTCGCATTAAAGTTTTTTGTACAAAAAAAATTTTTTTATTTATTTTAAATAATATTTATAATAACCTTCTTTTCGGGGAGGAATTCTACGTACGGTAGTGAATAGGCGTAATATTCGCGTCGAAGTTGTAATAAAATATTTTCGTAGCGCAAAAATGAAATAAAATCAGGTTATAGGCCCATTCCACGTTCCGTGCACTTTTTCCCTTCGTTCAAGTTCCAAAATCAAGAAGTTGTTCAGTTACAAATGTTCACCAAATAATTTTGAAAAATATTTCTATTCTTAACAAAATTTGATATCTTTTGGTTTTTGTGTCCACGGTCACCCGCACATTGAATTTGTGCTGCCGAGATATTTTATTACGTTCTCGGCTTTTCTTCTAAAAAACAAAAAAAAAACTTTAAATTTTATTTACAATTTTAAAAATTATAATTCGGTTCCTGTTGTTTTTTACGTAGGTAATAAAAAATGGTTAAAAAATTCCAACGTTTACGCATTAGTGCGGTCGGGCCAAATTTTACTGATTCTCGCTTAATAATTGTTCTCTCTGAAAAATAATTGGATAAAAATTGGTAATTTGTTTACATAATAAATTGTATTGTTAATGGTTATTACTGACGCCCATGCAAAAGAAAAATAGTGGAAGCAAGAAACAAGCAGATAATGATATGGAAAAAATTTATTTTTAAAAATATTTTACATTAATAACAAAAATGGACAAAATATTCCATTCAGATTTTGTCTATAAATAAATTACATGTTAAATTAATCTAATAAATAAAAAGATTACACATAGACAATTACGATACGAACTAATAAAATGTACAGATTAACAATTACTTATTTGGTTCCATTGTTCTAAAATACTTACGACATATTCAATTATTAATAAACCAAAATAAATACATCACAATTACAGGAAGAAAGTTTACAGTTTGAATACATAGGCACCCTGTTATTCAGTCATACGATTTTAAAGTCATCTTTTTTTTCCTGAATCTTTCTTCTAGTTCACCAGGAATCTTAAAAACAACCGACAGTTAAAATACAAACTCAAAAGAAGACTTAACATAATAGGAAAACAAATCAACAAACTAAAAAGAAAGGCAAGCGTGATACATCTTTTTTATTTTGGCATGCAAATGCTCGAAAAAGCGTTTTTAGTCACAAAAAGTTATAAACTGCTTAAGCCAGAAAAACTATCCTATCAGTCACTTTTTCAAATTCAAAGTCTTGGCAGTTATTTTTTCAATTTCAAAAATTTATCGTCCAAAAAAAAAACAAATATTTTTCAAATAAGTTTATTTCAAAACGGTCAAGTTCTTTTAATCAAACCACATTTAGACACCCAACCACTCAGGCAACCCATAATGAAACTAATCAACAAAAAAGGAAGTGTGAAGCTTGTCAAGCTTCCTAGGGTCCAATTTAAACAGAACCAAAAGGTTTGTCACAATGAGCAGCCTGAGTAATCAGACGGATCACTAATAAAATTGTTTTAATTACAATAAAAACACAGCCATTCTAGCATATAAAAAGTAGGTAGTACGAAAACAGTTGTGTAAGTAAATTTTTTTTTAGTTGCTAGCAATGTTAGGGCAAGAGTTAGCATCAGGTTCAGCGTCAAATATATGCCCAGGCTCCTGAAACAGTAATTAGGATGCAAAAAGATTATTTTAGTGTGCAACAGTCAGGATGTACCAACCAAATAAATACCAAATAAGTTGGCCAATAAAAACATTTTTAGTTACAAACCTTGGGTTTTGGCCGGTGTGTATCCACGGCTTCTATGGGCAATTTGATGTAATCCATTCTGCATCCATACGCAACCGGAGTTAATGTTATGATCGTGTGTAGCGGAACTCGAAGATACGGTAATTCATCTGAAATTAACAGGTTCGTTAATACTAAAATATCAACTACGGAGTTACAAAAATTTGTTTTTTGGTTACCCGTTTGAAAAAGTTCACGAATCAAGTTTCTAATTCCGATTGGTTTTTGACGAACAATATCAAATTATCAAGTAGAAAATATCATTAAAAAGATATTTAATAATTAATTTTATCCATTAAACTATCGAATTAATGAAAACCGTCGAAATATTTTTTTTACGAAAATTTAATTTTATAAATGTATGTAGATTGTATTAAATTTGGTATCAGAATAAACGGAGGTCTTCGGGCATGTTAATATTTTTTTAATTTTATGGAAAATTTAATTATCTATAATTTAAGGCATCAACATTATAATTTGTAAACCTGTCCGTGCTTCCTTAAAAACTCGGCTTCTCTCATTATCGTCCAAACCATCACGATCACGTAAAAAAGTATACCTACATTTTTTATCGAGAATTTAATTCCCTACAATTTGAATCTATTAATTTTTAATGTACAAGCAACAGTTGTTTAGTTACACTTATTAGTGTAAACAGTTTCCACGCCCCTACTTCTCCCCAAATTGGATATCAAACATTTTTAACAGAAAATGAGTGAACCAAAAAATTAAAAAAATCTTACCTGCGGATTTGTCCAAAAAGTACGCCAACAAGCAACGTAAAACGGCCTGATGTGACACAACCAGTACATTTTCTTGTCGTTCCAATTCCATAATAACAGGTTCGAGTCTGCCGACCAAATCTTCATAACTCTCTCCCCTTGGATATCTGTAGGCAAATTTATTGCAATCCCTGGCAGCAAAATCTTCCGGATATTTTTCTTTGATTTCCTCGTAAGTCATCTCCTCGCAAATGCCCTGTTAAAATACCAGCGGGTTAGACTACAAGTCATTTCTCAAAACATAACAAAGTACTCACGGCATCAATTTCGTTGAGCGCCTTCCATCTTTCTTGCGGAGCTTGGATATCCGAAACGGTTTGAATAGTACGCTTCAGCCAAGAAGTCCAAACTCGTAGCCCATCGATCTGTTGCTCTTTAATAAATTTGGACAAAGCAGCACCGTAAAGCTTTCCACGTTCGCTCAGGCTGGAATCACCCCCAATTCTGCCTTCCAAATTTTGTTCACTCTCGCCGTGCTTCAATGTAAATAATCAGTATTTATTATTCTAGAGAAAAAATATGAAACTTACCCTGGTAAGATAAATGGTCCTCGGAGTAATGTGAATATTCATAAGATAATACACAATTCTCGACTGTATGTGACCCTCGTGTTTATAAACCAAAACTTTTTCGCCCGTATTATAAATTTTCATGAAAGACAAGAAATGTTCCGATACTTCGTCCAACGGTTCGTATCTTTCCTGATAGTGTTCGATACGTTTCAAGAAATCGGTCAGAACTGCATCCTTGTCGATGTTCTTATAATCGGGGCTGCTTATCTTGACTTCCATAATGTTTTGCTCGATAATTTTTGGATCGTTACACACCGATTCGACAAAAAACAGCTTGTAACCCATTTTGTCCACCACGAACTCGTGAATCATTTTTCTTCGGTCGAGCGTCGAGTTTGTCGCGTCAAACACCGCAACTTCTCCACCATTTTCCAGCCATCTGCACACGTCCTCCAGTGCTTCCACGGCGCATTGGGTTCTTATCGCCATCGCTTCCGCGTTGTCTTGGCGAAAAAATTCATGACTTTTATAAGCGGTGGTCGCGTGGCGACGATATTCTCCCAAATTGAAAACTGAAAGTTCAAGAGTAAATAAATGCATTCTTTTAATTTTATTATCGTAGACCCCACCGACAAAGCTTGGGTTTGAACTGAACTATCGGGTAATTTTTAAATTCAATATCGAAACGATTCCCAAAAGTGAAGTTAGCCGATATTTAAAAATACATAAACGATGACATTGAAAAAATATATCTATTATCAATTAATAATACATCGAATACTTTATAATTTTTATATTCATTTATTATAAATAAAAAAAAAAAAATTTTTCGAAAAACGTTTTTTATTTTTAAAAATTCGTAACTTTTTTTGGGTTGTATAAAAAAATTTGAAAAAATTCACAGAAACGTTTTTGGTGGGGCAGTATAACATACAAAAATTTCAGCCAAATCAAAAGTGGTAGATTTGGCATGGAGTGCCCCACACCCCATAGAATATATCATAAACAAAAAAAAATAGAAAATTTTTAAATTTAATATTGAAGAAAAAATGAAAAAACAATTGACAACATGATGATATATCCATATTATATCGAAAAATGTGGCTCCGTTAATCAACATAAAAATGTTTTATCTTTTTTAGTGTTAATAAAAATACTTTCCCCCTCCTAAAAACAAAAAAATGGGAATTTACGGTGTACGCGCCGCCTAAATTTTTTGAAACATTAGAAAAGCAAGGTCAAATAAACCAGATAGAAGTCCTACCTCTCGTGTTGATTCCAATCCAGTTCAGGTATCGCGACAACTTTTTGGAAATGTAAGTTTTCCCTCGAGCAGGTAATCCAACCATGGCGATAACGTGTGGACTGTTGACATAGTTGGCTCTTTCACCTGAAAGAAAAATAGAATTATTTCGGAGTGGCCAAAAAAATACGTCGAAGGCAAATTATTAAAAAACAAAAAATTACCGATTCGAACGGAGACGCAACGCTGAAATTGCGATTTACGTCGTTTCAACATTTTATTTGTTTAAAAAATTTGATAAAAATTAATTGGACGGCGTCACATACACACACATGCAATAGAAAATCACGCACTCTTATCAATGTAGCTCAAATTTTAATACAGACGTCACCAGTGAATAAAAGTCGAGTTAAAATTGAAAAATGACCGCACGTATTGTCGAGTACGCGTTGCAAATTAGAATCAAAATTTTAAATTCGTCGATTACATAAAACGCAGTCCGCAAAATTTAAATAAGTTATCGGTTTTTTGCCTTATCTCGAGGACGCAACCAAAACACTTGAAAATAATTTAATCTCTGTAGCGAATCGCGAATATTTTTAAATTTATTAAATTCAGCAGTATTAAAAAGGTCAAGGAATTTTTTAATTTTCATTAGCACTCCGAGAAAGTCACCATACACAAATAAACACCAAGGTCTAATGAACAATTTGGTGAAGGTGCACGGTTTGTGGAGCATTTGAGAAATTAAGGTTGTATAAGCAACAGGGCCAAGTTGACCCAAAAAATTATGTTCCGGAATTATCCGTGATCAAATAAGGAAATTTTACGTACCCTCCTTGAATGTAACACCAAACATACTGGAAAACGTAAATTGAGACTGACAAACGCCGGTCAGGTGATCCGGGTATTAAAGTTCGACTAGTAAATTAATCGATCAATTATTATAAAGTAGGTATAGCTTATCAAAAATTGATATTCGGTAATTAACGTGATAACCTCAAGAAGTCAATTAAGCAGACACGAATTATGCAGATTATGGTTTTGGTCCTTGACAACTGTAATCAGCTGTTTGCGGTAAACAAAAGCAGCTCGAATACAAAGTCAAAACAAGAAAGGTTATTGTAATGCTTTTTGCAAGCTTACACTACAAAATACATCAAATTAGCTGTAGGTTCCCCTTGTAAGTTAAATTAATTATACAGTGCAACCACTTTCTTCCTATTCCTAATTCATCCTAAATAAAATTTGTTTATCTACTACCGTTCTGAAAAGCGCATTTCATATGTGTGAATTAAAAAACAAAAGAACTAACGGTCACTCAAATAAATCAATTTAAACTGTGATTTAGTTGCAATTGTTAAATTAAAATCAGACGAAATGACAAAACAATTGCGGCACAGCCACTCAAATAAATTAAAATATCAATTCAAATACTTCGATTATGCTTTTCATCTGTTTTGTTTGAATTAAAAACAAAACAATCTGTGAACTGTCAAAACTGACAACAGTTTCTAATTTTACTGCTACCTCGTAGGCGAAAAATTATAAATCCGTTATTTTTGTTAATTATCAAACTCTACTGATATTACCATTTGTGCATTAGGGCTGTAATGAACAAAATTTTTATTTTTTTTAAAGAGGATTTTGCAGTAAATATTATTCTGTTAAGTGTCTAAAACCTCTCCCCCCAAGCTCGCTCATAGCGGAATAATTGATTTACATTCATTTCATGCTGTCATGCTCATATCTTGTACAAACATTCCAATCTTTTTTGAAATAATCAGCAGTGAGCCTCGTGCGCAAACTACGCATGTTGGGTTGCCTATCTGCCAGGAGGTAGAAACCAAGTCATTTTATTACAAGTCGATAATTCTTATCAAATTGTGCTAATTTACAACGTCGACTCGTGCATTTTAGCCAAGTTAATAAGGCGCAAATTAATAAATTAACCAAAAAAAAAAATTAGCGGACACGCGACTCCTCGTCAAGTTCTGCAAATCAAATGCGTAATAGAAGTAACTAGAATAAAAGTTATAAACATAAAATTTATCAATTAGCATAACTTATAGAATTTTCTCGACACAAATCTCAAAAATGGGATTGACGCAAGTAATAAAAAACGTCATCAAATCAAGCTAATCTTGTAGGCACCAAATTATTTTTAAAACTTTGAAAACTGCACGTCAAAGTCACGCAACTTACTCGTGAAACCAATTTTATTCAAATTTTTATAATTAAAATTTCAAATTTTCACTGGGCGTTGAAATGACAAATTTAAATAACTTCAAATTTTTTTAAATTTAAACGCCATAAAAATTTATCAAATTACAATAAAAAATAAGAAATACGGATAATTGCGCAACAAGGAATCGTTGGCGCATTTAAATACTAGAATTCATTAGCACTCGATATAATTTTCTTATCTATTATCTAAACACATGACTAAAAAGTTCAAGGGCTACTTTGGTTCATAGATAAAAAAAATTGTTGACTTGTAATAACTAAGCAATAAAAATAACATGGGGGTACTCCCGAATAATTAAAAAGTTACGTGTTGCGTTTGCTCGCCAACAGATGGCTATTGCGCACCTAAAAGGTTGTTTACACAACTAAACCAAAATTATTAGCTTCCAGGAAGTGATACATTAAAATGTATTGTGGAAATATAATTTGCAGATGTATGAACAAATTGCGGGCATCAGACCAATACTTAATGATATCTGAATCCGGTATCTCCTAATTACTAATATCAAACGTAGGGCGATCTAATCACCCCTCCGCCACTGGTCAAGTCGAATAATTAAACGTCAAAAACATTGAAAATGCACTTGAAGTACAAATTATAATTTTTGCTTAAAACTCACAGCGGTAGTCCAAGTAATTTACACCATAAATTTCTCTTCGTGAAATAATAACCGGCCAGGGTACCACATTCGGCATATTTTTAATTTTGCCTAAATAATCTTTCAAAAAACATACCGGACACATCAAATAAAAACTCAACTCAACTCAACTTGTTAGCAGCGGTACCAAAAGGCTCAAAAAGCAATTTTGCATAATAATTATTTTATGGCAGTAATTTGTTAAAAAATAAAAAATGGTTCGGACACCAAGGTTCCACATTGTACTTGACCGAGCCATGGAAAGGTAATTAGCTCTGATGTAACAAAAAATGGGCATTTTTACCAGAGAAAAATCCATGACTAGACTTCGAACTTCTTTGAATTGCTCAGATATGGACACTTAATGCAGAGTTGCGTTTTAATAATAAAATATCAAAATCCTGCATTTCTACGAGGAAATGCAAAAACTGTAAAAATACATCAGCAAAAAATTTCTAAAGTATCGAAGCGATTTATTTTAATCAAACTTGTAACAACATTTGTCTCCTGTAAAAATAACCCGATAACCTTGACACAGCGACAACGTAAAATAACTTTCGCACGTTGGCTGCATGGGTTGGTCATATCAAAAACTCGATTTTTTTGAACCTCAGATAAAAAAACATCCCGGCCACAATATAAAATTTTTTTATGGAAGACCTCTGCTATCCGAATTCATTCATACCGCTATTTAAAGAAAAAGAGGGGGGGGCAGTAAACTTTTCCCCATGATCACGCTGGTTTGCTACGATCAACCCCTAGAATATTTTATAATGGTGGGTTTAGTTGGGATTCCCGATTGGCTGCTGTTATAAAATTTTAAATATTTTTCTAGAATTTTCGAATGCCAATAAAATTTCTAAGCACGCCAAATACGCTACGCGTGCCAAGAATTCTCCCCTTTCAACTCTGCATTGTAATCGAGTGTTTGCGCACGTTTTTCTTTTATTTTCATCGTTTGTGTTACTCAAAGGTGGACTGGTGTTGAAGTTTTTGTCAACGGTCCCAGGAAATTAACCAAGGAACGAAGTGGCGTAACGTCACGGGAGCCAGAAGGCTCCTGCCCCTTGTTGAAAATATGTAGGAAACCAATATAAGAGTGTAATAATTAAAATGAAACACTGTGTATATCGGCAAATAAAATAAAATATTTAGAGTGGAAAAGTAAAATTAGGTTGAATGTAATCTGTGTAGTTGACACTTGACGTAGTACCTAAAGCACTTTGGCGGGATAAATCCCGGAAATCAAAATTGTTCAAGTGCAATCAGCAGTTCAAGTGCTTTCTCTAATGTGGCTCTGTAGTCCTATAAAAACACTTTCGTAGACAAATAACGGCTTTTCTTCATTTGCACAAATTGCTATGCAGCTGACGGTTCGAAATTGTAAATTAAAGATGAAACTAAAATATTTCAATTTTTCTAATTCTTGAATTTTTGAGAAATATTTCGCTTACAATTTTACGCCCCACCAAAAATCACAAAAAATGTTGAAATTGAAAACGACAATATTTTTAATTGTTTTCACAATAGAGGGTTTAATTTTCGTTGTTGCCTGGGGGGTATTCCATACCCCCTCCATTAAAGTGAATTAAATTATGTACAAAGTAAATTCTAACCCTTAATTGTCTATAGGCAACGCCTTTCGAGTTAATATTAAATTAAAAAATTACCATTTTTGAATCTAACCCGCAGAGCAAATCCTTCGCCGGAAAGTATCCTGCTCCTGACGGGCGGGGGGGGGGGGGGGTAGTATTAAAAAATTAAACTTACATTATTAAGAGAAAACGGTAAAATTTTGATAAATATTCCGTTTACAATTTTACGCCCCACCAAAAATCACAAAAAAATGGTAAAATTGAAAACCACAATAATTTTAATTGTTTTCGCAATAGAGGGTTTAAATTTTGTTGTTGCCTGGGGGGTATTCCATACCCCCCAGACCCCCCGGTCAGGGGCACTGTGGTTCGATATAATTCCTTCGTGAATAGTTTACAAGTATTAACAAAATTAGCTCCTTCGCACGGCCATAGCAAGAAAATTTTTGATTTTTTTGCATTTTTAAAGTGAATTAAATTATCTACAAAGTAAATTCTAACCCATAATTGTCTATAGTCAACGCCTTTTGAGTTAATATTAAATTAAAAAATTACCAACGTGAAATTTGAATCTGAACAAATCCTTCGCCGGAAAGTGATCTACTCCTGAAGGGGGGGGGGAGTATTAAAAAAATTGAACTTACATTATTAAGAGAAAACGGTAAAATTTATTGTAATTTAGAATAAAACGGGAAATTATCTACAAATTAGATTCTAATCCTTTATTATCTAAAGTCAAGGGCTTTCGATTTATTATTAAAGTACGATATAAACTACTAATTTGAACTACAGTGTAAATATTCAGCCAGAATATGACCTATACTTCTGACCGGGGAGTCTGGGGGGTATGGAATACCCTCCAGGCAAAGAGTTTCGATAATATTAAAAAACTAAACTAGCGTTATTAAGGGAAAACGGTGAAAATTTTATGTGATTTCTTTCCAACGACAACAAATTATCAAGTTTTTCGATTATCAACAAGAAATAATTGAATCTTTACTTTTTTAAAAGCGGGAAATTATCTACAAATTAGATTCTAACCCTTTATTGTCTCAAGTCGACGGCTTTCGATTTATTATTAAATTACGATATGAACTACTAATTTGAACTACAGTGTAAATATTCAGCCAGAATATAACCTATACTTCTGACCGGGGGGTCTGGGGGGTATGGAATACCCCCCAGGCAAAAACATTCGATAGTATTAAAAAACTAAACTAGCATTATAAAGAGAAAACGGTGAAAATTTGATGTGATTTCTTTCTAACGGCGACAAATTATCGAGTTTTTGTTATTTTTAAAGCGTGAAATAATCTACAAACTAGATTCTAATTCTTTAATGTCTGCCGGGGAGGGGGGGGGCAGTAATATTAAAAATTAAACTTAACGGTAAAATTTAATGCAGTTTAGAATAAAATGTTCCAACAAGAAATTATTGAATCTTTACTTTCTTAAAAGCGGGAAATTATCTGTAAATTAGATTCTAACCCTTTATTGTGTAAAGTCAACGGCTTTCGATTTATTATTAAATTACGGTATGAACTACTAATTTGAACTACAGCGTAAATTTTCAGCCAGAATATTACCTATGCTTCTGACCGGGGGGTCAGAAGGCATTCGATAGTATTAAAATACTAAACGGTGAAAATTTGATGTGATTTCTTTCCAACGACAACAAATTATCGAGTTTTATTTTTTTTAAGCATGAAATAATCTACAAACTAGATTCTAACTCTTTCATGTCTGAAGTTACCGGCTTTCGAGTTATTATAAAATAAAAAAATTACTGATGTGAACTTTTAATTTGAACCACAAGTATAAATTCTCTCCCAGAATATGACCTACACTTAAACGGGGGGGAGGTATAAACATTCCATTGTATTAAAATTAATATAATGAAAAATTATAATGTTAAATTAATTGTAAAATTAAATCTGCAATATTAAAGGAAAACAATAATAAATTGTTAAAATTTCTTTTCTATTTCTGATTATACTAATTTATAATAAAATGATCTAACATAACCCCCCCCCCCACTATATCGTTTTTTAGGTTGGAAAATAATAAACTGACCAATCTGAGGTTGATTACAGAAATCAGTTTTCGATTCAAATTCAAGTTTAAAAAGAACTAAGAGAATAATTTACACATAAATTAAATTTCTATAAAAAACAAAAGCGGTTGTTAATCAAACTAACCAGCAGAGAACATAGATTTTTATTCGTAGGTCTTTATACATTCTTTACCTTGATTTACCCGAATATATAAAAAATGAAAAAAAAATTTTTTATAAACAATCTAACTAACTAAGATTTATATTCTTAATAGTAATAAAATTCAAGTTTGAATTTATTTGTATTTTTTGGAAAGCTTAAAAAATAAGCGGGCGATATACAACACGTTGGTAAGCGGTTAGTATTCTGGAGATTTAGCTCTTAAATTGCACAAATAAAAACGATCTCGTCTATAATTTGCTTTGCAACTACGAAACAGTTAAATGATCATTAAACCTTATAATTTGGCATTCTTAACATTCCAATTCTAGCATGATAGTATAGTAGCAGCAGCAAGCAACCAGTTTTTTGCACAATACGAGTTCTCGTGTTGCAATTATTCCACAAACAAAAATTAATTAAATTTCGTGAGAACGAACACGTATTTGTTCAAATGCACCTCAAATTATAAGTCTGATTAAAATAAGTTACAAAATCCACAATTAATCGCACGTGACCCGAATCTGAATACTGCAATCTATTTATATTATTACATAGTTCCGTTTAAATTTCGGGAATTTCTTAGACGTTCAAAGTACGTTCACTCAATAGGAAATAGCTAGTCATACTTAATTGATATTTCTAATCGGTTACGTGATTAAATAGTCGTTGAAGCTTGTACCGAAAAAAACAAAGCATTCCGAATAGATAAGAACCCTCAATTATCAAATTAAATCGTGAAATTGGACCAAAATTACGATAAGTGGTGCGGGTTTTTTTACACCCAAATTAAATTGTATTTGATTAACTTAACTTGGCCGAGTGACAATTTTTGTCGTAGTATGTTTTTACAACAAAAATAAGTTACTTTCAAATTAACCAAGGTAAATTTGTTGTAATTAGCAAATACATTAACTAACACGTGGAGGATCCAACTTGGCCGTGATACCAAAACATGGAATTTAAAAATAAAAAAAATCTTATAAACATTACAGAGTGAATACTTTGAAAAGTGAAACTGCGCTCAATATTTAAATACTATAGAGTACGAAGTTCTGACCCTGACTTTGACGTTTTGTAATTCAAAAAGTTGTAATACAAAAATTTAATTATATTCAGGATTATTGTAAAATAAAAAATGAACCTTTTCCTGTATCCCTAAATTATAATAATAAATCAAATCTCAAATAATATGTTTCAGTTGCATAGTAATCAAATAAAATAAAATAATATAAACTTGTGATTTTGTTTTACTTTTATAACATATAAGTAATTAATATAATTTATACTACGTTGACCTTTGATTCAACGCACAAATTTATTGTTTATCTAATAGTAAACCAGCAATGAAATAATTAAGAGAACAAATGAAAATTAATTAAGACAAAATACCAGGTGAGGTTTTAATCTATTCATAAAATTAATAGGGAGGCGCTCGCCTGTACGTCCATAATGACAAACCGCAACTGACGGCCGAAATAGAAATTTACTTTAGGGCTTCGGCATTTGCAAAATGAGAAAACGTACAACAGCCGTTGACGTTTGTATAAAATCGAAGATATTACAATAGAATCCGATAAAATTCGTTCACTCTTTAATTGAATTATTCTGTCAGCCTCCTAGGTCTCAAAAATATTAAAATTATGCAGGAATCACATCTACCTTTCACTTTTTATCTAAATTGCGATGTGGTTTCCATTAGCATACATTTGACGCTCGCGAGTGATTTTACAAAATTCCGCTAAAAAAGAGAGATCGAGGGAGGATGTAAAATAAAATTTTATAGCTTTAAAAAATCCAAAATGAAACATCCGACGAAGCCAGTCGACTGCTGTCGAAAGCTGATTAAAAAAAAATCGTTCGCAGATTATGAAATGAACAAAAAACGTGGGTTCATAACTGAAATCTTTGTTTAGAAAAAGATTGAGAACAACAACATCATATCGCAGTACAATTTAATCGACTTGTATTTACGCAAGAGTAAATGGGTCAAGCTTCAAACAAAATACTGCAAATAATATAAAACATCCAAATTAACGAACAAATAATTTGTCGCGAAACCTCTCGAAAAGCTCATTCAATTTGGTTAAAGACGATAAAATAGGAAGTTTCCATGTAAAACAATAGATAAAATAATCGGGGAATGGAAAAGTTAGTGTAAGTGGAGCCTAAAAATAATTTCAGAAAAAATGAACTTTATCGTGGACGGAAAAATAATAAAATGTATGAATCAGGTTTTTTTTGGTGATATCAACAATTCTGTACCCTTCAGTGCAATAACCTAAAAGTGTTTATCACATAGGGGGGGGGGGGGGGGGAGATAATATAACATTTGCGTCAAGACTGGCGACGAAACGCATTGGGCAATCAACGATGGCCCAAAAAATTCCGCGAGCTACAGTTGAGGAAAAATTAGTGTTTGACTCCATCACTAACTCCAACTTTAGACAGTGTTTTGTTTAGTTTATGTTTATATTTAAGAATTCGTTTAATTAATTATTTTGTATTATTAATCTAAAGTATATTATTAAATAATAAACATATTAAGAAAATTTTAAATGGCAGTGTAAATAGTGAAATCCTACAAACTTAAACACTAACAAAACTAAATTAAATATTTGATTATTTAACTTTCTTTTCTTTTATTCAGTTTACTATACAATCAGCAATTATTATTATCAAGTATACTTTACTATTTGTAAAATAAACGGTAGATTAGAGCCCCCCCCCCCCCTGTTGAAGGCAATTATCATTAATTCATGACATTGCAATCACAGTATTATTTAGAAAAAAAAATGATTTACTATATTCTATATCCCGGATGTAAGTAACAGCTTTAGAAATGTGATAATATTCAAGAGTTGCCCATGTGCAGACTTTGTGTATCAATATATACTGGAATACTCTTAGAATATTTATCTCATCATTAAGGCTGTTTAGTTGATTACAGCTTTTTAGAACTAAAAAATTTTTTTTATGTTGTAATCCATTATTATAATGGACCTGCGGTATAAATGCCCGACGTGTCAGATTTTCTCTGGGGATCCACCGATTCTTTAGCAGCCGGTACCGTGGTCTTAAATTTCTTGTAAGACAGCCAGTCCGCCCCTATAATTTATACTCGACAATAGAATTAAACATTCAAGGCAAATTTTTCGTGTAATTTTCAAATAGAGCGTGAAATGTCAGAATTTTTGGTAAATCCCCTTTGGCTACACCAAAAATAAAATACTTTTTTTTAAATTCTAAACCTTCTTTTTTAATTTGTGTACAGCAAATTTATTATTAGAACCTCGTAGATGTAAAAAAACGCACGTGCTTAATCACGTCGAGCGCAGAATCCCCTAACATTGACATTTTCCCTTAACAGCTGTAGCGACTCAAAATTAAAATAATTCGTGTAATTTTCGAAAATCAATCTCAATTATAAATCTAAAAAAAAAAATGAAACTTACCCCTAATGGGAAATGGTTTGGTTTGTACGGTCTCCGTATTTGGTGGTAAAAGCCTTTTCGTCTCGGCCGACATAACACTGGGACACGAACGTACCTCTTTGCTAACTTGACAACAATCGTAGGAACCGGTGGCTATAAAATTACTGTTGCGTAGCCGCAACGATCCGCTCACGTCCATACAGCACGCAGTACTCATCACGTCGAATTTAAAAATCGAACTGAACGAAGGAACTTCACCGAACGAACTGAGCGCTATTTAAAAAGCACTTGTTTTGTTATCTACCGGTGTTTACTACCGGCATTTACCGAGCGTAATTTCAGTGAGGCAACGAACCTCACGAAGTAATGTACAAGCAATCGCACAACGTTGCAAAGATCGACCAATCCAGACCAAGAATAATCGCACCACTTTCTGTCTGCTTATCAACAATTTCTAACATTTATTATGTTAAATTATCGATTTAAAAAGTTTTTTTTTTTGCAAAACTGCACCTACATATTTTTCAGTGCCAATGTGACCAATATCAGCCTGGGACGGCTTTTTTGGTCTGAAATAAAAAATTGATTTTATTTTTGAGGGTGTGTGAAAATTCACATGTGATTTTGCATACCTCCCTCCCAATTTTTTAAATTTAAATTAGTTATCGTAGTGCTCGTAATAATCAGGAATATTATTTAGTTTCACTGTAACAGTAAAAAAATGCACCCTGGGAGATTTTCAGGTATACCATCAATTGTTTTAAGGTTCGTGTGGGACTTGAACGGCGGGGGGGGGGGGGGGAGAAGTACTTTTAATATTTAAAAAGGACAAAATTATAAAAAAATTAATATTTTAATTAAGGTTTCGCGTTTGTATTTTTGACCTATTTCCCTTTGGAACCCTGGTGGATTAAACGAAGATTTTCATAAATATGACAGTTGTTGGTTCAGAATACTATTTGATATTGTCGTAATTTAAATAAGACTTAATTTTAGCTACATAAACCGCTTTGTGCACAGTCATGTGCTTTGATATGCAAGATCTTATTTTTCAGCTTGTTAATATTTTTATCCTCTCAGATTCGTTGACCCCACAAAGGGCATAATTGCCCTTGTTTTTTTTTTAAGGACTCTCTTGGCAGAGATACCTCAATGGTTTGCCATTGCCTGCTGTACCGGGAATTATTCATCACTAATTATAATTAATTTTTGGGTACACAAGAAATATAATACATACAATACAAATAATTGGGAGGGGGGGGAGTTAAAATATAATCTAAAATTTAGAAAATTATATGTGTGTGATTCCCCAATGAAATCTCAGTTTTTTACCTGAATTATAGCGGTAGGCTAGGTGAAAATCGATTGTTTAAAAGTTCATTCAGAAAAAATAAAGTTGCCTATGTTAGTACACCTATTGAAATACAGATCTTCTTCCACTTTCTAACCGAATCTAGTATGTCGTTTTATCGACTATGCCATTATAGAACACTTTCCTCTATAAAATATTTATATTTCAAATTAAATAAAGCTTTCGAGACTTTAATTAATTAGAATTCTAGCGATCCAACCCTGTAGTTTTTATAAATCATTATTTTCTTATCAACTAAACTGTGTACTTTGAACTAAAAAAAAACAATCAACCCCTATACTTAAGGGTTAATTATTGTAAACGAAATCATGCATCAAACCAGTGAATCCCAAACTGTTTTGCCAATGACGTAATAATAGAATTTAAAAATAGGCAACACTGTTTTAATTTTAAGGGTAACTTTATCTTCTAAAGTTTGAGTGATAACAGCTTATCAATGATAGTCATTTGTTTTATAAATACATACAATTAAGTAACCTAGAAAGTTATGTTTAATTTGACCCACCCTTCAATTTGTAAAAACCGAGTCAAAGATTCAATAGCGAGAAAGTTATTTTTATTAAATCGTAAAGAAAACTATGTTAACAAGAAACCAAATTAAATCGAGAGTAAGTCTTTTTTTGTAATTTTCAAAAATATTAATACCTGAACCAGAAGTTTAAAAAGCCTAAAAATCTATTTATAATTAGTAGTGTCAATTTTGATTGCCGTTGTCCGTAATAAGATGGGATATTTTAGAAGTTGGTTATACTTGGTAGTTAATTATTTTATTCCTATTATATTACAATTTTTGATTAATTTTACAAAACTCTGCCCGAATAAAATCACTGGATTCCAATACTGAACTGTTAAGCACCCAACTTAAAAAATTGGCAAGAAAACAAAATGTGAAAATTGGAGTTTGCTTAATCAAAATGTACCTTTTATGCGGTTACTTTAAAATATTATTAATACATTTAATATACAATGTTATTAATGAAAATACTTTTAACTAATTATTTGTGAAGTCCTGCCGTATTTAATCCTGGTGCATCCTTTTTAGCCAAACCAGCCAACAACTTCTTAATTTCCGCTATAGCCAAACCCGGGTTTAGTCCTTTAGGACAAGTTTTGGTACAATTCATAATCGTGTGACACTTAAACACAGAATACGGATCCTTAAGGTTTTCCAATCTCTCTTTAGTATGTTCGTCTCTAGAATCGATAATCCATCTGTAGGCCTGCAAAAGTACAAAATCCAAAAATTTGATTTCCATTCAAAACTGCTAAAACCTACCTGCATGAGAACAGCTGGTCCTAGATATTTGGTGCCGTTCCACCAATAACTGGGACACGAAGTCGAGCAACAAGCACATAAAATGCACTCGTAAAGTCCATCTAACTTGTCACGATCTTTAGTGCTCTGCAAATACTGTTGTTCGCCAATTTTTTTGTTATCTCTAAAATTGCACCATACTAAACAAATATTTGACAAATTAAGCACTTACTTGCGCTGCAACCAGGGTTGAATCGATTGATACTGCTTGTAAAAGTGGTTCATGTCCGGCACGAGATCCTTAACTACATACATATGTGGTAATGGGTAAATTTTAGCAGGTTTATTTACGTTGGTATCTATTTTACTACAAAAATAACGTGACATTTGTAAGAATCTGACAATTTACGTAAACTCACCTAATACAAGCCAGAGTGTTACAGCCTCCAATATTCATGGCGCAAGAACCACAAATACCTTCCCGACAAGACCGCCTAAACGTTAAAGTGGGATCCATTTCATTTTTAATCTTAATGAGGGCATCCAATACCATGGGACCGCAGGTGCTCAAATCTACTGAGTACTCTTTCACGTAGGGTTTCTTTTGAGGTTGATCGGGATCCCACCGGTAAATTTCAAACGTTTTAGTTTTCGTGTTGCATAGAGCTCCCGTAGCGTGGATATTACGTATCTGATAAAAATATGTCTCACAACATTGTTGTTATGTAATAGAAATTCTTAATTTTACCTGTCTAAAAGTTATGCTGCCGCATAATTGCAGCTGCGAAACGCCGATCATTGTGTTAGTTTGCGTTCAGCGTGACTTATAAATTAAAAAAATTAACAATTTATAATTAAAAACACGGTAAATTCATTTGCCAAATTATACACACTGACAATGCTGTCAAACCGACAGACGAATTTGACATCCGGTCAGTAAAAAAAAACAACATAACCAAAAAATGTTGACAGTAATTTTCTTTTATAACAATAATTAATTGTTTATTTATTTAAGGGTTTTTCGTTTCGGTATTAATTCTAAGTGAGTAATAATAAAAAGTATACAAAAAATTTTATTTTGAATTTTGCAATTTACAAAAAAATTATCGCCTTTTAATGGAAATGTTTGCGCCTCCAACCATTCTTGCAACAATTTGTACATTGGACCTAATATTTTCCAATTTAATATTTGTGTCGATTTTGAATTTCCTCAAAATAGAAACCGCCATTACCTTCATGCTCATCATTGCATATTGTTTCCCTAAAGGAAAATTTTAAATACTGGAAAAGAGGTAGGAATACAAAATTTGGTCACCTATACAATTCCTGGGACCACCACTAAAAGGCAAATAACTGTATAGATGTCTTTTAGCTACTTCGCTTGGTAAAAATCTATCGGGATCAAATTTAAGTGGGTCAGGCCATAAGTTTTCGTTCCTATGGAGTGCAGCTATCGGTATGATTAAGGAAACGCCTTTCGGAATGATGTATTCACCTTAGAAAAGTTTTATCTGTGTCGACACTAAAAATTATTTTAATTTCAGCTAATTACCTATATCAATGTCTTCGGTGACGTCACGAGCCAGAAATGGAATACTAGAGAAAAGTCGCATCGTTTCTTTGATCACTCTTTCTAAATACTGCAATTTCGGTAAATCTTCAATGCAAACGGGTCTGTTGGTTTCTCCGAACACATCCGTTATTTCCTCCATGACTTTTTCCTAATCAAGTAATACTATTAATTTCAATTTATTGTAAATATTAGAAGGAAAACCTATTAATCTACTTTTCATCAACGAAACCTACCTGAACATCTTTCAAGATGCCCAAGCAAACGAAAAGGAATCCCATGGTGGTCGAGGTCGAATCAATTGCCTGAAATAGTAGTGTTAACTTGAAACTTTAAAAATTCTGTTATCCGTTACCGCCGTTAAGAAAACCACAACTTCATCTGTTAATTCTTTTATTGTAAACTCATTTTCAATTGATAACAGGTGTTCGAAAAACGGCTTTCTATTATTATCTGGAATTCAAAATGTTATACGAAAATCATCGTTAAAAATTTTAATTTCTCACCGTTAAAAGAGAGTTCATCTTTATCTCGATTATAATATTGTTTGTAACGTTTTTCGATAAGCTGAAATGAAAAAACTTATTGTACCGATGTAAAATTACTAATAATTAACTTACCGTTTTGATGTAATCTTGAAATTTATATACTAACTTGTGGCCTTCCCGGCCTAACGGAGACAAACGGAATATGAATTCAGGATGAAGCCATACTTGGAACGATCTTTGCACCACGATTTGGGACATTCTGGAAAGTTTGTTTTATATTAATCACGGTTGGTTTGATGGTACATAATTATAAAATGTGAACATGTTTCCGTTAGGATGCTAGAGCACTATTGATGTTTTTTTTGTAATTTTAAAATCTTCAGTCTTGGTAACCGAAGTTTATTTATTGGCTTTGATGATTTTTCTAGCATGTATAATTTTAACCGTCCGTAAAAATGTAGTAAATTATAATTTTGTTATAGAATATAGAGAAATACCTGTTCATATCGATGAGAAATCCAGGAGGTCTGGGTAGTTCTTCGTTTACTCCCATCGCACTTTCTAGTAAGAAGAAGTGCAATTAAATTTCTGTCGAAAGGTAACAAATCATAGGTATTATATTAATTTGTATTATTTACAGTAATAAAAGAACGGATACGGATGAAGTCTCCGTGAATCGGGAGCCCACCCTAATTGCAACTTACCGAGTAGTATATCTAAAGAGTAGTCGATGATAAAATGATCCAAATCAAAAAGTTTGTTTTCGGGAATATGCTTTTCCATGTTATTCACCATCTGGTCGCTATGTTTTACAAAAATATCCATAAACGAATTTAGAATTTGTTGGTTCATCGTAGGATTGATTAATTTTCGATTTCTTTTCCATAGTTTTGCTAAAAATTTAATCGACAATTTAAGAACAAAAATAGTTAATTTTGTATCGATTTTATAATAATATTTGTTCGATTTAGCCTGACCAAATGTGAAAGATCATCCAGTTGAGCTTTCCGAAAACTATAATTTGATAGTTTTCCATTCGACAATTTTTAGGCCGATGTTGTAGAATTGTTGAAAATTAAAATTCTTATCTTAATCTTGTGAAATTAGACGATGAAAAAAATCATTTATAAAAATAATAAAATAATTTTAATATTTCGTATAACGTGAGAAAAATAAAAAAGGCAAAGTTTTCTTGCCTGGAGCTATGAGTAAACCAGTGCCCATTACTTCTTGCGCTAATTGGTATCGTTTTTCTTTATCTACACAGTTTTCGCTGTTGAGGACAATCTTGAGGTGGTTAGGATCCGAAATTACGACAATGGGTACTCTAAATAGCCACACTGACATGGTGGATCCATATATTTTAAAGTATTTCATAAATTTTCCTATGATAACTAGCAAAAAAAACACAAATTCGGTTAACTAATTTTTAGTGATCCCAAAAAATTTACCATCGATTGACCGAAAGTCATAAGCAACCCCGATCAAGGGTAACGACCATGGTCCAGGAAATTTTCCCAAAAATTTATAGATTCTTCTGTACTTTACACGATCGTATATAATTAACAACGCAATGAGGGCGAACATGAGATATAACGCGATCAACATTTTTATTGTCTGAAATGTAACTTGATGGTTCAATTATCTCACGTACACTAAATGCACAATGCAAAAAGTTGCATTTTGAAAACAAGTATATATTAAATAAGGTTGACGGTATTGAATAAATTTCTCAATATTTTTTTGGCACATTTAAAATAAATAATGGGGTTTCCCCGTCATTCGGGTATTTTCAAAAAAATGTTTCCAAATAGTCGATTTAGTATTTCTAATTAAGATACACATTAAAATTTCTGATATAATACAATGTATTAAAAGCTTGTAGTATTTATTTGGTCCACTGTAAAAAAATTATTAAGATTATGGTGATGATTACAATTTCAGTCACATATAAGTGGTCCACATTTTATAAGTACCTACATAGGTACCAATAACTTCAAGCAGTAAAACACGTTTTTTACAAAAACAGCTTTCTTAAAATACAAGAAAATTTACGTAATCGAAACAATATCAGTTAAGAAATCTTGTACCATCATTTTGAAAGTTTATTATAGCAAAATTATTTTATATAACAATTAAAAGTAAGCTATTGAAATAACATTTCAAAACAATAGGGGAAATTCACCCCCCTGGCCTTCATAATGTTACGCCACTGGAATAAACCCTTAAGCTTATTAGTCCTTTTTAGCAGCAATTAAGAATTGAAAATTATTCTAATTGCCTGTACCCAATCACAATAAATAATATCAAGGCCGTCCTAAGGTATATGGCGCCCTTGGGCTACTAAAATTAAAGCGCTCCTCTATAAGAAAACACACAAATACAAAATAGTAAGTCAATTTATTACTATTACAATAAACAAAACATTAAAAAAGTTATATAAACAGAAACAAACTTTAGAGTAAACAAAAAACAAAAGTTGTTTTGGGGGGGGGGGCAATTTTTTGAATTTCCGATTTCAAACGGCCATAGCTCCGATATTATTGATATTATTTGCTTATCTACAAATTAGATTATAACCCCTTATCGTCTAGATTCAACGGATTTCGAGTTATAAATTAAATTAAAGAAAAAAATGTTAAAAAAAGTTAGCTTTTATTTTTTTTTACTTTTCTTGCGATCCCAGCATTTCTTAAACTAAACGTATTAGAAAAAAATTCACAGCCCAAATCGGATAGGGAATTTAACGGACTACAACTTTGGCGGAATAAATTTTTTTGGGAAACCAACCGTTTTCACATAAATTCTGAAAATAATGAACAAGGTGTAGGTAAACAAAAATAAAAAAATAAAAAGTGTTCTTTAGCACCATCTCAAAGGTTCTCCACGGTCACGGGGACACCCTGTATATAAAATATTTATATAATTTAATTTTCTCTGCCCCAAAGAAGATCGTAAATAAGTTTTTATTCTTTTTAGGACCGATAAATGACTCGATTAGGTTTAAGAAGAATAATCCCCCCCCCCCCCCCCAACACTGTATCCGTGTTTCACGACAGCTTATTTTAGAAATTGTTTGATTATTTCCTATTTAATTTATTTCTTGCAATATTTTTAGGATAATATTTTTGTTTCACCCCCTCCCTCAAAAGAATCTAATCGGATAAAACAATGCATAATTTAATGTTGTAAACTATTCATTTATTTTTACGTACTTTAATTCGAATTATTATTTTTTAACTTAAATTTTCTTTTTTTTTAATTGTTTAAATTTGAATGTATTTAAATTTCAAATTTTGGAGAATATTGACGAGTCAGTGCGGCCTTCGGGCCGCACAACCTGAGCAATCTCGTTATCATGCGATAATACAACTTTTTTGAAAATTGTTTAAATTTAAATATATGCATATTGTCGTGTTTCGAAAACAATAAAAATCATAATTCATTTATTTTGTAAATTATTTTAAAGTTTAAATTTGTTTTATTATTTATTTATTTGTATCATATTGCATAAAAATGTTAGTTAAATTTTAGCTGTAAATAAGGTGGGGAGTAAATAAAACTAGAAAAGAGAGGGGCTTGGATAGAGAGACTTGGGCTGAGTCCTTTACGTCGAATAGACGGGCGGACGAACATGACGAATATGTTCTGTGGACGAACATCATTCCCGCAATAATAATTTAATTTTGATTGTTAATAAAACAAAAGTAAGTTTATTTAAAATGAAAATTTTGTTGTTGTTTTGTTGTAATTGTGGTGAAGTGGGCGTTGAGAACATAAAAATTGGAAGAAATTGTGATAATTTAGTCCATGCATTAAAATTACATTGCAACAAATTTGTTTGACCAGACGCCAGCTGGAATACCATATGCGAAGCGAGCGCGCACGTGAAGCCAAAGTCCAATACCACAAGTAGGTAAAACAAAAATTTGAGCAATTTCAATTGACAATTTTTTAAACTTCAACTATAAGAGTCTCATGCTAAGTAAAAATCTGTGTAATCTCAACTATTTTCATAAGAACAATGAAAATACATAAATTTGTAAAGTTGGGGGCATCTCATTAAATGTCACCCAGACGTGGGGCTCGAAAAATTTCGAATTACATAGCAATATATAAACAAAAACATAAAATTCATACAAAATTAAGAGTTTTGAAAAAAAACAAAATAAAAAATCTCGAATTTTTTAACATTTTTTTACTTACTTTAATTTATAACTCGAAAGCCGTTAGTTTTAGACAATAAAAGGTTTAAATCTAGTTTGTAGTCTATTTCACGCTCTTTAAAAAAGCACTAATCCATTTTTACCCAAAAATCAATATTTTCTGAGCTATGACCATGTGAAGGTGGAAATTAAAAGAAAAAGTGCATTAAAAAAGCCTAACTCTCGAAGGTAGTAAATAAAGAAGATCGTAAATAAATTTTTATTCCTTTTAGGGCCGAAAAAAATTTCCGCCCCGGGGTTATAACCCATTTAGCCCTGTGGTTAGGGTGGCCCCGAATAAAATGCGTGACTTGGATTTGGTTAATTTATTGTCGCATTCTTGTTATTTAACATGTAAATTGTGTTGATTAGTCAACACCATAAAAAAACATGAATATTAATCTACTTAGCGAAAAAATGTTAGTTCAATCTATAATTAATTTCAATTACATTGAACTTGCACTTCCATCATGTTTAAACTTAGGTAATGTGATTAATGCGAATAGTTTATTAGTTATGTAATACCATTACTTGTATCAATGCCGGTGTAATTTTTTTTGCAATTTATTAATTCCGGTTTATAATAATTATCGTCTGGATGTGAATGATATAGAGAACACAGAGTAAAATTAAATTAAAAAGTTAATAAAAGTCGCGACTTTAGAAAATAAAGCCAATAAGACCGGGGGGCTGGGGGGTATGGAATACCCCCCAGGACAATGCGATTTAACAATATAAAAAAATTAAAGTAATAATTTGTAAGAGTTAGAGAAAGCATCGCTTAAATTGTTAGGCAGCGGGCGGTCGGGGGGGGGGGGTATTATAGTTTAAACATATAGCACTAATGTCTGCAAGATTATATTGTATTAAATAAATAAGTTAGGAAAAAACTGCTACCCGTCTGCGCTCGAGTCGCAAAAGTTGGCTAAACTAACGCTGAATGCCTACCCTTACCTGGTCTTTCGAGCGACGCTACGGCTCAACTCAGAGGTGAAAGCAAATTAGTGGTGGGTCGAAAGTCAAGATTGAATCTTGCTCTACTCAAAAAAAACACAAATGCTTAAAATGGCGCCATGCACTTTTTGCCGCTCGCCTAAGATGGTAACCTAAAGTGCAAAAGCTAGTATAAATAAAACACCAGTAAAGGTAAACTGCGTTTAATCACAAAAAAATATATACGACGTTGAAATATACAAGTAGTACCACACAAGTGTCGCAAACTGTACGCAGTGAGTTAATAGATTGTAATTGTATAAATTAGTGCCGTTCAGATCTGAAGGTTTTCTTAACCTAAAACAAAATAATAATCGAGCTTCGCCCGATCCGCAAACAATCATAAATTAGGTTGATTAAATAATCTTCTTTCTTCCGATCTTAAGCCGATCTTACACAAACAACGCGTAAATACTGTAGATTCGGTTTTCAAAAAAAGAATCGCACAAAATAAAACAAAAATAGTTGCTCACCAATTTCGTCGGTACGCCCCTGCTTTATTACTTCCTAAGTTGACCACTATCACTTGCGTTGCGCATAAACGGCTTCCGATATTCAAAAAAGTTTGTGATTAGATGGATGGTTACAGCTTTAGAAGAATACTTAAAATTAGCCAGTCTTGTACAGCAGACGAAGAATTAGTCTTTGATAAAGGTGTTACGGAACTTCTTGTTGTCAATAAAAGGTAAGACGATAATAAATCCTAACCTAACTTGAATTGTAACTTTCGGTTATTTCTAGCGTTCGAACAGAAGCAACCTCCTAACTTCGATATCCAGTGCAATCACTATTGACCCCCAAGTAACGGGTTATAAATTTCATTAACGTATCGACGAAGGATGAAATTTAAATAATCGATGAGGTTCGAACCAGTATAAACTGTAAAGCCGTTTGTTGCAAACTTGCCAACTAACTCAACTTATAAACCAACAAATCGATGTAATTAACACTTGGTAAATCTCACTTATTTGGCTACCGAACTAACGTCAAAATTTCAGAAAGGAAGACTAATCTTATCTGTGCGAAAAATTGTTGCCAACCTCAACCTCGAAGAGATATCGCATTTCCTTAATTATAAGCGCCTAAATCAAAATTTTGTTGGTAAATAAACGTACCTATCAATGAAATTAAGTTGTTATAATTTGTTACAAAATTTAGGTGTTAAAATAAGCATTTTGTTACGTTCGGGGCGTAGCGGTGGAATCTGAACGTAACAAAACGTTTATTTATTTTTTTAAAAAACGAGAAAATTTAGAGAAAATCATTTGATATCTTGTGAAAACTCACGACTCTCGCTCAAAAGTAAACAAAATTTTTGACTTCGTGTCATACAACACAAAGTTTAGTTTTTACACCTCTTTAGTGTTTTACTATATTATTTAATTACCAAGTTAAACTTTTTTACATGATTGTGAAAGTTTATTTACAACAAAATAATTATTACAAGCCAATACGTGAAATTCAAATCAAATTGTGCAAAATCAACTTAATTAACCTGAAAAACTAATTAACGACCCAACAGACAGGTCAACACGACCTGATTCGATGGGGCCGACAGAGAAAACTCATGGCGTGTCTTCTTTCTTTCTCTCTGTCGGCCTGACTGCATCAGGTCGTGTGCACCTGACTGATATAACGAAATCTTGAATCTCTTCTATTGAATTATGTTTTATGTCGTTTTTCAATCGAAACGTTTGCGCCGCCGATTATTCTTGCGACAATTTGCACATTGGACCGAATATCTTCCAATTTGATATCGGTGTCAATTTTAAATTTTCTCAGTATGTAAGCTGTCATTAGTTTCATACTCATCATTGCATATTGTTTTCCTAAAATAACATTGTCAATACTCGAAAAAAAAAAAAAAAAAAAGGTAAAAAGTTACCTATGCAATTCCTAGGACCGGCACTGAAAGGTAAGTAACTGTAAGGCGGTCGTTTAGCAACTTCGCTTGGCAAAAATCGATCGGGATCGAATTTGAGTGGATCCGGCCATAATTTTTCGTTCCTGTGGGTTACCACTGTTGGTATGATAAGAGAAGCGCCTTTTGGGATTATGAATTCCCCTAAAATTCACTTATGTTGACAGATATTTTAATTTTACCGAATTAAATACCTATATCGACTTCCTCCGTAACGCTTCGAGCAAACAATGGAACGCTGGGGAAAATCCGCATTGTTTCTTTGATTACTCTTTCTAAATACTGTAATTTCGGCAAATCTTCAACGCAAACGGGTCTACCGCTGTCTCCCAACACATCAAATAGTTCTTCCACGACTTTTTCCTAATCGAGCTCATTATTATTGCGTGCAATTTAAATTTTTTAACCAAACCCACCTGAATGTCCTTCAAGACGCCCAAGCAAACGAAAAGGTATCCCATGCTAGTGGCGGTAGTGTCGATTCCCTAAAAATTTAAATTATTAACTTTCAATTCTAAATATTCCACCGATCTATTACCGCTGTTAGGAACACTATAATTTCGTCCCTCAATTGTTTTACCGAAAACTCATTTTCAATTGATAGAAGGTGGTCCAAAAACGGCTTTCGCTTGTTGTCTAGAAACCAAGAAAGATATAGGAAAACAGTCGGCAACAAAAAAAAATTCTTACCATCGAAAGATAGTTCATGTTTATCTCGACTATGATAGTTCTTGTAACTTTTCTCGATGAGCTAATATTATGAAATAAATAATAACATTGATTTAAAATTTTTAACGCTTAATTACTCACCGTTAGAAAGTAATCTTGTACTTTATTAATCAACCCGTAAAATTCTCGTCCTAATGGCGACAAACGAAATATGAAGTTTGGATGTAGCCACACTTGGAGCGATCGCTGTATCAGGATTTCAGAAATTCTACAAAAGTTTAAATATTACTAAAGTCTCCGCCATGATTGGCGCTAAGCGCGCGGAGTTAGCGGTCGATGCGACGTCTAACTAAAAGATAAATAAATAGGTACCTGTGGAGGTCGGAGGGAAATTCAGGAGGTCTTGGTAATTCCTCGTCGATTCCCATTCCGGTTTCTAGTAAGAATAATTACTGTAATATAATTAATAGGCAGATTATCCAATTTACCAATTAGTATGTCTAAGACATAGCCCATGAGGAAACTGTCTATGTCGAAGCTTTCCTTCTCGGGAACGTTCTTTTCCATGTGCTCTATCATTAGATCGTTGTGTTTTACAAAAGTTTCGACAAACGAATTCAAAGTTTTCTGGTTCATAACGGGATTGATTAGCTTTCGATTTTTTTTCCATATGTTTCCTGAAGTAAAAATAAAATTTAATTGCTCGCATAAGATTGCATCTAAAATGCAAAATGCAACGAAGTTTTAATTTAAATTGGAAATTAAGATTGTTTACAAATAATCAAAATCAAGTATATCCTGTTTCAAGGATTGCATTAAATGTTTTCGTCATTGCAGGTAATTAAAGTTTTCGTATGACGTAAAAAAAATTAATTAAGTGTTCTTGCCTGGAGCTGCGACCAAACCATCCCCTAAAACTTCCTGAGTTAAGCGGTATCGTTCTTCTTTTTCTAAGCAGTTGTCACTGTTTAGAACAATCTTGAGATGGTTGGGATCAGAAATTATAACAATGGGGACCCTAAATATCCACCCCGATAGGGTTGTTCCATAATATTTATAATATTTTATTAAACTTCCTATGATAACTAGCAAAAGAACACAAAGTCGGTTAATAAATTTTTAACGATTCTGAAATTTTACCATCGATTGATCGAAAATCATAAGCAACGCCGATCAAGGGTAACTTAGTCGGTCCAGGAAATTTTCCCAAAAGTTCATAGATTCTTCTGTACTTTATTCGATCGTGGATAATCAATAACGCAAAAAAGGCGAACACAAGTAAAAACGCACTTAACATTTTTGTTGAAGGCGGTATAACTAAACAGCCCGATTGTCCTACATACACTAAATTGTTACCTACGGAAAGTTCAGTTTCGTGAAAAACAAGATTATTTACGTACCGTATGTATTCATCATACAGCTTTCACTACTTGGTTTCATAAAATTTGTCTAATTAAAACCAAGTTTTATATTTCTAAATTTACCGATCTCCCTACTCAAATTTTTAAATTTAATACGGCATTCAGATTGAATTACGCGCCACCGCTGCACCGTTTCATTACAGGGTGGCGGCAATAAAAAGTTTAAATTTGTCAGCTGGCATTATTGCATTCTGAAGAAAACTGCTGCCGACCGGGAAGTTTGGGCGGCAATCAATGAACAAAATAATTGAAACATTTTTAATTATTCAAATAATTAGAAATATTTCAGAAGGTAACCCCCCCCCCTGTCTGTAACAATTTTAAATATTTAGCTTTTTAACTGATTCCATACCCCCCGGTCTATAGCAGTGTAACCCTTCTTAATTTCTATTTTAGCATAATTACTATTTTATAGTAATTAATTGTTCATCGTTGAATAGTAAAAAAAAATTACTTCAACCAAACTTAGCTGCTGCGTTTCAGATATAATAAATGACAAAATAATAAAAATATTAGTGAATCTTTGATCGAAATGAGAAAATAATTATTGTAATTCAACCTCAGTTAAGGGAACCACAGTGTCTATGCTTTGTTGCGAGGTTGGTAACACAGAAGGAGACCAGGAAGTGTGAAGGTCAGCGGACTAATGTTCGTCCGTTAAGCTAAAAATTTGATAATTTTAATGATTTTGATTTAAATAATTATAGGTTGTTTTAATTATCGGGCCTCAAAGAAAGACTTGTTCAGGAAAATCAAGAAGGCCAAGCGGGCATGTTGGGAAGAATTACTAAACCTCCTGAACGAGAACCCATGGGGAAAGGCCTACAAGATCGTAGCAGGCAACCTCAGGGGAAGGACAAAGATCCCAGGACTCACGCCAGCTAGAGTCAGGATGATCGCCAAAGTACTCTTCCCGGCGCATCCTACGGAAGTTCACCAAAAACTTCCTACCCCGGCTCCATGGGATCCCTTCACGATAGAAGAACTCCGGGCGGCGATATCTACCCTCCCAACAGATAAAGCACCTGGCTCGGACAAAGTACCAGCAGTGGCCCTAAAGATCTTGGCCACTGAAAGACCGGACACCTTTCTCTCCGCCTTCGACAAAGCCATCGAGGAAGGCCCTGCGACGATTAATGCGGGACATTGAGAACAAAGGAGGCCTCTCCGAGAACCAGCATGGCTTCAAAAAAGTCAGGTCCACGGTCGACGCCCTGACAAAGATAGTGGACACGGTGAGGATGGCGAAGGCGGGAACACAGTGAACACGCAAGTACTGCCTGGTGGTGACCCTTGACGTGCGGAATGCCTTCAATAGCGCCGGATGGAGCCATATCCTAAAAGCTCTCCGGGATATGAAGGTCGAACCGCACATCTACAACATCATGGTCAGCTACCTGAGCAGGAGGACGATAATCCTTGGAAGAAGAGGAAACGACGACAGATTGGAGGCAACAAGTGGTGTACCCTAGGGATCAGTTCTTGGTCCATCCCTGTGGAATTTGATGTACGACGCCGTGCTTAAACTCCGCCTACCAGCGGGAGCGACACTGATAGGATTCGCCGACGACCTGACGCTAGTAGTTAGCGATCGGGAAGCCCAGGCGATAGAAACTAAGGCAAACCAGGCTATTTCGACCATCCTGCAGTGGACCAACAAAAAAGGGCTCCAGCTGGTTCCCGAGAAATCCGAAACCGTCATGGCAATCGAAAGGAGAAAGATGCCTAACATCTGTACCCATATGAACGGATCGCCCATCCAAATCAGAGATTCCGTTCTGGTGCTGGGAGTAAGACTGGACAAACATCTCAACTTTTCCCAGCACATCAGAGAAATGGCGACAAAAGCAGAGACGTCGGCATCCACCATTGCATGCCCGATGCCCAACGTGGGAGGGCCAAAGACAGCCAAGCGGAGAGTGCTTGCAACGGTGGTGCACTCCATCATGCTGTACGCCGCACCCGTTTGGCACGACGCCTTTCACATAAGAAGAAACAAAGACCGAGTACTGAGAGTACAACGCAGAGCAGCTCTACGCGTGATAAGCTCATACAGGACCGTGTCGGGCGAGGCCGCGCTGGTGTTAGCCTCAATACCGCTGGCAGACCTACAGGCCGGAGAAAGGATGAGAACCTACTCCGAACAAGTGAACACCAGCGACACGACGATGGACCTCTGGCAAACCAGATTGGACAAAGCCGAGGTTGGACGGTGGACAAGGCGACTCATACCCGACATCCAAAGCTGGGTCGCCAGAAGCCACGGTAAGGTAAACTACCACATTACGCAAGCCCTCACCGGCCATGGATGCTTTAACGCATACCTCCACCGTTTCGCCATAAAAACGGCCCCCAAGTGTGACTACTGCAATGCGGAAGACACTACCGAGCACACTTTCTTCAAGTGCGCAAGATGGGAGCTGGTAAGAGTCACCGCAGAGTTGGGCACAGACTCGCAACTGACGCCCGTCAACGTAGTAGCCACCATACTGAGAAGCCCGGAGGACTGGAGTGTCGTTGAAAATATGATCCACACGGTCCTGTCTGCAAAAGAAAAAGCGGAGCGAGAGTAACAAACGAATCAAACAGAAGCGTAAGAACATCAAACACACGGCGACAGAAGCAAAAGCAGCTGAAAGATTGACAACCTCCGCCCGATCGAAAGTAATGCCTAACGACGCTTTCTTGGTCGAGGTGGGGGGTAGGGGGGAGGTTTTAGTCAGTGCAAGTCTGACACTACCGTCATAGATGATGATGGTGTCTCGTACGAGATTTCCTCCTCCCTGCGCAAGCTAAAACAAAAAAAGGTTGCTTTAATTAATTATGAAGTATTAGTTTGATAAGCCGGACAGCTGCGCAATCGAATTCGCAGGAACATTTGTCACCATAACGTAATGAAAATTTTTATTAAAATTTATGACCACATATAAATAAAAATTGAAAACTGAATTTACATTTACGAGCATATTATTATTAAAAAAAAATAAAATTTTACGAAGAATAAATTGTGCACTCCGGCGATGCGTTTTTCTGCGGAAGTAAAATTTTCACAATTTCCACAGCTGGGGGGGTTTCATCTGCTTTTTATAATTTTAAAGTAGTCACCGATTTAAACTTTTTAATTTACAGTTTTTTAAAAAATTGGAACACGGCCGACTATCACAACCACGAGGGGTGGGGGGTTACTTAAATATTTTACGATAAAAACAAAGTATAGTACAGGGGGAGGGGGTGATTTTCCACAGCCCTTAAATTCCAGATAAGCATAATATAATAATTTTGAAAATCTCCCATCGAATTTTACATTGAGAAAACGCAGGTATAAGTCCGGGGGGTCTGGGGGGTATGGAATACCCTCCAGTACACTTTTTATTATTGCAAGACGCGGAAGTTGTGCTGAAAAGTGCATTTAAGTTTTCCTAAACCAAACTCGCCTGAATATTTTTTAAGGCGTCTAATTTCATTTCACTTTCTAGTAAAAATTATTACAATATTATTTAAATGTTTAGCGATGTTTAGTTATGGCCATGGAATGGCCTATTATGAAATTGTCTACGTCGAAGAGTTATTAAATAATTGTTTCATAAAAGTATGGACAAAGAATACCAAAATTTTCTAGTTCATGGTGGAATTAATTAATTTTCGATTTTTCCCCATATATAAAATATAAATAAATAATTCTCAAAAAACAGGTTTGGTGGCATTGATTAGATTTTTTTCATCTTGTTGCTATTTTTAGTTCAATACAAGCGAAGATCGATAACAATCAATCAAGTGGAGTAATATTACTAGTCCCGTTTAAATTTATTCATAATTTCTTTTATTTCGACAGAATTTACTATCGTCATAAACCCGTTTTATTTTTATTATTTTTTACAATGCTGTAGTCTTAACCTTGAAAAATGTGCAACATATTATTTTGGTTTTATTTAAATTATATCTCAAAATATTTACATTTAACAAACAGGATTTTTTAAATTATGTGTTAAGAACTTAATGTGCTTGTCTGAAGATAATTTATGACTATGAAAAAAAAAAGCTTCCTAGCTACGAGCTAGGAAGCTAATTTTATACTAAGGTATTGGAGGGTATTCCATACCCCCCAAACCCCCCGGTGCGAATTTTCGCAACATATAGGTATATTTTTTCTGAAAAAGTAAAAGGTTAAATATCTTTTGATAAAACTTTTTTACCAAATTTTCCCAGAGATGCTACCATCGCCAATAATATTTTAATGTAATTTTTTTTGAATTAATTTTGACCCCCTCTCTCCTTCCTTATAATTGTAAAAATTTAAATAATATATTATGGTTTAGTAAATATAATTATTAAATAGAAAATAACTTGAAAAAGTTTAGAATTTTTTAAGTATTTTTGTGGTATTTAGTAGCATGTAATGTTAAAATAATCAAACTTAACAAAATGTTAAAATAATAAAATTTTAACTATTAAGTAAATAATACATACTACGAAGAAAACATAATATTTAACGAAACCAAAATGACAAAAATTCACATTTAACAGGGTTTAATTACTTAGAAATAAAAAACAAAAAAACCTGTAACATAATATAAAGGCCCCTATTTCACGATTATTAGCGATCCTCAGTCACGTTTAACAGTAAAAATAACAAGTGAGAGCAAATTTACTTAATAGTTAAAATTTTATTATTTTAACATTTTGTTAAGTTTGATTATTTTAATATAATTATTGTTTATTGGTACAATTCTGAATATTTTTACCTGTATATTTAAGGGTTTTCATCAACGTAAAAAGAAGAAAAATTATATTTAATTTAAAAAAGGGGGTCTGTCAGTCTATTTCCAACACGAAATGAAATTTCGGAAAGAGAGCACTTATATAAACATATTACAACAAAAATTTTTGCGGACTATCCATCAGATTTCGAAAAAATCGTATTTAAAAATCAAAAATTGCAGATAGGGAAATATTCGTTTTAACATGAATTTACGATAGGCCGTGGTTGAGTTTGTCAAAATAACACATAACGAATTTAAAAATATTCCTGTAGAATGACAGAACTTACCAACCATAGAACTCGTCTGGGTGTAGAGTAGCGTAGTAGAATGGCAATTCGATGCATTTAGCGCCGTAGGCGCTTTAATCTTCATCGTCTGGTGTGTAGATAACAGGCGTTGGAAATCTACGATCAAAATATACGCTGACGCGGATTTGACCGCGTCGGTCTGAGTGGTAAGTAATTAAAAGGAAAATTTAAAAAAATTTTGAATTTTGAACTTTGACGAAGTTGAACCGAAGTTTGCCAAAAGTGTTTCGAAAAGTATGAAATGAGGGTTTTTGTGGGCGACCAGCTATTTGAAATTGTACGTATCTCTATCGTAGGTAGACCGCTTCGGAAGTTTCGTGGGTCGTGAAGGGATGACCAGAAGAAGAAAAAGGAAAGAGCAGCTGCGCGATTTGAAACAAAATTTTCAATCGAATTTAGAACATCGCTGCTAAAATTTTCCGTGTCAAGGAATTCCAGAATCTTGGTGTTTCATCGGTGGTAGTAATTAAATAACAGTTAGAGTAAAGAAAGTAATAAAATAAATTAAAATGAATTAAATTACGTTGGAAGGTGGTGAACTTGATCGGTCGATTGACTTCGGTCAGGAATAAAAAAACATTTGCCGTGTTCTCGACGTGTAAGTCGAGCAAGACCGCAACTGACAGCGAACATTAAGGAAAAGCGGGGAGCCTTAGCGCGCGACTCGTGGCATTGGGGTCTATCGTATTACATCTCCCTGCTTTTCCCATTTTTAAAACGCCGTTTTTTCGAAAACCAATACATAATCCGCAAAAATTTTTGCTCTACTCTTACATAATTAATTGACGACCTGTTTTTTGAAATTATAAAGAGTTTTTAATTGGGGGGGGGGGGCGTTCATCAAAAGTCTACCTATATTTTATCATTTTTAAATTGTATTTATATAATAATTCTGTATGTTAGCCCCCCCCCCCCCTCCTCGAGTAATTGTTCTCTTTCCAATATTGCATAAAAAAAGTTTAAATCGAGATGGAAATTCATTGAAAGTACCCAGATTTCCATTACCCCCCCTCCCTCTGAACTCTTACGTAATTAATTGACGGCCTGTTTTTTGAAATTATAAAGAGTTTGTGATTGGGAGTGATGGGGGGGGGAGAAGTTCAACAAAAGTCTCCCAATACTTTATCATTTCTAAATTATGTTTATATTGTCGTGTTTCAAAGGGATTCGCACCTACCCTATACATTTTGATGAAAATTTTGTTTTAGTGACTTTAAGTTGTAAGATTGAAAAATGAGAGAGGTGGGGGCGAATCAAGAGAGATACGAGGCTTTTTGCCACAGGTCGCCGCAAGAGTAAGCGGTGCGACTTTGTAAAATTTATTTTTTGAAATTGTGAGTAGTTTTTGATTGAATAAAGTGATTTTTATGCGATTGCATTAAGGCGAAATTATTTTAGATATATTTTTTATCTTAGATATATTTTTGAACTACAATTAATTTGGTTGATTAATTTTGAAGAAGAATATTTCGAATAATAAATTCGAGTTATATTTAAAATTAGAAAATTTAATTTGAAGGAAAGAACGTGCGAGGTAGATAAGCCGACGTTTTGGATAAGGGAAATCAAATTTCGTCCCCTATGAAGTGAAATTTTATTTTAACGTTAAATTTGAATTTGAATGCGATTAATTAATATTTGGAAAAGCATTTACTTAGTTTTTTTGAATTGGAAATATTTTTTTGAAAACAGTTGGTTTTATTTTTGCAAGAAAAAAATTTTGGTATTAGAATTGGATTGTTAATTATCTTGGAAAAATTTATTATTTATTTGCATTACATTGGATTTTGTTAATTGGTAATTATATTTGGAAGTTAATATTAGAGCATCTTTTTTGTCGCACCGCGCAGGGACATTAAAGCGAATTTTTACATTGCATTCTATTATTTGTCGCCGTAACGTAAGAAGAATTTTATTTTTATTGTTGAGAACGATAGAACCCAACCTGAGATACGAACGTCTCATCTCCCGCATTAAGAGCAAGCTTGGAGCACTTATAGTGCATGTGAAAAACTACCCTTTTTGAAAGGATCATTGCAATATAATAAATCTGTATGTTAGCCCCCCCCCGTACCCGAGTAATTGTTCTCTGTCCAATATTGTTTAAAAAAAAGTTTAAATGGAAGTGGAAATTAACTGACAGTACGCAGATTTCCATTACCCCCTCTCTCTGAACTCTTACGTAATTACTTGACCGCCTGTTTTTTGGAAATTATAGAGTTTGTGATTGGGGGGGGGGGGATTAAGTCTATCAAAAGTCTACCTATATTTTATCATTTTTAAATTATATTTATATAATAATTCTGTATGTTAGCCCCCCCCCCGTACCCGAGTAATTGTTCTCTGCCAATATTGTTTAAAAAAAAGTTTAAATGGAAGTGGAAATAACTGACAGTACGCAGATTTCCATTACCCTCCCTCTCTCTGAACTCTTACGTAATTACTTGACCGCCTGTTTTTTGGAAATTATAAAGAGTTTGTGATTGGGGGGGGGATTAAGTTCATCAAAAGTCTACCTATATTTTATCATTTTTAAATTATATTTATATAATAATTCTGTATGTTAGCCTCCCCCCCTCCTTGAGTAATTGTTCTCTTTGCAATATTGTATAGAAAAAAGTTCAAATCGAGGTTGAAATTAACTGACAGTACGCAGATTTCCATTACCCCCTCTCTCTGAACTCTTATGTAATTACTTGACCGCCTGTTTTTTTGAAATTATAAAGAGTTTTTGATTGGGGGGGGGGGGGATTAAGTTCATCAAAAGTCTACCTATATTTTATCATTTTTAAATTATATTTATATAATAATTCTGTATGTTAGCCCCCCCCCCCCCCGAGTAACATATCTGAAATAAAGCGTAAATATTTGTTTATGTTGCGCCCGAAAAACAGCTTTACTATGTTATCATTTTATCGAAGAAGTACTAACATTGACGCATTTCGGAAGGAAACTAATAAAGAAGGGTAATTACGGAATGGAATAAATGAGTACTATAAACAATGGAATGTAGGATTAAGTTGGATTGTTTCAGAACGGTTCAATTGTTGAAAATAATTATCTAGGCAACGAACACATTATGAATTATTACATAATATATTTACATTCCAATTTTACATAAAATTACGCTTTATACCGCTTTTCAATCGAAATGTTTGCGCCTCCTACTATTCTGGTGACAATTTGCACTTTTGATTGAATATTTTCCAATTTGATATTTGTGTCGATTTTGTATTTTCTCAAAATATAACTCGCCATTATTTTCATGCTGATCATTGCGTAGTGTTTGCCTGAAATAATAACAATGTTAAATATTCGAAAAATAATAAAAAGGTCTGATTACCTAAACAATTCCGCGGACCGGCACTGAAAGGTAAGTAACTGTAAGGCGGTCGTTTAGCGACTTCGCTTGGAAGAAATCGATCGGGATCGAATTTGAGTGGATCGGGCCAAATTTCTGCGTTTCTGTGGGTTCCAACTATGGGAACGATTAAGGAAGTACCTTTTGGGACGATGTAGTCTCCTGGGAGAAATTTTGCTTGTGCCAACACGCAATTCTTTCTAATACCAACAAATTACCTATATCGATGTCTTCGTCAACGGTTCGGGCGATGAATGGAACACTGGGGAAAAGCCGTAACACCTCTTTGATTACTCGGTCTAAATATTGCAATTTTGGCAAATCTTCAATGCAAATGGGCCTGTCACTGTAACCAAACACGTCTACCAGTTCTTCCACGACTTTTTCCTAATCAAATAAGTAATTACGAATTAATACTTCGATTTCGGGGTTACTCTAAAGATTCGTACCTGTATGTCTTTCAGAGCTCCTAGACAAACAAAGAGATATCCCAAGGTGGTAGAACTAGTGTCTATTCCCTGAAAAGATAAAATGGTCACCTTTATTTTTAAAAATTTGTTTAACTTTTACCGCTCCTATAAAAACCATGATTTCGGATTTTAATTCTTCAACGGTGAAGTCATGTCCAACTATCGATAAAAGATGCTCTAAAAACGGTTTCTTCCGATTGTCTAGAATAAATTCAAAAACTTGATTGGTTTTCAATCAAAAAATTAATAAAATTCTTACCATCGAAAGTTAGTTCATCTTTTCGTTGACTGTGAAATTGCCTGAATCTTTTTTCGGTAATCTAAAATATAATAAACGTATTAAGGATAAAAAATTACAAATAAATAATTTACCTTGTGGAAGAAAGCGTTTGCTTTATCAACCAAGTCGTAAAATTCACGTCCCACCGGAAACCAACGAAATATAAAATCTGGATGTAGCCAAACCTGGAATGATCTTTGTACGACGATTTCGGGTAATCTGGAGAAGGAGCGTTCAAAATAATCACTATTGGTTTTAATTTAAAAACATACCTGATTATATTTGCGAAAAAACCAGGAGGTTTCGGTATGTCTTCATTTATTCCCAATGCGCTTTCTAGTAAAAAGAAAGAAAAACATTAAAAAAATAAAAACATTTCGTATTTTATACCTCGAGTCGTTTACATAACTTACCGAGCAGTATATTCATAGAATATTTAATGACGAAATGATCCAAATCAAAAAGTTTATATTCGGGAATGTCTTTTTCCATGCTGGCCATCATCAGATCGCTATGCTTGACGAAAACATCGATAAACGAGTCTAAAAGTTTCTGATTCATTGTAGGATTGATGAGTTTCCGATTTTTTTTCCAAATTTTTGCTGAAAATTTTTATTTTAATTTAAATTTAAAATTTTATGTTAATTTGTAAACTGCCGATATAAATCTTGTTTACCTTGTTACAAATTTAATTTTCGTGTTTTAAAAGTATTACTTTATTATCACGTGAAAATATTTGTTAATTTATTTAGTAAGTACAAAAAAATAAAATTTTTAATTTTCTTGCCTGGAGCTACGAGGAGACCGGTGCCATAGACGTCTGTAATAAATTGGTATCGTTTATCCTTATCCAAGCAGTTGTCGTTGTTTAGGACAATCTTGAGGTGTTTAGGATCGGAAACCACAACAACCGGAACCCTAAATATCCATGATGCAAATGTTGGACCGTACAAACGAAAATATTTTAAGTAACTTCCTAGGATAACTAAAAAAAGAACACAGCAATGTAATACATTTTTAATAATACAAATTTTTTTTTTACCCCCGATTGAATAAAAATCATAAGCAATCCCGATTAAAGGTATCGTTTTTGGCCCGGGAAATTTTTCGAAATGCTTATAAATTTCTCTGTACTTTACCCGATCGTGAATAATTAATAACACAATAAGGACTAATATAAGAATAAAAGCACACATCAACATTTTGAGATACACTAAATCTTTTTATTGCCAACACTAGACAGGTAATTTTATAGACGCGATACTTTTAATTATTGATGGCCCATGGATTTTTGCCATTCGTTAAATTATATGCACCTCTCTTTGCAGTAATAAACCTACTACTAAAAGCTTGCCATGATTTGCAACACTTAGCCGACGTGCTCAATACATCAGGACCCATTCACCGAATCAAAACTTGTCATATACATTTTTCTTAAAGTCAAAACACCGAAAACGAAAATACTGAATGTCAAAAACAACGAAAAACGAAAACGTCGAAAGTAAAAAAAACCGAAAAGCAGAACCACCGACATAAATTACGTCACAAAAATTGTATGATTTTTTCACTCCTATAATGGGCGCGAAATTTTAAATTTAGTTCATTTCTGGTTACTTTAAAATACGACGATTTGGCAACAGCGGGTTTTAAACGCAGGAAGTCGAGTTTCCGTTAGAATTTTACCGTTAGAGATCGAACAAAAGGCCCTTATATTTTCGAACGTCGAGATAGCAGGTTGTGGGTGATTTTGGTGCTTGAAATGTTTTAAGAAAAGGTATTCAATAATGAAATTTAAAATTATTTCAAATATATTTTAGTTATCAACAAATTTAAAATACGTAAGTTAAATAAATTTATTAATTATAATGTTTTAAATAAAGCACGGTGAGTTGTTAGAAATTTTCGTAATAGGTTATCGGCCACGTGTGTAATAATTTAAACTAATTCAAGATTACTTCATCTTCAGTTTTAAGATTTAAATTTTAGTTTAAAATTAGGATTAATATACTATTATATTAAAAACGGGATGTGCTGATTTAATGGAAGAGGTTGATTATTCATATAGTGTGTGACCTATGGGATATCTTTATAGTACAAACGAGCGGTGATTAGTTCTAAGTGCGAAGTGGGAAATATATATTGTCGTGAAGCAAAATATTTCGACCCACCCTGTACTGAATTGTAAAAATTTGTTAATTTCATTTTTAAATGTTTAAATTGGAAAAGTACAGAGTGGGGAGAAAAGATAGAAATAGAGGCTTCTTTGGCCAACTATGGCCGACAGCGGGTGCGAGATTTTGTATGGCAGCTAAGTATTGATAATTTTGAGAAATGTAAGTAATGTTTTATTTTGATTGGATTTGAATAAAGTGGATTTGATGCGTTCGCATTATTGCGTAGTTATTTTTGATATCTTGGATATCGATTCGATTGATTTGGTTAATTTGAAAAAGCAGTTAAAATTATAAATTTCGATTTGAATTTAAAATTATATTTATGCGAACGAATGGTGCAATTGATAAGCCGTCGATTTGGATAAAGGTAGAAATCGAAACTTTGATCCCTTTTAAAAAGTACTGATATTTTACATTGGATTTTTAATTTAGTTTATTTTTGGAAAACGAATTTATTTTTTGAGACAAGACGAATATTTTTTTTATTTCGATAACGCAAGAACCCTTCGACCCCTAGAAAATTATCGACTGCTCCAGCACTCCAGGGTTAACCCGAGGCAAACAATAGGTTGAAGATTTTCTACGAAAATACCATTTCAATATATAGCATTAGATAACTTAATTTAGATTAATTGCGCAACAAGTTGAGTAGACGCTTAAAATCATAAGATGGCCGTAGCAATATATCGCAGAAATGGCTGATCATTGACAAGGATAACCGCAAAAGGACCAGAAATCGTCAGCCAGATTCGGCGAACATGTTGCTTGATTTTCTTTTTTTCAAATATCTCTCAATGAGATATTTTTACTTTTATATTTTTATGATAAATTTTGATATTTCAGGACAGTTATTAATAAATATTAACAAAGTTCCTTATGATTATTTGCGACCACACATGAGATAAGATAATACCAATTAAATTACGATATTTAGGAACTGTTTTTAACAGAGTTCTTTATGATTATTTGCGGCTATATAATAGTTTAAGGTGATGATGCTAGTTTAAGTACAGATGACTTATTTAGATTTAAGGGAATGACCAATTAGAAATTTAAGGGGACGACATATTAATTAGGTAACGACATATTAATTAAGTGACGACATAGTAATTAAGTGACCATCTTAGTTTTAAGTTGACAAGGTAATAGTTAATAGAGCGGATAATTTAGCATAATATAAGGGTTTATTATTTAAAGATCTTACATAATATAAAAACAATTGAGTTAAACATTGAAATATATATATGCGCTTCTTTACAAAGCACTATAAAGATTGTGGTTGGTCATTAAATATGAATAATCAATTAGAAAACATTACGGTCAGAGGGATTAACTGCCGAACAGTTATTAAATCAAATTTCAAACTAAAGTATTCTGAATTAAATGATATCAAGGAGATTAACTTTGCTGGTAAATTGGTTGTTGGACTACCTTTTTTTCTTTTCGGTTAAATATATATTCGTATATATTCAATTATATATTCATTTATGGTTAAACCGAATCCTGTGTTTTATTTAATTTGTGTGTACTAATTATTCCTTCAGGTGTCCTAGCAGTGGTTACGCCACTGGACATGTAAGTTTAGGTTTGAGGTTAGTGAACGAGGTAACGACTTTATTTGAAGAACCAACAATTACACCCCCCCCCGCTTTTGTCACACAAGGTTACATTTCGTTAACCCCCCTCTTAACGTGTGACGTAATTTATGGATGACTTTTAATGACATGTTAAAAATTCAAAACGGTAGGTTTTTTATTGGTTGGTTACCATTCAGTATTATTATTTTGCTCGGCCAAGCCGAAAGTTTCTGCTAATTTTTGGCCGAATCCGAAATTGCCACCGAGAACAGCATTTCTTGCCGAAACTGAATATTCGGTCGGTCTCTAGATCTAATCTATTTTCGGTGTTTTCGTTGTTTTTGTTTTCGGTATTTTGCACTTTCGACGCTTTTGTTTTCGGTGTTTTTGACATTCAGTGTTTTTGTTTTCGGTGTTTTGACTTCGGCCTTTTTGTTTTCGGTGTTTTGCTTTCGGCGTTTTGACGTGGAACCCTGAATAAAGAACACAAAGATAGTTAATAAATTTTTAACAATTTCAATTCTTTTACTATCGATTGAACGAAAGTAATAAGCAGGGCTCGGAAGTTATAGCACTAAAAAAGTAAACTTTTAGCGCTTTAATATGCACTTAAAAACACAAAAATTAGCGCTATAAAGAGCTTTAAAAAATTGAAAATATGCAAAATAAAATAATTGTCAACCAATTTTTTTATTTTTATTTTATAAATGAACTAAATACCGCAAATCTGCTATCAAATTCCTATTAGTATTTGAAACCTGATCTTAATATTAAAATACATGCTTGTTTTCGTTCGCTTATTTCGTATGCGGCCATTTGGTACACAATTTATTATTTTCCAATATCATTTTTTTTAAATATATTTAATATTTTATTATATTTTAATAAAAAATTTTATTTAAAGATTTTTTTATCAATTTTTATTTTTCTTGCTTATTCAAATATTCTAAGTCCAAACCTATTAAATGTTAATTTAGATATTTTTTATTGTTTCTTAAATACTATTTTTCTATGTATGTACTGCGTATTTTTCACTTAGCAGTTAAAATTTATTATTTTAACATTTTATTTAATTTGTTTATTTCATTTATTATATAAAAATATGCCTGTAAATAGCACTTAAAACTCTAAAATAGCAAAATAGCACTAAAAACCGTAAATATGCAAAAATTAGCATTATAAAATTTCGTATACAACATCAGGCAAGTGTGAAACAAATTTGTATCTTACTTTGAATATTCTAAGACTTACCAGAAAATATATGCATTTGCTAGAACTTCCGAGCCCTGGTTATTATAAAACAATTTAATTAATAAAATATCTGAGATATTTAATGACGTAACAGCTATGCGAAAAGCTGTTTCACTATCGCAAAATATACACTTGAAATTTTAACCACATATTATATTATTACCGAAAACAAAAATGCGGACAAAGTAACGAAATAAATCCATTACTGACCTAAAAAAAATTGGAAGATCGTGACAGGTCAGTGCGGCCTTCAGGCCGCACAACCTAAGCAATATCGCTATTCGATGTTTCCTACTGTACCGGCGCAATAAATACTTTGTAGATAAATCACTTATCTTATCGTGTAGAGTATAATTGTTATAATTAGTTTTTAAATTAGGAAATATATTAAATTATTTTTTATAGTTGTTTATTTTTATGAACCAATTTTGATGCTAATTCATGCACATAATTTTTTTTTAATTGTACTTATTAGTCACCAAGGAATATTTAATTTATTTGCATATATTTGTAAATAATTATAATATTATTACGTTTAAGTTATAAGCTTTAGTTATTTCATTTGTAATTCTGTGTTAATTGCTGAAAATTACATTTTCAATTCGAAAATCTAAGTTTTACGGTCCTAAAAATGAATTAAAATTTTTCTCAAGAGAGTCTGTGTAATCTCAACAGAGCTTCGAAATTTTAATTATTGAATATAATACCGAAAATAAAATATGTTAATATTAATGAAAAAAATTGCATCCTGTAAGCTCTGCTCCTGAATAACTCACAGGTGTCCAGGGGTTGGACTTAATTTTCAAAGAGTTCCTTTCACTGATATAAAAGGTAAGAAAAAGGGTTATTTGTATCAAAAAGGCTTAGAGGTCATTGAAATTTGTTTAAATTAAAATTACGATTACTTCATAAAAACTACCAGACTGCTATAGTTAATATTTCTTTAATAGTTACGATTCTTAAAAGCATCAAATGCTGTTTGACTTGACCCAGTTTTATAACAAAAAGTAAAATCTTACAGTAAACATACACAAATGTTGATAAGTTTGATAATATTTTTGTTTAGTTTCGATAATGTAGAAAACAATATTTTTTAAATTACTTTTGTTTTCATCTGTGTCAAAGACGTCCAATCGCATTCGTTGTGTTTCTGAACGTTAATTGTTAGATTTATTATAAAACATTGGTTAAATACCTTCCTACCTAGATACAACACACAATACATGCATGAACTCACACTAGAAATTGAAAATGAACTGTTACAGACCGGTGGGTCTGGGAGGTATGGAATACCACCAGTCCGAGCGGATATAATCCATTCAGTTATAAGACTAATAACAATTAATATAATTTTTTTAAATTTCCTTCTTCGATAATTAGTGAAAAAAAATGAATTATTTTTTTATGAAAACAAGTTTAAATGTCAGCACAATTCTGATGTAAATACAGTGGACGCCGCTTAATGTGAACACATTGGGACTCAGGAGTTTTGATATACACGAAAAGATTTTTTTTTTGAAATTTACATAAAAGTGGTTGCGAAATTCTCAATTGTAATGCTGCATTCCGCAAAAATGCATTCTAAAAATGTTATAAAATTTTTTTGTCACTTATTATGAAATTTAAATTAAACGGAATTAAATCGTACATTATCTGGGTGATTCCCCGGCATTCTTCAAGATATTAATTTAGATTTTTTTGATCCAAAAACATTTTACATTTATTTTTCGAAATTCTTGAAGGAATTTATGCTAAACAAGAGAGATCTGCATGTAGTTTATAAGTTGGGAACTGTTTAAATTTTGCAGTATTATCGTCAGGGTATTTACATGGAATCGACTATTTTTACGCGTCTTCATTGTCAATATTTTCTTCTTATGATAAACATTCATCGTGACACTTTTGGTTCGGAGCATTTTGTAAATTATAAATTACAAAAACTATAATAATTACTCACGCAAAAAATTGTTTAATGCCACGATAATGTTTCGAAGGAATACCCACATTTTCCCTTTCTTTTTAATACGGTCCCCCCCCCCCCCCCGGATAATACCAAACGTTTAAATAAAACTTGAAACCTTTTTTTTAGTGCTTTCTGTGCTGAATCTGGAGACTTAGCTATAAATATAATTTTAAATCGTAACTCATCTGTATGATTAATCTTTTAACCCGCAAATTGGTGATAGATTTACATCTGAATAGCAAAGCACCAGACCGATATGCTTAGACGATTTGTAAAATTTGTATGTAGCAGCTGATAGCTTTAATTCCTGTTTTTTGAAATTATAAATTGTTTTTTAATTGTTAATATGCAATTTATTTGGCATAAACTGAATTGAAACTCTTTAGCTTATATTAATTTGATTTTCATCGTCTACCTTAATAAATATAAAATTATCGATTAATTAATGCCAGATCTAATTAAAACCAGATATTATATTTTTTTAATAATTTCCATAACCTTGGCCCATGGATGGGAATGTGTAATCCGTTTAAGGTAAATCTGTAATAAAAACTTTCTCGTTTTGCCGTAACAAGAATAATTTAGAAACCGTAAAAAGAATAATTGTACTTCGCTAGTTCAATCAAGTTTTATTTCGTTCAAAGTAAACAACTAAAAATGTTAGGCGCTATATTTTTTTCTGGTGTTATTTTTATATTGTTAATAGTTATTAACGATTATGTAAAGCACAGAAGAAGCTATCAATTTTTGAGAAAAATTCCTGGACCGACGAGTTTACCTTTAATCGGCATTGCTTACGAATTTCGTTCACTTAATAGTAAAAATTTTGAATTCGCCAAAAATCTGTTAATCGACTCGATGTTATTTTTCAGTTATCGTAGAAAGTTTTATGAAATATTTTTATATATACGGATCGACGTTCGTGGTGTGGATATTTCGGGTTCCCCTGATTATCATTTCTGATCCTAAGCATCTCAAGATTGTCCTAAACAACGAAAACTGTTTAGATAAGGAAAAAAGATACAAATTTACTCAGGACCTTTTTGGAAATGGTCTCATCACAGCTCCTGGTAAGAAAATTTTACTTTTACCTTTACCCATCGCTTGGGTTTAATTATATTTGTTTATCCGGATTTTAATCAAGCCGGAGTATATGATATTCCAAAGTAAAACTTTTCAGGAAAAATATGGAAGAAAAATCGCAAAATAATCAATCCTACCTTTAACCAAAAGATTTTAAATTCGTTTTTCGATATTTTTGTGAAGCACAGCGAACGAATAGTCGAAGACATAGATTTGAATATTCCCAAGAATAAAATTTTCGATGTCGATAATCTTGTATTGACCCACACTTTGAATATGATAATGGGTAAGTCAGTTGCAAATCCACAAAGATCTGCAAGACAAACTTTTGAAATAAAAATTTGTGCTAGAAACCGCGATGGGAATCGACGATAAAGAAATCCCTAGGCCACCCACATTCTACGATGATTTACACAGGTATATAATATAATTTTTGTGCCTTTTTACCCTTTTACTTTACAATACTTCTCCAGAATGTCCGAAATTGTTGTGGAAAGAACGTTCAAAGTGTGGCTTCATCCAGATTTTATATTCAGTTTATCTCCAACTGGACGTGAAATGAAAAAGTTGATAGATGAACTACAAAGTTTTCTCACCAAAGTAAGATAATTACTCATAAAGTGTCATTAAATTAACAATTTCTTCGTGCCCATGTTTTAGATACTCGAAAAAAAGTACAACGAATACCACAGCCCAGAAAATAACAATGAATTGGTTTTCGATGGTAAGATTTATGATCAGTGTAGAAAGAAAGCCATTATCGAACGCAAATTATAATGTAATGTAAATATTTCTTCAATTTAAAAAAATAAATCACTAAAAAAATCAATGTAACTCAAATCGGTGTAGAAAGTGAGCTATTACGTAACCAAAATTATAGTAATTATTATAATTTATTACAGATAGCAAGAGGAAACCATTTTTGGAGCATCTTATATCGCTAAATGAGTTTTCAATCGAAGAATTAATGAACGAAATTGCAGTCTTTTTGACAACGGTAATATAAACATAAAATCTGATCTTTGGATTTAAAATTTTACCTTTGCAGGGAAGCGATACTACAGCTGTCACGTTAGGCTATATCCTCGTTGTCCTTGGTGCTCTTAAAGATGTCCAGGTGAAACCTACATTTAACACTACGACTTTTCTATTTTATTACATTGCACTTTATTAGGATAAAGTTTTCGAAGAAATTTGTGAGGTTTTGGGAGACAGCAACAGATCCATTTCCTTGGACGATTTGCCAAAATTACAATATTTAGAAAGAGTAATCAAAGAATCGATGAGATTATTTCCAGTTGCTCCGTTTTTCGCACGAACAGCAACAGAAGACATCGATATAGGTAGGTCATCAAAGTAAGGACATCACGGGATGATCTAACAACAGGAAAACTTTTTAAGGTGATTACATCCTCCCAAAAGACACTTCCATAGTGGTGGCCTTAATAGCAATCCATAGAAACGAACAATATTGGCCAAATCCACTCAAATTTGATCCCGACCGATTTTTACCAGACGAAATTGCTAAACGACATCCTTACAGTTATTTACCTTTCAGCGGTGGTCCTAGGAACTGCATAGGTGATGCCGGTTTTGTATTCTGTTTAACCAATGTGTATAAAACAATAAATGTTTTAGGAAAACAATACGGAATGATGAGCGTGAAGGTAATTTTGATTTACATAGTGAGAAAATTTAAAATTGATACCAACATCAAACTCGAGGATATTAAGTTCAATGTGAAAATTGCCACGAGAATAATAGGAGGTGCAAACATAAGCATCGAAAAGCGACTTCTAACTTAGTCACAAGCTTTTTACAACCACCAATCTCCGACGATATGGTTCATAAGTCATCCGAAAACTTCCAAAAAGGTCATAAAATAAAATATTGGAGTTATAAAAGGTCGATGGGCTCTGACTTTTACAATTCACTTGCATTGCCAGTTTTATTTTTTAAATTTGTTTTAATTAAATTGTTATTATATAATATTTGTCAATAAATAGCTATTCATAACAGCATTTTTGTTATTTTGTTGAAGCCCATCCAAAAATATCGTAAATACATCTAAAGTTTGTTGATTAATAAAATTTTCCTATAATAATTTGATCAAAAATTGAGCAAATTTAAAACGTAAGCTTCCTAATTCTCTGTGATTTTTATTTTCCTTTGTTCAAAACAATGACGTTTAAATAAAACGTGTAAAAATTAAGCCTAATAAAATAGTCCCTTAAATTTTAGTTAAAAATAAAAAATTTCAAATTCACGAAAACGCGCCATTTTAACAACAAATAGCCATAACGTGACAAATTTTAATCATACAGAAATATAAAATATTACAGAAAATTAAAAAATTTTTCAGCTAATTATTTAGCATTCCTATTATTTTTTTGACATTAAAAAATGCCCGGGTCAATTTATTGTAATTATTAATTGTATACAATGTGAAAATAACAAGTACCTGGCTCATTTTGTCTTTATTTTTATTTTATTAGCTTATTACAAGTTTAAAACCAGATTCGCGATATCCAGTGGAAAAACAAATTTCTAGGAAAAACCTTTCCAGTTTTTCTTGGCGTAAAAAAATTACTTCGTGTGCTTCGATAGGCGCAGTTACGATTAATTCGTTTAAAATTATCGACAACAATGTTTAGCGCTTTGTTTTTATTTGTATTTGGTGTAATCACGTTATTGGCCATCCACGATCGTGTGAAATACAGAAGAATCCATAAATTTTTGGAAAAATTTCCCGGGCCAATAAATATACCTTTAATCGGGATTGCTTACGAATTTCGTTCGTTTGATCGTAAATTTTTTTTTATTTCATTTTTTTAAATTTATTAACCGGCAGTGTTCTTTTCAGTTATCGTAGAAAGATTTCTGAAATATTTTTATCTCTATGGATCGACCTACAAAGTGTGGATTTTTCGCGTTCCAATTGTTGTGATTTCCGATCCTAAGCATCTCAAAATTGTCCTGAATAGCGAAAACTGTTTAGATAAGGAAAAGCGATACCATTTCACCGACGAGATTTTTGGAAATGGCCTGCTTATAGCTCCAGGTAAGAACATACAAATCAAAATTTCGAAATTAAGCCTAACTCAAAAAAATAATAATACAGGGATACAAATCAACCTTGTTTCAATTTATTGTTTTTAATTATTATATAATTTTGATGGCGTGATTGCTTGTCGTATAATAAAAATAAATTAAAAAATAATAAACTACATTGTAACGCGTAATGGCCGTTTAAAAAATTTTATAGCCAAGTTTCATATTACCAGTTTTTCAATAATTATAATTTTTATATTTTTTATAAAATTTCAATAAATTAAAAATTAATTTGCAATAATAAATTTTCAGCAAAAATTTGGAAAAAAAATCGCAAAATAATAAATCCTACATTTAACCAGAAAATTTTGGATTCGTTTTTCGATATCTTTGTAAAACATGGAGAACGCATGGTTGAGCGAATGGAAGTGGACATTAGCGAAAATAAATTCTTCGATGTCGACCAATTTGTATTGGCCCACACTACCGATATGATAATGGGTAAGTCAGCCCCCCCCCCCCCCCCCCGAAATGTTCAAAAGAAATAAATTTGTTTATAATAACAAAAATTCCCGAAAGAGGAAATTTAAATTTTTACAAGTGCCCCTCCGAAATGAAATCCTGGCTACGGGCCTGGGGTAAATTGAACATCCAAACAAAAATCTCTCCGTTTTGAAATAATATTAAAAATTATAATTTTACTAGAAACTGCCATGGGAATAGATGACGAAGAAATACCAAAGCCACCGTCATTCTCCGACGATTTGCACAGGTATTTCTCGTCTTTAATTTTTTATTTTCAGGTTTTTTATACAATAATTTTTCAGAATGGCAGAAATTGTAGTTGAAAGAACCTTAAAAGTATGGCTTCACCCAGAATTTGTATTTAGATTATCTCCAGGTGGACGCGAATTTAAGAAGTTGTTTCGTAAACTGGAAGGTTTCCTCATGAAGGTAAGATAACTCAAAATATTTAAGTTGATACCTCGAGAGCTTCGCGATGTTTTAGATTCTCGAAAAACGATACAACCAATATCACAGTTCGGAAAAAAAAGATGAATTATTTTTCAATGGTAAGAATTAAAAAAGGATTTTTCATTTTCCTATACGAAAAAAGTGGCTCAGAATCTTTGTAGTATATCTACTATCGAGTGTAAACTTGTTTGGGTTTCAGACTATAAAGGGAAGCCCTTTTTGGAGCACCTTATATCGATTAAGGAGTTTACAATTCAAGAATTATTACACGAAGTTGCAGTTTTTTTAACAACGGTTAAGAGGTAAACAATTTGATAAATTCCCGATTGAGAATATTTTATCTTTTCAGGGAAGCGACACGACTGCCGTTACCATGGGATACGTTCTCGTTTGCTTGGGTTCTTTCAAGAACGTTCAAGTGAGACCCAAATCACTGTTATTTTTTTTTTATTTTGTTACATTATTTTTTGTGTTAGGAAAAAGTTTTTGAAGAACTACAAGAGGTTTTTGGAGAAAGCACCAGACCTATTTGCTTAGACGATTTACCAAAATTACAGTATTTAGAGAGAGTGATAAAAGAAACGTTGCGAATGTACCCCGTAGCTGCATTCATTGGACGAACCGTTACAGAAGACATAGACATAGGTAAACATTAAAATAAAACATCATCGGATGATCTAAACAAAAATTTTTTTACAGAGGATTACATCATTCCCAAAGACACTTCCATAATTATTCCCTTAATTGCGACTCACAGAAACGAAAAATATTGGACAGATCCAAATAAATTTGATCCCGATCGATTTTTACCCAGCGAAGTTGCCAAGCGACATCCTTACAGTTTTCTACCGTTCAGTCGTGGTCCTAGGAATTGCATAGGTAATACATCTCTTCTGGCCTTGGAAAATATTCAATCCTTGTTTTAGGAAAACAATATGGAATGATGAGCATGAAAATACTTTTGTCGTATATTTTGAGAAAATTCAAAATCGATACTAACGTCAATTTGGAAAACATGCGGTTCAACGTGCAAGTTGCTGTCAGAATACTGGGAGGTTCGAACATAAGCATCGAAAAGCGACATAAATAATACTCTATTTGGTAATTTGATCAAGAGTTACAACTCACATTTTTGTTAAAAATAACTACAGTGCATTTCTTCTTTGTATGAATGTTTTTTTGTTTGAATAAAAATCAGAAACTGTTGTATTATTGCGTTTTATTGTAAACATTTATTTTAAACCAGCCTATAATTTTATAAAGTCATCCAAAAATTTAAAGAACAACTTAAATTGTAGAATTTTAATGAAAAACATGACATAATCCCCCCTTAAAATCGTTTTCAACTTGATATTTGTATTAATTTTATATTTTCTCAACATAGAAGTCAAAATTACCTTCATGTCTTGCTAATACAATATTAACAATGCAATTAATAATTAATACAACAAGGGTTTCCTCTTGCTGTCTAAAATTCAAAATTGTTAGAAATAAATTTGTGTTTGTTGGTTAAATTTTTACCATTAGAATTTTTTTAATTTTTGCCACTAAGAAAGCAAAAACGGAATTTAAAAATATTTAGCATCTTGAATGGTTAGCGGGTTATTTAACATACCAGTTATTACATCCATGGTATACTGGAGTAAAAATTGGTCGACGTGGAATAATATATTTTCTGGAATTTCCTTTTTCATTTGCTCCACGTTTCACAAAAATGTCGATAAAATAATCCACAATTTTCTGATTAAACGTAGGATTGATCAACTTTCAATTTTTTTTCCATAATTTTGCTAAAATATTAACAAACAACAACAAATGTAAAGATCTAAAAATTCAATTAAAACAATTTTTTAATAAAAAACACTCTCTTTCACCCCCTCCTCCCCCCCCCACCCCCTTTCAAGCAGGCAAAGAGTTGTGGTTTAAAAAAATGCTAATTACATTAATACTAAATAAATTAATTTAAAAAAATGCTACATAAAACAAGAAAAAATGGAAAGAAAATTCTCACTAAACTAGAAACCTTAACTTTTTATTTAGAAACTTTATAGGTCTAAAATCCATATCACCGATTGGTTCTACCGTGTAAACTGAGCTTTATTGTTAATATTTTAGAAATGAAAATTAAATATATTATTATTATACTAGCTGGCCCGGCAGACGTTGTCCTGCCTTATAATACGCCATCTGCATACGATTTTTAATTCCGAATTTCCCAACATTTAAAAAAAATATTATCCGAATCGGTCGAGCAGTTCAGCAGTAAAATTAAAACATACAAACGCACAAAATATTATATATTGTCGTGTTTTGAAACCGAATAATATTTATTTTGTAAAATATTTTAAAAGTTGTTTTATTTTAATTTAAAATTTTTATAACATACCGTACATAGAAATTTATTTGTTTGTAAAAATCACGTTAGTAACGGACTAATGAAAAGAGATTGCTTTATGCCAAAACGGCCAATCGAAAATTTATGTTCGCTGCAAAATTAACTTTGAGTATTTTTAATAAAAAGTAATTCTGATTAAATTGAAAAGTTATTTTAATTAATTTGTGAAATGTAAAAAATAAGAATTTTGAAGAAATTGAATGTCTTTGGCGAATTGGAAATTATTTCACAGCGTAATTTTGCGATAAGGCGGTCAGCTGTGAGTGCAGGTTCGATGCGTATTTACGAGACCACATTGCAAGTTAACATTAAAAATTTGTAAAACCACATTTAAAGTAAATTAACCCTTTCAGTCACCATGGTCGTTAAAACGAACATTAGCGGAATGCATTTTTTCCTTCTGATTTTTGCAATATGATATTGCTAGTTCTGTGAAGTTCATGTTCGTTTCAACGACCACGGTGACTGAAAAGGTTAAAAACGAAAATTTATAATAACGAAAAATTGAATTAATATTGAAATAAAGAAGAGTCTCATGCTCACAAATATTTGCATGCCATCCACATTCAAATCCACGAAAAAATTTAAAAAATTGAAATTAATTTGTATAAACAAATTTTTACAAAAACTATACAGGGGGACATCGCAATATATAAAAAATATAAAAGTCAGTTTAAATAAAAAAAAAACTAGAAATTTGGTAAACACTTCTGGCAAAAATTTTAAATCAAGTTGACAAAAAAAGTCGTAAATTAATATCTTCAGATGAAGTAATAATAAACCATTTTAAAATAATTATATGGGGTATTAGGCGTAAAAAATTCATGACCTTTCATTTTATATAAAAAAACAATATATTTTAGCATAAACAAATTCTAGAACATAAGCCCCGTCGGCTTTTATAATTTGATATGAATTCGGTCTACATTTTCTGTTAGATTGCTCAAAATGTACGGCGGCCTAAAGGCCGCAGGTAAAATAAACCAATCGGTAGTGCGATACCAAAGAACAGACATGGCTCTAAATATACAGGGTGCGGCACAAATAACTCCCTCACTGTGGAGTACCCAAAATCGTCACCGTCAGCATCGAGGCTTTGTAGTGGAAGCTTTTTTCAAAAATGATAAATCTGTAACTGCGATCCAGAGGGCGTTTCGCGCGCAGTTCGGTTTACGTCCTAGTTGAAATGTTCAAAACCGGAAAACGATTTTGTTGTGAATTCAAAGAGTAGAGGTAATAGAATCTGCACTGAAGAGAAAACCACACGGACGTCCCGAAAACATCACTGCAGTGAGGGCTGCGATTGAGCTGTCAGATCCTCAGCTCTTCGAATTTTGGAAAAAACTGTAAGGCAAATTTTGCATAGCAACTTTCATTTACACTCATAAAAGATTTATGACTTTTTTCTGTGGGGATACCTCGAGTCCAAGGTTTTCACCCATCGTCCTTGGTCCTTGTACCAATTAAATGAGAGCATTAGAGAAATATTGAATTTTGTTCCATGTTGAGCATTTTTTATACCTACATTTGGGAAATAAAATTTTTTTGATGATCATTTTCCATTAAATCCCCCCCCCCCTCTTTAAAATGTAGAAATTGTTGTAAGTCCTAGAGTTCATCCCTAGAGAAAACAAATTAAATATCTATGCCGCACCCTGTATAAGAGATATGTTGACATCAATTTTACCTGTCTGTAAAATTTTATTTCTCCCTAATCAATTTTCAATTTGTGGTTGTTAAACCTCTGTTACGTCTTAAAATTGGTATATGTCATACGTCGACGCGCCTTCAAACGGCGTCGTTGCAAGTTGACTACGGCGTATATAAATAACTAAAATTTATTTATTTTTAAATTTACTGGTCATAAAACTTCCGGTATATCCCCGCTGGTATTTATGAGTACTACCAAAAATATTTAAAATTTTAACCCTTATTTATGTCAAATAAAAACCTCAATATATACTACTAATTGACAATTTTATCGTTCAAAAAGTTATAATTTATAAAAAATTTATTAATTTCATATAAAACAATATTTGCATTTTAGTTGGAAATAAATTTTTTATTAGAAATTTTTTTTAGAAAAAAAAAATTTAATTATTATTTATTTTTGTGTAAATAAAATAAAGCCATTCAGATGTTTAAAATTCTACTAAAATTTGTCACTAGAAAATTAAATAAACCGACATTTTTGTGGTGCGTCAAGTCAAGATTTTTTAGTCCAAATCACCGACCATGTGAGCCCAGGGCCGTATTTAGACAAGATTTTCGGGGGGGGGGGTATATTTTTATTTTTACCATAATAGTAAGAATTAAGATAAAATATCTATTTCATTTATTTCAATATAATTATTTTTTAAAAAATCGAAAATTAATTAATAGGAGTAATAACTAACAATATTAATTAAGGGGCCGCAGACTTTTACATAGTACTGTAAATATGTAAGGCTTTTTTATATTCTTCATCGTCAGTTTTTATATTTTTGCAATTTAGTAGTAGGTGTATTTTCAATCCAGTGTCGCCAATCGCCGGATATTAATACGAATTTCCGATTTTTTAATTTGGGATTTAGTTTATTAGAAATATCTTTAGTTTTAATTTTTTTTTAATACTTCAAGTTTAACGTTTTTTTATTAGTTGTAAAGATTTTTTTTTTGCTTTTTCTGATTTTTTTACGATTGCAGGCGAACTTCCAGTACTTGATAAATAATTTCGGGGGGTTCTAACCCCCCCCCCCCCCGGTAAATACGGCCCCGTGTAAGCCTTCTTAATTTGTCAATACTGTTTTTTGGCTCAGACGTCCCTCCGTACCCTAAGAAAATCTCCAGGCGAATAGGTACATAAATACATAACAAAAAAAAAAAATAATAATAATAATAAATAATAGTAATAATTATAAATAATATTTTTAAAATTAATTGCAATAATTGATTATGAAAATGATGTAAAAATTACAGAACTTGAATAAGCAGCGGAAGAGCTCCAACGCCAGAGTGTTGGACTCTGCTATTGTAGTTTGACATCTCCCAAACACGGTTTAAAAAATATTAACGATTTAATGAAATGAAAAAAAAAATAATATTCTTGGCTGTGTGCCAACTAACCATGTCAACTTAAAAAAAAAATTTTTAAAAATAGAAATTAGTAGAAATCGTAAAAAATTGAACAACAACCATAAAATAATATTATCCAGGTAAAAGCGGAAAAAATATTACGTGTACCAGTGGTACTAATCGAACGCGACCGGACGACTAAAAATTTCTATATGTCAGGGGGGTGTGGCTTCAACAGTGGCTCTAAAACGTGACAAGCCTTTTTCATAAACCACAATAACTTGTTTAGCAGTTCAAGGTAAACAAACTTCGTCATTCTTAAGATATTTCAATTTCCGTAGGTAGTTTTAACGTTTTAACACCGACAACCTCGGACGTCCTTGCAAAAATGTTACTATAATAATAATTTATTAGCATTTCGGCACAATAAAAAAAAAAGTTGTAAATAGAAAAAAATTATTTAAATTACGTGTGAATTAAAAATTCTTTCAGACTTCAACCGGTTCCGTTACTTTCAAATCGACCAACACAATCTGTCTTAGAAAGTTGGTTACCATTTCTACAAGAAGTGAACAGTTCGACTTGATTCTCAAGTGAACGACTATTGAATGCTAACTCTTTAATTCGGTAAAGAATAAAAACATATGGATGCGTTTTTAAACAATACGTGAATATTTAACAAAATTAAACAAAAATGTGAAATTAATCGGCTAACGATGATCCTGTTCTTTTCATATGCGCTGTTTTTAAAAATTTTATTGGGTAAGTACAATAATTTTAATTTAATTATGCACAAAATAACTTTTTTAAACCAACAAAAAAAAACGAACGAAAGTCGGTCGCCTTATCGAGCATTGAAATCTCTGAGAATTTTGTGAATAAATGTAGCGTCGTAATTCGTTGTGCTCTAAAAATGCGAGTATGACCCAAAAATATTATAACATTAACTTTAGAAGACGATTCATGTAACATAATAATTATACTTGGGGAAATCTTAAAGAAAATTATTTGAGCGCAACAGCAGGAAGCAATTTTAATTTTGATCGAGAGAAAGCACCCGGTATGTTTGCTCCATTGTGTCTCAAGACTTTCAAGGATACCTACATAACTGGAAAATTGACATTTAATGGTAGTCTTATCCGCGGTACAAATAATTTAAAATAAAATTTTCAGTTTTTGCCCAAGACGACGAGGGCCCCTATCGCGGAAAATATTTGGGCAACATAAACTCCTATCATCATCAAGTATCTGGAGACATCTACGCTGTAAACGAGTACACCCTCCTCCTGACCAAATTTAACTACGATGGGAACGGAGCGGACACGTTCTTTTGGGCCGGAGCGTCCAATCGACCGGGACCTCAGGGTTTCATAGTTCCCGACGAATACAATAAGTAATTTTTCTTAATCTTAGCGTCTTTCTGATTTTCTCCAACGTAAAACTTTCAGAACGAACGTCCTCGAAAGATATTTCAACAAAGAGTTCACGTTGACTTTACCCGAAAATAAAAAGCTAACCGACATCAAATGGTTCGCAATCTACGACTTGTGGAGCCAAAACACCTTCGGTGACATTTTCTTCCCCGACCAGTTCGAACCACCGTCCATCCAAAAGATTTCGCAACTGGCGGGCAAAATTAACAAACTCACTTCCGATGGAATCGAAATCGTCGACGCCAAAACCATCAGAATACCGGAATTTAAATTCGATGGCATTGCGAGGGAGCCTTATTTTTGGGTCGGCGTAGGTCCTCAACCGGGAACTAAAGGAACGAAAGTGCCAGACGAATACGGCTAGTAAGTCGAAAGGTAAACAAAAAATCATGTGATAACAAAATTCCATTTTAGTTTGGATCCCATCCACCCTTACTATGGCGAAACGATAACGTTGGAGTTGCCCGGTGATTTAACAATCTTCAACATCGATTGGTTTAGTATTTACGACCTCGGGAGTAAAAGAAGCTTGGCTTCCATAATTGTACCGGATGGTCTTAACGTACCGCCGTCTTTGGTTAAAATTTTGGTGAGTTAAACTGTTTTCCGCCAAGTTAAAACTTAAGTTTTCAAATTTTAGCCTCACAAACCCAACCTACCCAATTGTCTTCAGTTGCACAAGAGGTTGCAGGTTTCTTGGGAGATATTTGGACCACAGATTACGATCGAATTGGCTGGACAAGTGAACGAAGACGAATATGTCGCGTTTGGATTGTCGGGTTCCAAAGAAAAAAGTCAAATGTTAGGGTCGGATATAGCGATCACCTATATGGCCGATTATCGAGGTTTTGCAACCGACTACAACATTACAGCTCTGACTCCGGTAAGTAACTTACGAAGTAAAACAAAATAATTGTAATGGTGCGCATTTTAGTGCGTCAAGGTCCTCGGTCAGTACCGAGGAGTGTGCAGAGACGACTTGGTTGGAGGACAAGACAACAATCAAATACATACCGCAACAAGAGAGCACGGGGTTACCGTGGTCACCTATCGCAGATTTTTGATTTCTCGTAAGTTTCCTCTGGTGAGGACGTTAAGAAAAAATTAAAAAGTGATTTTTAGCTGATTCGGGCGATCAAGAATATCCGACGGAAGGATCGACGTATTTAATTTGGGCTATGGGTCGGTTAAATCTCGATAGAGAACCGACTTTCCATGACATTTACCCGAAAGCGGATTTAAAAGTCGAATTGAACAGCAAAGAACCGATAGCGACGTGTTACTCTTTCACGACTGTGGATACGAAAATTCAAGAACCTTGGGAAAAAGCGCAAATTTTCGATCGAGCAATTCGAACTTTCGAAGCAAAATTAGGACCTTCCGGTGGCAAACGTGGTTACCAGGGCTTGACAGGTAAATTCTGGAATTTATTCTTGTGGGGGAATTACTCAGCGTGATTTTAGGACAAACGTCGACTGCGCTGGCGTGGTATATAAACGGAATGATGATACCTGAAATATGGATGAGAAGAGGTTTGACTTATTCGTTCCGTGTACGAGGAGGCAACAATCCCCACAGTGCAGAACATTATCATCCCCTTATAATAACCGACGAACCACATGGAGGTTTCGATCGTCTCACAGATGAAGCCCAATCGAAAGTGAGAGTTTTGGCCGGGGTTGAATACTCCAGAAGAGGTCGACCGCGACCCGTCGCAGGTACGTACATATTTCGCGTGCCAAATTCGAGTTAAAAATTTCTTTTTTAAAACAGCTGGACCTCTATGTTTATCCAAACATAAGCCAGAACAAGACAGAAGATTGGACGACGATTTTCTAACCTTCAAGAAATTTAACAGAACGTTGACCTACTCTTGTGAGGAAGGTGATCCAGCCATTTTAGAATTCACTCCAAACACAACGTGGCCCGACATAGTTTACTACAATTCATTTACCCAACCAAATATGGGCTGGAAAATACACATAGTCGACAATTACCGCAAGTCTGGACAAGCAAAGAATGTACAAATTCAGTTTTGGCTTTTACCTCTTTTGTTGTTTGTTAAACAATTAATCTAATTGTTTATTTAAACTAACGCAATTTTAAATTATGGCGGATAGTATCACCGGTTTTCAGAAATTATTTCCGGTGTGCAATCCGCCTTAGAATTAGTTCAGGATTTAATTAACAAGGAGTAATTAATTCACCTGACTAAAAGCTTCACGTAAAAGCCAAAAATAATTTTTACATTCAGAAGCATCGTCGACTGAAATTATTTATTACGATGAAATAAAGTTTTGTAAATACTACGCTCAGAATGTAAAATAAAGTGTCTTTATAAAAAACTTTTAATAGTACGATTTGAATTTCGCGCCAAAAATATCTAATCTTTTCGATAGATTAGCCCCCGCTCGAAAAAGTCCCGTGGACACCCATGTCCGTAATTATAACACTTGCGTTTTTAGAAGTTTCTTCGCCTTTGTCGCCACGCATATTATCATATTTTAATATTATTTACCCCTCTATAAAACATAACACTTGTCACATATTTTCTCTAGTTAATTGCGATATTATAACCATACATTTGTAACATTTAAATTGTAAGGTTATGATTAGCATCAATACTTCACAAAACTGTTCTCAAATCCGGAATTTTTTTTTGTAATGGCTTCAGACGAGCGCAATTTCCGATCCGCATATTACGAGAAAGTAGGATTTAAAAATGTAGAAGAAAAAAAATCTCTGGAAATTCTCCTGAAAGACCGAGTGTTGGATCCGGTTAAATTAAATCAATTCTGTTTGAGGTACACAGTCCCTGCTGTTTACAGAAATGCGGTCTGGAAGGTTTTACTAGATGTTGTACCTGTCCACCAAAGTAGTTACGACTTTGTGATGGAGCAGCGAAGAGACGAATGTAACGATACCGTTCAAGCTTTGCAAGTGATGAGGCTTATCGATGCCAACACCACTAAACCTCAACTTTTGTATGCACTGTGGTTGATACAAAATAGAAGTTGGCGTCAAATTTACACCATGAAGGTTTGTTGTTCCACTTTTAAATTATCTTGTTCCGCCAAGTTTTTTTCTAGATGACGGATCCGTTCCCTTTGATCGGTAAATCATTGATACATTACTTTGATGACCAAACGGATTTGTATTGGATCACTAAAAAATTTTACATGCATATTCAGAAGTTTAAGCCGGAAATACCGAAACTAATAGAAGCAACTATTAATTTATTAGAGAAAGAAGATAACGTTTTATACAAACACCTGAACGATATGGGAATATTACCTATTTTACCTTTAGAATATTGGTTTTCCTGCTGCTTTGCAGGGTTGTTGGATGACAAGGTTCTTGCCAAGTAAGTCGTCAATTTTGTAGTCGCACTACACCGGCTTCGTTATTTGTTTCTTTTACAGAATTTGGGATAAGTTATGTGGGGGCTCTTATAAAATTTTGGTATTTGTGGTAGTCGTTTTACTGATGAATCAGAGACATAATTTGCTTGATAGTACCGAAAAGGAGGGCATTTTGAAGTGCTTTTCAAATGTAGGTGAGATTTTTTCTAAAATACAAGACAAAATCCTTCTTAATTTTAGTTGTCTGAGGAAACTTCCGAGATTATCGCCAACAATGGCATCCAGATGTGGCAAAAACATGGCTATCCCCTAACTGTTTACGATAAACCTAAACCAAAGGATTTAAAAGACTGAATTTTTTAAAATTATAAATAAACCTAACTTTATAACTCGACTAATTTGATCTACGTTTAACCCTTTTTAACCAATTAGAATTCGGACAAATCATCCACGTTAGTGACGATCGCCAGCAGTCTGTATTTTTATAAAACGTAGTTCTACAATTACAAAAACATTTTTGGCCACATTTAGAAACACCATGTGTATTTAATTCATACATCGGAAGATGAGGAAAATCTTATCGATAAGAATAATAATTGCATTAATGAATGTAAATTTTATTGTCAAATTAATTCTAATCTAATCTTTTAGAACCAACTTATCGTACCAGAAAGTTATAGTCAAATTTTGACTTAATGCAGCTCTCGTACATAACTAGGATGGTAGCTTCTAAGTCGCTAACTTTAAAGCGTTGGTTGATACCCGAATCTTATGATACGGCCAATATTTTCTTTTCAATTTGCTTCAGTGCGGTGTCTCAATGATCCCAAGTATAGTTATACCGAAAATAATTTGGCCATTTCCCCCCCCCCCCCCATTCAAAAACGCATATTATATCATTACTTAATATCTATGTTTTTCGAAACTTTGAATATTTTCATAAATCCCCCCCCCCCCCTACAGATATGATCGCTTGCATTTAAAACTAAATAATATTATTATATCAGCCTGATAGCACACAGTTAAGTTGTTTACAGTAGCGTAGACTAATCATAGATGTAACTACTAAATTTGAGAAAGCTTTTAAAGGATCTGACGTCTGTTTAGTCTCTCTAAGCCCTCCCCGATAATGAAAAATCAACTAGTGTAAAAAGCAGGCAGAAAATATTAACTTTATCCGTTATCTGACTACCACCGACGCGCACGAATGGATTAAGGAGATATTTGTGCACTTGGCAAAAACATCCCTGAAGGTCGTTACAACATTAAAATTATGTATTATAATAGTGAGAACTTTGTTAATCAATTCATGCATGTGTTTTCAATCAAAGTTGTCTTGTTCACTGCAGTGCTGTCGTAATAGTCGTTTTTCTCCGTCCAAATCCAGCCTAGGGCTTGGACTTGAAAAATAAACCCGCCAAACGCTGGTAATTGTATGGGACTTCATATATTTATAATATCAGAATCAAATAGCTAAAATCAAAGATTAAGGTAATTATGGAAAAACAAACAAGTTCTTACCTTAACAGTTTTAAATACAGTTTACATTTAAAGAAAAATGTAGTTTTCACACTTTTCCACAATAATTCACTGCTACATCACTGGAGAAAAATTGTTGACTAACCTCAATTGTTGACAAACCCACGCAGTGGACCCTACCTAAAATAAAAAAATGGATTAGTATTTTTATTTTTCAGTTTAAGCTTTCGGCCGGACTTACCTTTATCACTGAAGTCCTGTCGCAATAGTCGTCGTTCGCCGTCCAATTCCAGCCTAGGGCACAAAACATAAGTTCAAACACTCGCACAATTTTTTAACGGCCACGAAAAAAAAATTTTATGAACACTGTAAACACTAAGGATTAAATAAAATTTGATTCGCGATTATTTAAAGCTTCCATCAAGCTTTTCCACAAAATTTTGTACTCGACACTGCACTCCCGTCCGCGAAAACCGACCGAAGTATTTACTATTTTTGCGTGCGCGAATCCCGAACTTATCTGCAATTAAAAAATTATAGTTCAAGAATAGTATGAATATAATCATCCCAACAAGCTGCAGAATATTTAAAAATAAAACCTCCAAACTGTAATAATTGCATAGAACTTCAGTAACACAGCTAAAATCAAAGGTTAAGGTAATTATGGAAAAACAAACGAGTTTCTTACCTTAACTGTTTTAAACACATTTTACATTTAAAGAAAAATGCAGTTTTCACTAACCCACAATAATTCACTGCTACATCACTGGAGAAAAATTGTTGACTAACCTTCATTGTTGACAAACCCACGCAGTGGACCCTACCTAAAATAACAAAAAAAATTTATTAGTATTTTATATTTCAGTTTGGATTTTCAGTTGAACTTACCTTTATCACTGTAGTCCTGTCGCAATAGTCGTCATTCGCCGTCCAATTCCAGCCTAGGGCACAAAACATAAGTTCAAACACTCGCACAATTTTTTAACGGCCACGAAAATAAAAAATTTTATGAACACTGTAAACACTAAGGATTAAATAAAATTTAATTCGCGATTATTTAAAGCTTCCATCAAGCTTTTTCACAATATTTCGTACTCGACACTGCACTCCCGTCCGCGAAAACCGACAGAAGTATTTACTTTTTTGCGTGGGCGAATCCCGAACTTATCTGCAATTAAAAAATTATAGTTCAAGAATAGTATGAATATAATCATCCCAAGAAGCTGCAGAATATTTAAAAATAAAACCTCCAAGCTGTAATAATTGCATAGAACTTTAGTAACACAGCTAAAATCAAAGGTTAAGGTAATTATGGAAAAACAAACGAGTTTCTTACCTTAACTGTTTTAAACACATTTTACATTTAAAGAAAAATGCAGTTTCACTAACCCACAATAATTCACTGCTACATCACTGGAGAAAAATTGTTGACTAACCTCAATTGTTGACAAACCCACGCAGTGGACCCTACCTAAAATAACAAAAAAAATGCATTCGTATTTTTCAGTTTGGGCTTTCGGCCGGACTTACCTTTATCACTGTAGTCCTGTCGCAATAGTCGTCGTTCGCCGTCCAATTCCAGCCTAGGGCACTAAACATAAGTTCAAACACTAGCACAACTTTTTAACGACAGCGAAAAATTTTTTTTTGTGAACACTATTAAAAGCAAGAATTAAATAAAAATTGATTCGCGATTATTTAAAGCTTCCATCAAGCTTTTCCACAAAATTTCGTACTCGACACTACACTCCCGATCGCGAATTTACGATTTTTGTGTACGCGGATCCGAACAACACACAAAAAGTTCAGAACATAGAGTGGAGTTAATCAATTAGCTGAAACTTGACCTGCAACAAAGGAATAATATTGATATCTTAATTTTAAAGTGGTTTTATGCTGGTTTGTCCTATCAACTATTGACTTTAAAAGAATAAATGTTTTCAAATAATTGTCCGGCAAAACAAAATTATTTTTGTAATTTTTTTTGTGACAGTAGTAGATGCTTTAGTGCCGGAGGAGCACAAGTAAAACAATTGTTTTCACGAAAAGAAAAACTTTGACTTTGACAAATAATTTGACATTTGTTGACGTTCGAAGAAAAACAAATGTTTTTTTGTAAGTAGATTTTTGTGGTAATTAATCTGTATTATTAAATATTATTAAAATAATAAATTTTAACGGTAAAAAATTATTATTATTAAAAAAAACAATAGAAAGACACTAATTTACTGCATTTAGCAGGCTAGGACTAAGAATATTTAAATAAAAAAAAAACTAAAATTACGTTATAAAAATTTGATAAAATTTAAAATATAAATTAGTAATCCCTATTTTCCAACAATTAATTTTCTTTAAATTTAATTTTTTAAATTTTCTTGACGGTTCTTTATTTTTCAATTTTTTTGAATATACCTTTTGTTTTTTTTTCCAGATACATGCGATTGAAGATAATCGTGAAATAAAATTTTATCAAAAATTTTTATAACGTAATTTTAGTTTGTCTTTTATTCCAATATTCTTAGTCCTAACCTGTTAAATGTAGTAAATTAATGTCCTTCTATTGTTTTTTAAATAATAATTTCTTCGTTTGTAGTTTTTACTTTACGGTTAAACATTTCTGTTTAGTTTATGTTTAATTTTGAAGTTTTAAAGATATTTTACATTACCGTCGGCGGGGCGGGGGGGGGGGGGGGGCACATATAAAAAATTAACCGTATATTTTTCGTAAACCAAGTAAAAAATGAACCAAAGTTTATTTAAATGCAAATAAATATATCTTCCACTTACTTTCATTTCCTTGTTTCCCAAGTTTTCCGGAAAAATCCACCTTCCAATTCGTCGATGAAGCAGCGGCGGTGTTACATGAACTTCAACTGAAGTTTTTCAATCAAATGACGCAAATTTCATATTTGACAATCGAATGTAAAATGGCCTACTTCAAAATTCTGCAAAAAAAAATTCGTGTAAGAACAGGATTGCAATTTCTCCAGGCACAAAATAAAAATCATTAAAATACGGGGGAAAATCTGACTGATCTTTCACCACACAAATAAATAATAACTTTTAAGTTTTTCGGAAAATTTACCAGCTGATTCAATGATGACTAAATTTCTTTCTTCGAAATGGCGCTGACTGCAGTCCGATGACAATGTTGACGTCATAAAGCAAAGCCATAATGGCCGAAAAAAATTCTGCGAAACAAAAATTCGTATTAAATTTTCTAGGTAGAAACAACCACCGGAAATGACACTCGGTCGCTTTTGTCAAAATCATCACAAGTTAAATATTGTAAAATTACCTTTGTTCAAAATATTTTCTTCACCATGCAAAATAAAACATTTCATTGTCGCCGCTTTGAAATTGCTGATATTAAAAAATCCACTTTGATGGAGAAGAACAAACTACCACCAGCTGAATTTGAATCCAATGCCAACTGAATTTCCAAATGACTCCGCAGCCACCACTGACAGAAAACAAAATGTTAAAAGTTACGTCACAAAATTAGGTACCAAAATTTACATTAACAATTTATAAATTTTGTTCAACTTACGCCATCTTCAAGTTTGATCCTCCCAAGAAAATTTAGTGAAAATTACGGTATCGTAGGTTTCAAGATTTCCACAAGGGTGGAAAATAACAACACACCAAGAATAAATTTTCACAACTTACATCGACAGCGTTCAAAACAAAAGTGAGTGCTGACTAATCATTTTCGATAGTTCATTTTTGTTTCTAAAACTTTTTTATGGCGATAAGGTTTTCGCACATGTGTAAGCCGGAAGTTAAAAAAATTAAAATGATTTGAATTTTCTTGAAGCACATTTTTAAACATCTACCTACACAAGGTAGGATTGGATAAATTAAAAAAAAAATTTATACTAAAAGTTAGCCACGGCAGTGGATTGGTGTGATCACTGGTTGAGTTGCAGAGCGGAAATTCTGGGTTCCACCTGGATTGGTGTGCATCAAAATGTTGTGATCTCTTCGATCTGTTTTTTGTTTAATTTTACTTTATAATAAGTCAAAGAAAAATCGAGTATGTCACATTGCCTAATCTAATGCGCCGATTTATGCGCAGACCTCTATCTGATTCCATTTATTTTATAGGTGGGTGTACACAATTAGTGTTATTATTGGAACTGTCAAAATGTCAAATATAATATGGCGCCAAATTGACGGTTTGGGAGTGTAGTAGCGCAATTATCAGTTTTTGTTGTTAATTTCGGTACAATTTATTACAAAATCAATAGTTTTCCCTAATCTAACCTACAAGGGTAGCCGTTCGAAATGTCGCACTTAAAAATTAAACACGAAACACGGGAGGAAGAAAATAATGGCAACAGATCTTGGTTGGTTGACATGGAAGCAGAATTGAGCTTCGACTCTAAAAAAATTAAAAAAGAATTTAAAAGCAATTGTGATAACGCGACATTTGATTTCGGAATCAATCAAGAAAGTGGCGATTGGCGCATCAAGCAAGAGCTGGACGAAAACACCAACGATAGTGTCAAATCCATCGCTAGTGATAGTCGTAAGAGTGACAAAAAATCCGGTTTCAAACGTAAAGCTCCATACGATGTGCCACAACAATCGAGTGCTGCCGAACCGACTACACAAACTTCTACTTTGTGCAGTGAAAAGTAAGTTACCGCTAACTTGGCCTGTACTTTTCTTACAAAATTATAAATTTTAGCAAAAAACAAAAGAAAGAATATGAAACCGATCCCGTTATACTTAAAAGACGACAGAAACAAATTGATTTTGGTAAAAATACAATTGGATACGACAATTACATTCAGAAAGTTTCAAAGCAAGTCCGAAGAAGTATTTTGTTGATTTTTTAATGCTTTTGTCGTTTTAGGAAGGAACGGGGCAAAGAAGATCCGGTTACCCCTAAGAAGCACATAAAATATTCTAGACGTGCTTGGGATGGTCTCATAAGGCAATGGAGGTTACGCTTACACAACTACGATCCGTAGAAGGTCTTTTATTTACAAGTTTGTGTACATAATATTCTATTATTTAATCGTTTCATCAATAAAAATTAGGTTAGCATATTTTTTGTATTAAAATTTATCCTTTTTGTACGTCAACGAATTTAATAATGCAATAAGGGTGGTACATTTGGGAATACCCAAGTAAATAATGATGAATTGAAAAAGTCTAACTGTTTTCGTAGAAATTGAACACGAACGAAGACTTTAAACATAATATATTCAAAATAATAAAACTTAAATTTCACTTCGCTCACAATTTTGCGAGCTGTTGTGAAAAATTATAATTTAAAGGAAAATATTTATGATGAAATTTTAAAATTAATAATTTTTGCATGGACTTGACGTTTGTTAATAAGAGCGTTCGACGATAAAGGCGTTTAATTTTGAATAGAATTTACATTAAATTTATCGGTGAAATAAAATTTTAGATTTTAAGTTTTGTTCGGTGAATATTTTTCGCACAGTTAGATGATTTTCGACTTTGAGGAATTTTACCTCGGTTATAACATCAATGATATGAATGTTATTGCATTTTTTGCACTTTCCGATGATTAGTTCTACTGTTCTAAAAATAACTAGCGTTATTTACTTTTTTTAGCAAGAAAATTTTTATGTCGTTTCATTACTTTAATACTTGACTTTCATCTTTTAACATTAAAAGCCGTCACTTGAATTTCGACTTACTTAGAAAAAATTATCTCAAAAGTAAGCCAGGGTCTGTAGTTTATCTACTAATATGAAATATTAACCATGATCAAGCATGGAAAGCTTCCAACTTTATCGATAATATAAACGGTAAAACTTCTATAATCGGAAGGAACGGCTTCATATGTTTTATATTTTCAATTCCATAAAATTGAGCGAACAGACTATTGATTTTATAATTTTCATTCAAAACTACGCCTACGAATTCTTTAAAAAAAAATTAAAGAGTCAACGTCAATGCTTTTATTATAGTAATTTAAACAATGCACAGAATTTTGTTAAATTGTATCAACAATATCTGCTTTGAAAGCCGGAAAACCGTGAGTTCCAAGGTTAGTAACAGCAAAAAGACTTCCAGCAGCTGGTTGTCTTTTACGGTCCATTTCACTTAAGGCGTGTCGCGACGTAGTAACAAAGAGAATATCAAAATTTGGACCTCCCCAAGCAACTGAAGTTACGAACTGTGCAGGAATTGCAATGGTTTGTAAAATTTTGCGTTTTTTTGGATTGATTTTGATGACGGCACCGCCGCCATACAGAGCGATCCATAAGTTATCGTCTTTATCGATGGTCATCCCATCGGGGAAGCCCGTTAAGCTGCTGTGGTCTTTTAAATCGAAAACAACTCTCGGACTTAAAATGTCTCCATTTTCGTTATCGTAATCGAATTCTTTCACCTGCAACGTTGGGGTATCGATGTAATAGAATTTATCGTTTGCTTTGTTCCATGCCAACCCATTGCTTATATTAACTGGACGAATAACCGCTAAAGGATTATTTAGGTTTTCTCGTGAAATTCTGTATAAAACCCCTTCGTTTGGCGTAACTCCTGCGCTGCTTTCAAAGCCCATGGTACCTGGATAAATTAAAAAAATTTAATTTAGGGTTTCGGTGCTATTAAATGAATAATTCGAGATAAATAGAAACGCGTCGGATGGTTCAAAGTAAAAGTTTTTTTATTATTTAACACTTTCCGCTTCATCGGAGCGCGTTTAACGCTAATTAAACAAGTTTCTTTTTCTTAAACTTACCGAACCATAATCTGCCTTTTTCATCTGCTTTGCCGTCGTTAAACCTGCTGGTAGGAAATTGTGACGATACGGTAGTCAATTCCCGGGTGTCCTCCAGCTGATCCTTCCCGTTCCAACTGATCGCAAACACGGATCTATTCAATCCAATTATTAACAAATTGGGATCAAATCTTGAAGGAATCGCGGGAGTCAGATCGCCGTGCAAACAAACGGAATGAAGTTCTGAATTTTCCAAATTGTAGCTCAACACTGTTCCTGCGAAAATATCGACAAAGTAGAGCAATCCGGTGCGTTCGTCATAACATGGACCTTCTCCATGATCAACGGGATCCGTTAATTGGTACAAAGCTGGACCGTTCAGACCAGTCGCACTAAAATGTGATTTTAGCTAGAAAAAAGAATGAAAATTAATAATTTTTTCCTATACCCGACAAGAAAAATTTTTAACAAAATCAAAAACTTAAACATGTTTGCATGTCTGAACAAAAACTAAACAGGAAATCAAGCCCCCCTCCAAGATATTTGATTATTTTATTGTACAAAACGTTGGTTAAGTGGGTGGAACTCTTTCTTTGTTACTTTACTAGTTTTTTTCTCAAAACATTGAAATACTCCTTCTCCTTCCTGCTTTATATTGCCATAAAATTATTAATTTATAAATAAATGGTTAATCAACAATTTAATCGATTATTACTTCATAATAATTATGTGTTGCTTCTAGTGTTTCCCATAACATTAATTTTAAAAGTATCAAAATTCAAATGTGTGACCCTCTGACCTAGATCTTACTTTTGATCAGAAAGTACTGCAGTTAACATAAAACCATCTGCAACTTCTGAAATACTGTTACCTAATTTTAATTTTCGGTACATCCTTGAGACAAATCGATGGAGCTTTTAATTCTGTACGTTGCAGGTATTCAATGTCGTAATGCACTTCGTAACCCGAGAGGTTCGCAGCTTTGGAATTAGTAAAATTGAAATAGAAGAAATTATTGAAACTGAAATGCATAAAAAACGGTTATACAAGAAAATTGAGTGAGGTTTGAAAACCGGAGGAGCTAGAAACATTCTAAAATTACTGCGATTGAAATTAATCGTTCTAGTTTTTGTGAATCTGTGGACCATGGTGGTAGATATATGCTTAAGAGTTACGAGAATCTCAGGAATTTAAATCCCTGAAATTAATTAGACGAAACCGAAAATGCGGGATTCCGAGACCAAACCGCAAATTGCCACCGTATTCCCATTTATATATTATTGATCTATCAAATTTGAATGAATTAGAAAATTTGGTTAAAAAGTGCGCTAGGTCCCACATAGCCCTTCTACTTTTTTTAAATAAATTTCTTTGGAAACAATAAGGAAACGCAAAATATCTCCCCCCCCCCCCCAAGAAAAAGTTTTTTCGAATAGTGACTGTACAACTCAAATGTTTAAGCCAACACCAAGAAACATTGGATTTGAAGGGGGGGGGGGGAGTAGTGACATACACTGGAGGACGATTTCGCTTTTTTATAAATTCAACTCACCATTTTGGTCTGCTCTTACAAAATATTACCGGTAATTTTTTGCAACTCTGTATAGTTGCTATTTGGGTTGCCTACTGTAATTTCTCAAAAGTCAGTGATGGAAACATAACCTCATAATATTTATTTTTATTTATGTGCGAACTCTAGCAATAAAAATGAATTTAGTAGTTTTTCAACAATTAAGGCACTTGAGTTCAAAATCGGCAGCGTTAACTAAACCTGGCCGACCACTGTATGCCAGATTATATCCAACTGTGCTAGTGCGCCCCGATGGGTCGGTCATCGATATAAGATACCACGAACCTAGACAAATTATAAAGGTAAACGAGTTTTGTCTTTAAGTTTTAAACGTAGCGGCATTGTTGATTATTTTAGCTGCCGATCAACATCTGGACACTGAGCGAAGCCGAACGAAAGGCAAGGTTGGAACACAGGAAACCGAAACAAAAAATCAAATACGAGGAGGATATCGAAGACGATTTCGATTCCAACAAGTACTTGTCGTACATAAAGAAGTAAAAATAGCACTTTGTAATTTGTATCAAGTTAAAAGGGTTATTAGTTGTATATTAATGCAATTTTTGTGTTTCTAATTAAAGTTTTTATCCAACACTTTCGTTATGTTAATTAGTTTAATTGTTACAACGATTGTGTGATTATCAAGAAGAAAGTATGTGAGCAGTATGTATCAATGTGGGAATATTTTCACTTTTTTTTTTCAAGAATAGGCATCCCATACGAAAATACCAATCACTCGCGTTTTCTTCGCTTCCGTTTTGCTATTTTTAATTCGAACGGTGCGAAATAATTTTCGAATTTATCGTTTTTTTAAATTAAAATTTGAAATAATTGAGATCTCGCGCACATTCCGTAAATTTTACTGGGTCACGTGCACCATCTCGCATTTCTCTTCTCGACGCTCTCTTTTCTACTTAAAAATACCTTCGCGCAGGGCGGTTGCAGAAAATTTTCGGCCGAGACGCATTTTAGACTCGGTTTGTTTGGTTGTTTATCGCAGTCGGCGAAAGACGACGGCCGATAATTGCTTGCACCGACAGTTGGCATCAAAATAAACAAACGATTCCGTTTCGATCGAATCGAGTGATCGGCGCACATTAAATTCCGATACGGTCCTGTCTGAATTTTCCTAAAGATGGCAGCTATGAAGATTTTACCGAGTGAAAGCTTTTTATGTCAAGAGGAATTACTTTTATTATTTGCTTACGGTGTCGAATTAAGTCAAGTTGTGTCGAGTTGCCATTAATTTTTTTAGAAAAAAGAGTGTTCGCCTCCGAGTGTTTAATTTATAGAAAAACAAGTGACGCGAGTTTACGTTAAAAAATTTCGAGTGTTGCCTTGTGTTATACCTACGTGTAGTATTTCGAGCGTTCATTTTGATTACCTCCTCGATCTAAATTTAAGTGAATCAAATTAGTAAATTCGAAATAGGGAAAATAAATAAGCGAGTGGCGGGCGACTTGTAAAATATAAACAAAAACTTTTTCATGTGACAGTTGTTGGTTAACGAAATGTCAAACTTAACCGTGACACAAATTTAATCTTTTTGGTTTAAATGTTGGTTTTATCGTCGATAAAAATTGTTAAGTACTATGTGTGTTAGTGAGAAGACTTTCGACTTGTTAAATTTTAGGGTATCATGTTTGAAGTTGGTTAATCCGACATAGTTGATTTATTTTTGTGTTGTTATGATGTACCCAATTAATAGTAAAAGTAATGAAACATCAAATAGTGCGTGTATGTACGATACGCCGTGCGATCCCGCCGATAATGGATACGAGAAGGCTTTGAGCCCCAACAATGAGCTCTCCGAACCCCAGAAGACTCGCTGCGATCGACTCAAGACCGGTGCATCTTGCCAGGCTCTCAGGCATGCGGTCGCCAATCTAAATCGCCTCGACGACTTCATTCAAGAAAAAATTGGGTCAGGGTTTTTTTCCGAAGTTTTTAAGGTAAGGACGACCTGTGCGTTTTTGTGTTTACCATAAAAAGACGATTTTTTCATTTTGGGGTCACCTAAATATTTTTCACATCATTTCGTGCACAACTGCTGAAATATGTTTACCTCCCTATATTTTAATTCTATTTTTAGCGCGTGGGCGAATATTTTTTTCGATGCACAGCTCGGAATTCCAACTTTTCACCTCTCATTTTGAGGTGAAAGCGTGAGTGGTATGGGACTGGCTATTCAAAGCGCTCCTGACATTTCTAATCTTTTCCTATATGATTTTTAGACCGTAGATTGTATCTCTTAAAATATTCTTTTGTATTCTGTAGGTTTTTATTTATTTATCTAATCATCTTGAGATAACAATTTATAAATTTGCTAATTGATCACATTTTAATCGATACTTTTCTAGAAATTTATTATTGTTAACCACTTGTCGTGCAAATGGAAAGCTCACAATCTGTTACTTTTCAATTGTTTAAAATTCTTCTTTTATCTCGAATAAAAATCTTGGCTCAGTATAGGAAAGTTTGAGGACCGCTGGCGCTTAATACAGACCTCTCGTTTTGTGGAGTTTACGCAATCGGAAATTCCTCAAGTATAAAAAGGTTTTTAGATCTTGGGTGTATATTTAAAATTTTCGGTTGCATTGCTGCCAGGTGGGCGTATTTTGTTGAGCTCGATGGTGTTATTGCCCAACGCTTACATTTGATTAAATTATTGGCGTAGGTTGCAGTTGTTATCCTTTCACGATTGTTTCCTGGACAAATGTTCTATTCTGACCCCCCCAATCCAAGTTGTCTTATCTAAACCTATTCCAGTAGTTCTCACTGCTTTCCGTGTTGTTTAGTTTGAAGGATTTTCCTAATTCTTGTTTGATTGTAGTTTTCCTGTCCATAAAATAGGATAGTATTCGTTTTTCGTTCAGATAAATATCATCCGGTATCAACTGTTTTCTGAATTTTCGCCCGAACTACAGGCTAAGTCTTGACTCTGCTCGATAATCCCTTTAATTAAGAATCGAGAGCACAAATTTGAATTTTATCGGTTTTTTTATCGTTGACGGTAGTAAATCATCAACCGAAAGTGTTCTTCGAAGCTCGTAGACATTCCTCAGATAGTTTAGACTCTCCCGATATCGATTTGGGTACTTTAGGGCTAGAACAATGATCGTCACTTATCAATTTGAATGATAACGATAATCAATTTTCTCAATTGCAACACTCGATTTTGGAATTTATTTTTTACTTATTTTTGTAACTATAATAATGAATCTCAAGTGACGTTTGATCCGAATTTTCCCTCGAACTGCAGGTCAGGCTCAACCGTCTTCTTTGAATTGGAACTCGAAATTCGCTGCCGATGAGGATTTAGCTTTACAGGCAAATTAAGGGAAGCGGCATGGCGAAATCAGTCCTCACCATCGTGAAGGCCAAGAATAAAATCGATAGAAATCTTAAGAAATTGTTTTACGCGACTTTTTAATAAAAGCAGTTTGTATGCAATTATTTTTACAATGCAAGTCATGATTTTTAAAAAGCACTTATTTTACTCTTGCATTCTTAACAGTAATTAATGAGCAAATATCGAGTAGCGCCGTTGGGCATTTTTAGATTCGGCAAAAGAAAATCTGCATAAATTTTAAACAGACCGATTCACCGCGTTATTTCCCCGGTAGAGGGTGCGAAGGAAATCTCTCGAGTGACTAAACTTGTCTTTGCCTATCCTGTCAGCATTTTATTGGCAATATAGCATAATTCGAAGGGGGGGGGTCAGCCTTATTCCACGTCAGAGTGGCTCACAGAAAACTAAACAGCATCAGCCTTTTAGACGCCATGTGGAATTCGAACTTTAAACTCTTGAAATATTTATTCTTCATTTCGTGCTTTGTAGCTCTAATCTCTGGTTGTGAGGAGGGGGGGGGGGGGGGGTAAAGCATTTGTTTTAATTTTGAGATTCTTCGATTTTATTATTTGGTCCATCCAGAGGTGAAGGTTTTGATTTCTACAATAAAACTAAGGTCTAACTGTCGAATTCTTGCTCTAAAGACTTTTAATCGTTCTGTTTAATCGTTTAATCATCTTTCGGGTATTAAATGTATGGGATCGAAGCCCTCGTTAAACTTTAGGTCCCCTGTATCTGTACAGACTATAACCTGGTCAAAAACTCGACTTTTGACTTTTTGCTTTTACTTCTCCTTTTCGTGAGAATGTTGTCTGGATTGTTCTACACTAAGAATTAATTGCTTTTATTTATTGGCATTCTTACCATTACGACAGGCCAAACAGCTGCCTCGGGGCGCCACTAAATTGTTTACAAAATTTATTGCACCTCAAACGATGTGGTCTTAGAAGAGCGCAGAAAGATAAACAATTGGCATTTGAGTGATTCCGTGATGAGGATACCGACTCACTCGAAGCCTCACCACTCAATTTCTCGTTTAAAATTTTAACCTGTTTACCTGCCTAGAACTTGGAAGGTACGAAGGTTGCAATAATTAAAACTTTTATCACTTATTGCATAATTACTTGGCCTTCCGAAAGCCATTAAATTAGTTTTAATTGTTTTGATAAATTTTAATTACGTAAGAACGAGAAAATGATGTAAACGGCGTTGTTTGAGAACCGCACGCATATAATGTGATTAGAGAAAATATTATGTTTGTTACGTAGTAGTTTAATATTATTAGCGTTTTAGTTGTTGATAGCAGGTTATTTTTACTTGTAAATTACACTTTTTTTAAAAAACAACTTTGCTTGTCCTTCGTTACAAAGCCTCAAGTCGAAAAAAACTTGTGGTAATTACTATTTTTTGGCGGGTGGGCTCCCCTTTGCTCTGCCGATTGGTTTTGCCCTGACCTTTTGCTTTAATGTCATCGGAAGATTCTTAATTTTGCTACTTGCATTTTTAAAATTCAAGTTCACACGATTAAAAGTCACATTAAGTCGGGGACAATATCCATGGTCGTGAGTCACGAGCAACACCTAAAGTAAAATTTTACCTTCACGGTATTAAAATTGAAAAAATAAATGAACCTCGTACCGTGAAAGTCGAAAGTTCAACTTTGCACATTATTATTTGATGTATTAAAAATCGATCGCCGCAACTATAAAAAAAAAATAGTTCCGCATTTTTTAAACGCAAAACATTAATTTTGTCGTGGAAAGTTAATCGAATTTTATGTATCAAAATTTTAATGATGTGCGAACTTTTAAATCGATTTTACTTCCTTCTGTATCGATAAATTTCTTCCTCTAATCATAACGAGAGCTTTCTTTCCTGTCGCACCGCCGCCCGTCAGGTTTACCTACAATCCTACAAAGAAAGCTAATTATAACAAATTCCTTCAAATGAGACACATTCGTGTTTTGTATGACCCACTTACTTTCCGTTTTAAAGGAAATTCCTCATTGGATTGCCAGAATATATTTCAGATAATGTCGCTGTTAAAAGGGATCCTGCGCGAAAGACGTAAACTAATAGCTATTGGACTTTAATAAATTTGTTAATGTTACAGGTAACCCATCGGACGACCGGACAAGTAATGGTGCTCAAAATGAATTTGTTGCGTTCCAATCGACGCAATATGCTCAAAGAAGTTCAATTAATGAACAAACTATCGCATCCAAACATATTGGGGTTTTTAGGCGTATGCGTACACGAAGGACAATTGCACGCTTTAACCGAATATATCAACGGCGGATCTTTGGAACAACTAATCCAAAATGAGTCCATCGATTTGCCTCAATCGGTTCGGGTTTCGATAGCTCGAGACGTAGCTGTGGGTATGCAATATTTACATTCGAAAGGTGTGTTTCATAGAGACTTGACCAGTAAGGTAAGAATCGCAAGCCTGCTTGCTCGAATTGCGTCTAAAAAGAAATTCTTTTCTTTTTTTCCACAGAATGTCTTGATTAGGAAATTTGATAATGGCGATTTGCAAGCGGTGGTGGGCGATTTTGGTTTGGCCGCTCGAATTCCCGATCCCAAATCAAACGTAAAATTAAATACCGTCGGATCTCCATATTGGATGTCTCCGGAATGTATAAAAAATCTTTATTACGACGAAAAGAGCGACGCTTTTAGTTATGGAATTGTTTTGTGCGAATTGATCGCACGAGTCGAAGCCGATCCAGATCAATTGCCGAGAACCGATAATTTTGGTTTAGATTACTTGGCGTTTTTGGAATTGTGCGAACCTAACTGTGTACCTGATTTTTTACAATTGGCATTTAGATGCTGCACAATCGAGCCTACTAGTCGGCCAACCTTTACCGAAATTATTACCATTTTAAGCGACATTCAGACTGATATGCGGCATGCCGCCGAAAGGGAGGCCGCTCGTTCGGCAAGTTGCGCCACGAGAAGCGAGGAACAACTGCCCATTTTATTTATTCAAACTGCCGCCCCTCAACATCGTAAAAGTAAGTCTCATTTTTGATTGGTTACACGCTTTGTTTAGATGCACTCGTATTTTTTTTTTTTTAATGTAGGTCTGCAGAGTTTAACAATAATATTTACAACATAGGACAGTTACACTTAATTGGTATAGTACAGTTTGATTGTACGGTTAGTAAACTTCAAGCCGGTATTGATTTTTAAAAGTACAATACAAAGACAGATGTATATTATCAAAAAAAATTAATATGAAAAGTTAAAAATGTAATTACATTTTTATTTAATTTGATGTGCTTCACGCATTGTCAACTCCAATTTGCTGATATTTCTTTGACGTCAAACAAATTCATATTTTATTCGTACCTACTAAATTTATTAATAATTTATGTAAAATTTTGATTAAATCGCATCGAACTATTTCTACGTAGAAAATTTCAAAGTCGTACAATTTACAAAATTTTAGCAAGGAATTTGCTTATCAAAAATGCGAAGTGAAAAGTTCGAATTGCTCGCGATACAATAACCGGATATAAATCTTATTAGAATTTACATATAAATAATGAAACTTCGCTTTTCTTTGATGTCTAAGAACCAACAATGGTTGGGAATGACCAAACGAATGGTAAACCTTTATTTTGTATAGTTCCCACACGGTGCGACAAAGAAAAATAATTTTGAAAGATACCGAGGGTTGTTCCATGTATGCACAATCTTATTTTACAAGTTTTCGCCATTTGTATTCGTTTGAATTAAAAATCTAAACTAGGTGATGCAGAGTAAGTAAACTAAACCATTCCATGCATATAAATAATGCAATTATTTCATATAAAAATGTGGTTCTAAGTATAGAAGACAATGAAAACCACAAGCAGCGGTTTTCGCGAAATTGAGAGTGGAAAATGTGACCTTGCATTACAAACGGTAATGAATACTACCAAATTAAAATATAAACTGAGTAAAGACGGTGTTCGAATCCGGTGGGACGCTAAACTTTCTTATGATTGTTTCCATTTGTATCAGACTTCCATTTCTAATCATTTCTTTTTTGTAGGTTTGCATCGCCGATCATTATCGGAAGACGTTTCGCTGCAAGTTTTGTCAATTCACGCGACGCCAAGTGAGAAGGCACGCCGTCACGCTCTAACGATGTGTCGACAAGATCCACACTACAAACCACGAACGACAAATCCCTTTGCAGCATTGGAGCAGTTTCGTGGAGTTAAAAAGTTATTAGGAAATTCTTTATTTTCTTCGTGTTGTGAAGTCACAGTTCCTTATCCCGAAGTGACCATGGATTCTCCTCGGTCGCTGCCGGGATCGCCGACGGCGGCACGCAAGGTGCAATCTAGGGTTCCTTTCATAGAACCGTTTTTTAAAGGAGTCTCCAGTACGAACCTTTGCGAGTTAATAACTGCGCCCGAAACGTCGACGAGTGCGCTGCGGAGGCGCGGTTCGTGCGAATCGGGGTTTTATTCGAGCGTAGGTGAATGCCTCTCGCCGAACAGTTTGTGGGACAGTGGAACTGCCGTGAGTTCCCTTCGCTCTTTAGACGAATTGGAGCCGAGTGATTTACAAATTTTATGCAAACGCGCCTCGTCTATTTACACGGATAGTAGTGACGACATATCGAGTGTGGCCGGATCGGATTGGACTCACGACTTGCGTCCGAATATTTCCAGCATAGTCGATTATTTCGAAAAGAAGGGGGCGTCGTTGCGGCACTCGGGGGCTGTGCGTGGCGGCTTACAGTTGAGTTCGCGCATCACGGCTTTACGGCGCTCTTTAGAGAAACAAGGCACGAGTTTACCGTTAACTTCGAGTCCGCACGTTGCCACACAGCGTCCCAAGTGTTCTCGACTCGTCGTGTGTGAGGGCGCCGTGAGATCAAAGTTACCCTTGTTCGATAAGAAATAACGTACGTGGTTGCTTTAGGCCAGTCTTCCTCTATTCTTTTTTTCTAGTCAAACATGCAAAATTTTATGATACAAGGCCTAATTAAGCAAACGATGATAGGGTGCGAAACTTTTGGTTGAGATTTGAATAAATTTTTTGTTGGTGGTGTAAAAAAATAAAATAAAAATAACGTTTTATGTGAAACTCCCTGTATATATTGTAATTTATTAGCAATGTAGTATTTATAATGACGATGCTGTGAGTTATGCGGCCACATATCCTAGAAATTGTTAGACGTAGGTATGTCAGTGACCGTCCAGTATTTTTTGTATTTTACGGCCACATCATAATTGATTATTTAAAAAATTAGTATTTTATTTATTAAAAGAAATAATGATATTTGGTTGATGTTACGTATAATATAATTACTTATTTAATAATCATGATTATTGATACAACTGCTATATCGGTCTGTTTATAATTATTATAATAAAACAAATAACTTCCCTCTAATTGTCTTGTCAAATATATTCTAGTTAATCATTTTTTCGTAACTTTGTTAGTTTATTTGATTATAACGATGATGAGAATAAATGAACAATGCAGAATTTTTTAATTTTATTTCTCACGTGTGACACTTCCTGTAGAGCGGCATAATTTTAATTTGCACACTGTTGAGTGTCAATTATACAGTTGGTTGCCTATCAAACTAAATCCTTCCATCAACATTTACTATTATCTTTGCCACTAGATTTTTCTTCGTAGGGTGTAAACTAACCGTTTCCTATTCTATCCGATGGCGTAACATTGTGGAATTTCTAAATATGAATTTTTAACTTTCTTGCATCAAAATTGCATAAGTTCAAAGAGATCTGGAAATATAAGAGTTGTCAATATAGCTTTTTTGGCACATTTTTGATACTTCAAAATTTATAAAAAGTGGAATCTTTTGAACTTTCTGGAACAAGAGCACATAAAGGCGAGAAGACATGAAAATAAAGAAGTAATCACATCCTCTTTATGTTTTCCTAATATTTAAAAAAGTTAAAAAGATAAATTTTTAAGCAATACACAATATATCTTCGCCATCGCGATCTGACCGTAACTTTACCAAAAGCCGCTTCAAAGTATGCTTATTACGAAAATATTAAAATTTTATTGCGGGAAACAAAAAATTATTTGAAAATTATTAAAATGGTTTTTCACCGGTGTGAATTTTAATTGACCTGATAACTAAGTAAACTTATTTCCAGATTTCTTAACTTTGGATAACAACAGCAGGTCTTTGAAAATTTTCTCCTGCAATTCACATAAATTTACTTTCACTAAACTACTTAAATATACAAAATCTTGTAAATAGCTTAAAAAGTTAATCCATTTGAAACTTTTTGAATCCAAAAACAGAAAACTATAAATTGTAGCTCATTTCCGTTTATCTTACGTAATTTTAGCAGAAAATTCGAATGGCGTAGAATTTGAGCAGAAAGTTCGAATGGCGTACATAGATGTCTCCTTTGACATTTTAAATTTTATGTGGCTCTAAAATGAACAAATTCTAGGCCAATTTGAGCCGGCTGCAAGAGTTTCCGACAGGCCCACGCTTATTTTTCAAAATAGACGCACAAAGTCTTTCGTCTTTCTGTCAAAGTCAAAGTCTATCTGAGCCGAAACTGGTGGCTTGAAAATCTGACTTTGCTAGAAGCCATCTGATTAAGAACATGTATATAATATTTTATATGTATAGTTTCTTAATAAATTAATATTAATACTATTATAATAGCAGTTGAACAATCGCTGTCAATACAGTAATTTAGTAGGTTTGGGTTTATTATTATTTTTCATACCTGGGGCTTCTGTTTCATTTTTAAAAGCATCAAACTCACTTCGGCTGTACTTCACTTTAGTTTTTATCTGAATATTTAATATGTCTATAGTTTTGTTTCCCAAGTATTAGGGGTTCCGAAATAAAAGAAATAATAACAATTCCTTGCGCAAGTTATGTTCTCCTGCTCCGAAAAAACTAAAAACATCAATTTTTCACGTGAAATTTTGCTTTTTCTGTATTAGGAAAGCAGAAATAAAAGAAATAATTACATTTTCTGCTGCAGTTTATGTTCTCCTGCTCCGAAAAGACGAAAAACACTAAATTTTAAGTCAAATTTTGCTTCTAAAGTATTAGGAGAGCAGAAATGAAAAGAGTAATTACAATTTCTCCCGCGTTTTATGTTATCCTGCTTTAAAAAGGCGAAAAATTTTCAATTTTAAGACAAATTTTGCTTCTAAAGTATTATGAGAGCAGAAATGAAAAGAGTAATTACAATATCTTCCGCGCTTTATGTTATCCTGCTTTAAAAAGTCGTAAAATCTCAAATTTTAAGGCAAATTTTGCTTCTAAAGTATTAGGAGAGTAGAAATAAAAAGAGTAATTACAATTTCTCCCGCGTTTTATGTTATCCTGCTTTAAAAAGTCGAAAAATCTCAAATTTTAAGGGAAATTTTGCTTCTAAAGTATTAGGAGAGCAGAAATGAAAAGTGTAATTACAATTTCTCCCGCGTTTTATGTTATCCTGCTTTAAAAAGTCGAAAAATCTAAAATTTTAAGTGAAATTTTGCTGCTAAAGTATTAGGAGAGCATAAATGAAAAGAGTAATTACAATTTCTCCCGCGTTTTATGTTATCCTGCTTTAAGAAATCGAAAAATCTCAAATTTTAAGGGAAATTTTGCTTCTAAAGTATTAGCAGAGCAGAAATGAAAAGTGTAATTACAATTTCTCCCGCGTTTTATGTTATCCTGCTTTAAAAAGTCGAAAAATGTAAAATTTTAAGTGAAATTTTGCTGCTAAAGTATTAGGAGAGCAGAAATGAAAAGAGTAATTACAATTTCTCCCGCGTTTTATGTTATCCTGCTTTAAGAAGTCGAAAAATCTCAAATTTTAAGTGAAATTTTGTTTCTCAAGTATTAGGAGAGCAGAAATGAAAAGAGTAATTACAATTTCTCCCGCGTTTTATGTTATCCTGCTTTAAAAAGTCGAAAAATCTCAAATTTTAAGTGAAATTTTGCTTCTAAAGTATTAGGAGAGTAGAAATAAAAAGAGTAATTACTATTTCTCCCGCGTTTTATGTTATCCTGCTTTAAAAAGTCGAAAAATCTAAAATTTTAAGTGAAATTTTGCTTCTAAAGTATTAGGAGAGCAGAAATGAAAAGAGTAATTACAATTTCTCCCGCGTTTTATGTTATCCTGCTTTAAAAAGTCGAAAAATCTAAAATTTTAAGTGAAATTTTGCCGCTAAAGTATTAGGAGAGCATAAATAAAAAGAGTAATTACAATTTCTCCCGCGTTTTATGTTATCCTGCTTTAAAAAGTCGAAAAATCTCAAATTTTAAGTGAAATTTTGCTTCTAAAGTATTAGGAGAGCATAAATGAAAAGAGTAATTACAATTTCTCCTGCGTTTTATGTTATATTGCTTTAAAAAGTCGAAAAATCTCAAATTTTAAGACAAAATTTGCTTCTAAAGTATTAGGAGAGTAGAAATAAAAAGAGTAATTACAATTTCTTCCGCGTTTTATGTTATCCTGCTTTAAAAAGTCGAAAAATCTCAAATTTTAAGTGAAATTTTGCTTCTCAAGTATTAGGAGAGCAGAAATGAAGAGAGTAATTACAATTTCTCCCGCGTTTTATGTTATCCTGCTTTAAAAAGTCGAAAAATCTCAAATTTTAAGTGAAATTTTGCTGCTAAAGTATTAGGAGAGCAGAAATGAAAAGAGTAATTACAATTTCTCCCGCGTTTTATGTTATCCTGCTTTAAAAAGTCGAAAAATCTCAAATTTTAAGGCAAATTTTGCTTCTAAAGTATTAGGAGAGCAGAAATGAAAAGAGTAATTACAATTTCTCCCGCGTTTTATGTTATCCTGCTTTAAGAAATCGAAAAATCTCAAATTTTAAGGGAAATTTTGCTTCTAAAGTATTAGCAGAGCAGAAATGAAAAGTGTAATTACAATTTCTCCCGCGTTTTATGTTATCCTGCTTTAAAAAGTCGAAAAATCTAAAATTTTAAGTGAAATTTTGCTGCTAAAGTATTAGGAGAGCAGAAATGAAAAGAGTAATTACAATTTCTCCCGCGTTTTATGTTATCCTGCTTTAAGAAGTCGAAAAATCTCAAATTTTAAGTGAAATTTTGTTTCTCAAGTATTAGGAGAGCAGAAATGAAAAGAGTAATTACAATTTCTCCCGCGTTTTATGTTATCCTGCTTTAAAAAGTCGAAAAATCTCAAATTTTAAGTGAAATTTTGCTTCTAAAGTATTAGGAGAGTAGAAATAAAAAGAGTAATTACAATTTCTCCCGCGTTTTATGTTATCCTGCTTTAAAAAGTCGAAAAATCTCAAATTTTAAGTGAAATTTTGCTTCTAAAGTATTAGGAGAGCAGAAATGAAAAGAGTAATTACAATTTCTCCCGCGTTTTATGTTATCCTGCTTTAAAAAGTCGAAAAATCTAAAATTTTAAGTGAAATTTTGCTGCTAAAGTATTAGGAGAGCAGAAATGAAAAGAGTAATTACAATTTCTCCCGCGTTTTATGTTATCCTGCTTTAAAAAGTCGAAAAATCTCAAATTTTAAGTGAAATTTTGCTTCTAAAGTATTAGGAGAGCATAAATGAAAAGAGTAATTACAATTTCTCCTGCGTTTTATGTTATATTGCTTTAAAAAGTCGAAAAATCTCAAATTTTAAGACAAAATTTGCTTCTAAAGTATTAGGAGAGTAGAAATAAAAAGAGTAATTACAATTTCTTCCGCGTTTTATGTTATCCTGCTTTAAAAAGTCGAAAAATCTCAAATTTTAAGTGAAATTTTGCTTCTAAAGTATTAGGAGAGCAGAAATAAAAAGAGTAATTACAATTTCTCCCGCGTTTTATGTTATCCTGCTTTAAAAAGTCGAAAAATCTCAAATTTTAAGTGAAATTTTGCTGCTAAAGTATTAGGAGAGCAGAAATGAAAAGAGTAATTACAATTTCTTCCGCGTTTTATGTTATCCTGCTTTAAAAAGTCGAAAAATCTCAAATTTTAAGGCAAATTTTGCTTCTAAAGTATTAGGAGAGCAGAAATGAAAAGAGTAATTACAATTTCTCCCGCGTTTTATGTTATCCTGCTTTAAGAAATCGAAAAATCTCAAATTTTAAGGGAAATTTTGCTTCTAAAGTATTAGCAGAGCAGAAATGAAAAGTGTAATTACAATTTCTCCCGCGTTTTATGTTATCCTGCTTTAAAAAGTCGAAAAATGTAAAATTTTAAGTGAAATTTTGCTGCTAAAGTATTAGGAGAGCAGAAATGAAAAGAGTAATTACAATTTCTCCCGCGTTTTATGTTATCCTGCTTTAAGAAGTCGAAAAATCTCAAATTTTAAGTGAAATTTTGCTTCTCAAGTATTAGGAGAGCAGAAATGAAAAGAGTAATTACAATTTCTCCCGCGTTTTATGTTATCCTGCTTTAAAAAGTCGAAAAATCTCAAATTTTAAGTGAAATTTTGCTTCTAAAGTATTAGGAGAGTAGAAATAAAAAGAGTAATAACAATTTCTCCCGCGTTTTATGTTATCCTGCTTTAAAAAGTCGAAAAATCTCAAATTTTAAGTGAAATTTTGCTTCTAAAGTATTAGGAGAGCAGAAATGAAAAGAGTAATTACAATTTCTCCCGCGTTTTATGTTATCCTGCTTTAAAAAGTCGAAAAATCTCAAATTTTAAGTGAAATTTTGCTTCTAAAGTATTAGGAGAGCATAAATGAAAAGAGTAATTACAATTTCTCCTGCGTTTTATGTTATATTGCTTTAAAAAGTCGAAAAATCTCAAATTTTAAGACAAAATTTGCTTCTAAAGTATTAGGAGAGTAGAAATAAAAAGAGTAATTACAATTTCTCCCGCGTTTTATGTTATCCTGCTTTAAAAAGTCCAAAAATCTCAAATTTTAAGGGAAATTTTGCTTCTAAAGTATTAGGAAAGCAGAAATGAAAAGTGTAATTACAATTTCTCCCGCGTTTTATGTTATCCTGCTTTAAAAAGTCGAAAAATCTCAAATTTTCAGGCAAATTTTGCTTCTAAAGTATTAGGAGAGCAGAAATAAAAAGAGTAATTACAATTTCTCTCGCGTTTTATGTTATCCTGCTTTAAAAAGTCGAAAAATCTCAAATTTTAAGGCAAATTTTGCTTCTAAAGTATTAGGAGAGCAGAAATGAAAAAGAGTAATTACAATTTCTCCGCGTTTTATGTTATCCTGCTTTAAAAAGTCGAAAAATCTCAAATTTTAAGTGAAATTTTGCTGCTAAAGTATTAGGAGAGCAGAAATGAAAAGAGTAATTACAATTTCTCCCGCGTTTTATGTTATCCTGCTTTAAAAAGTCGAAAAATCTCAAATTTTAAGGCAAATTTTGCTTCTAAAGTATTAGGAGAGTAGAAATAAAAAGAGTAATTACAATTTCTCCCGCGTTTTATGTTATCCTGCTTTAAAAAGTCGAAAAATGTAAAATTTTAAGTGAAATTTGCTGCTAAAGTATTAGGAGAGCAGAAATGAAAAGAGTAATTACAATTTCTCCCGCGTTTTATGTTATCCTGCTTTAAAAAGTCGAAAAATCTAAAATTTTAAGTGAAATTTTGCTTCTCAAGTATTAGGAGAGCAGAAATGAAAAGAGTAATTACAATTTCTCCCGCGTTTTATGTTATCCTGCTTTAACAAGTCGAAAAATCTCAAATTTTAATTGAAATTTTGCTGCTAAAGTATTAGGAGAGCAGAAATGAAAAGAGTAATTACAATTTCTCCCGCGTTTTTATGTTATCCTGCTTTAAAAAGTCGAAAAATCTCAAATTTTAAGCGAAATTTTGCTTCTCAAGTATTAGGAGAGCAGAAATGAAAAGAGTAATTACAATTTCTCCCGCGTTTTATGTTATCCTGCTTTAAGAAGTCGAAAAATCTCAAATTTTAAGTGAAATTTTGCTTCTCAAGTATTAGGAGAGCAGAAATGAAAAGAGTAATTACAATTTTTCCCGCGTTTTATGTTATCCTGCTTTAAAAAGTCGAAAAATCTCAAATTTTAAGTGAAATTTTGCTTCTAAAGTATTAGGAGAGCAGAAATGAAAAGAGTAATTACAATTTCTTCCGCGTTTTATGTTATCCTGCTTTAAAAAGTCGAAAAATCTCAAATTTTAAGTGAAATTTTGCTTCTCAAGTATTAGGAGAGCAGAAATGAAAAGAGTAATTACAATTTCTCCCGCGTTTTATGTTATCCTGCTTTAAAAGTCGAAAAATCTCAAATTTTAAGTGAAATTTTGCTTCTCAAGTATTAGGAGAGCAGAAATGAAAAGAGTAATTACAATTTCTCCCGCGTTTTATGTTATCCTGCTTTAACAAGTCGAAAAATCTCAAATTTTAATTGAAATTTTGCTGCTAAAGTATTAGGAGAGCAGAAATGAAAAGAGTAATTACAATTTCTCCCGCGTTTTATGTTATCCTGCTTTAAAAAGTCGAAAAATCTCAAATTTTAAGCGAAATTTTGCTTCTCAAGTATTAGGAGAGCAGAAATGAAAAGAGTAATTACAATTTCTCCCGCGTTTTTATGTTATCCTGCTTTAAGAAGTCGAAAAATCTCAAATTTTAAGTGAAATTTTGCTTCTCAAGTATTAGGAGAGCAGAAATGAAAAGAGTAATTACAATTTTTTCCGCGTTTTATGTTATCCTGCTTTAAAAGTCGAAAAATCTCAAATTTTAAGTGAAATTTTGCTTCTAAAGTATTAGGAGAGCAGAAATGAAAAGAGTAATTACAATTTCTTCCGCGTTTTATGTTATCCTGCTTTAAAAGGTCGAAAAATCTAAAATTTTAAGTGAAATTTTGCTGCTAAAGTATTAGGAGAGCAGAAATGAAAAGAGTAATTACAATTTCTCCCGCGTTTTATGTTATCCTGATTTAAAAAGTCGAAAAATCTCAAATTTTAAGTGAAATTTTGCTTCTCAAGTATTAGGAGAGCAGAAATGAAAAGAGTAATTACAATTTCTCCCGCGTTTTATGTTATCCTGCTTTAAGAAGTCGAAAAATCTCAAATTTTAAGTGAAATTTTGCTTCTCAAGTATTAGGAGAGCAGAAATGAAAAGAGTAATTACAATTTTTTCCGCGTTTTATGTTATCCTGCTTTAAAAAGTCGAAAAATCTCAAATTTTAAGTGAAATTTTGCTTCTAAAGTATTAGGAGAGCAGAAATGAAAAGAGTAATTACAATTTCTTCCGCGTTTTATGTTATCCTGCTTTAAAAGGTCGAAAAATCTAAAATTTTAAGTGAAATTTTGCTGCTAAAGTATTAGGAGAGCAGAAATGAAAAGAGTAATTACAATTTCTCCCGCGTTTTATGTTATCCTGATTTAAAAAGTCGAAAAATCTCAAATTTTAAGTGAAATTTTTGGTTCTCAAGTATTAGGAGAGCAGAAATGAAAAGAGTAATTACAATTTCTACCGCGTTTTATGTTATCCTGCTTTAAGAAGTCGAAAAATCTCAAATTTTAAGTGAAATTTTGCTTCTCAAGTATTAGGAGAGCAGAAATGAAAAGAGTAATTACAATTTCACGCGCGTATT